>OY992877.1:59793098-59815598 GCA_963921405.1 Cepaea hortensis | reverse complement strand
GTGTGTGTGTGTGTATAAGGTGTAGAATGTGTGACGTGTACTCTAAAGTGTCTATAGACTCAGATCAGTGTTCAGGAGCATAGTCATTCTCATCACTGTGCTGAGAACACACTAGCACCATGTATCACCAAGGTGATGCTCCTCCGGTCACGTGAAGACTTCCTCCGTTGTCTCTTGATCCACTAGGATGCTTGGACACCCATGACAAACACTGTCTAATGAGAGTCTTCAATCTGCTTAACACTATGAATTTCCACTGTTATTTAAATAATTGTTAATCAGAGAATTCTAAGACTATTGTCACTGTTACTGGGGAAATCTTAATGTATCTAGTGTCACTGGTTTTAAAGATTCCCCATAATAACACCACACTCTGACTGTTCTAGGTATCAGTATAAAGTTGTATGACTGTTCCTGGTATCAGTAGTGTATATCTACAATGTTCTGACTGTTCAGTGATACACTTATCACTTGCTAAAACATAAATCTCATCAGCATGTCCTGCTCAGCAGAAGCCAGGTTCCTGCAAACCAACTTGGGTATAAGCCCAATGTAGCGGCCTCTCAGCAACTTCTGACGTCAAATTCTGAGCCATCATCTTCTAAAATGTGTTAGCTTCACTGTTGAAAATCATAGCACACATACATGGACCTGTAAATGGAACCTGTAGAATAGAGAATACTATGGTGAGGGCAACTCAATCCTGGCCGGAATTAGGTGAGTGTAGGCCAATAGCAGCACTCAGATCTATAACAGAGATCCGATCTCTGTCATACGGCCAAATAACTCATCATATGATCTGAGACATGGCAACACCAGGAAAGAATAAAGGAACGGGTGGAAACCCAGCAGATGCCCTACTGGAAGATCCTACCATTTCACATTCCTCTCCTCCCTCTCAACCATCCTTAATCTCTCTAATTATCATTCCACTACATTGTCCTCAACTCCCTGAGTAAAATGATATATCACACAAGCTAGTTGAAGCCACACAATAGAATACTAGTGCCGACGCTCCTATGATACTTTCTAGCACCGCACTTATAGAACATTATATCACTAATCATAATACATTATATCACCACGTCTATAATACATTATATCACCGCACCTATAATACATTATATCACCGCACAGTACTGTACTCTATTCCTAATCATACTCTAAGTTAGATATGATTAATAGCCTACCATATGCCTATTCCAGTTGCTAATCGAAACTATGCAATCACAGACTGGATCTATGTCCGCGGATAACTATCACCACTTAGACATTATAGTCTCTCTCATGTAACACAACTCGGAATAATGCACCGATCTTAACACTTCAGAATTTTTGGCCGACTCACTCCCCTTGTTTACCGCAACTGGGTTTTATATCGGTGCTTGAGTGACGTCACCAAAAAGTCTAGACGCCAATCAGTCCAGAGTCTGGTTTTGTCCTCCTATTCTAGACTAACTGGAGTCAATCTGCGGTCAAATTTGCTTTCATTTGGGGAAATTCTTTGTCCCGTACATCAATAGTTCAACCTGATAATTCCCCACATCACAGAATCCATCCCGACTTGCATTCAGACATTTCGTCTCCACTTCAAAGTGGCAGACGTTTGGCGTTGTTATTCGTTTTCTCGAACAACACACATCATAACAAAATCGCCGACTCTGTAGACATTCTGACGCGACGTATTTTGTTTCTCAGTTAAAAATGCCGACCGTGTGCAGACAGTTTTAACGATGTAGTTTTCTCCGTCTGTACAACATCAAAGGGTTAGTTGTTTTTGCAGACTAATGTCGGGTCATGTTTGTCATCGATCGCAACTCCAAGTTTATTTCGCGACACCCTCCATGCAACATGTTCAGCGGCGACTTGCTCCCAATGTGCATTATCAATGCCTGTATCAATCATATCCCGCTTACACACATCTTTGTATCGTAGTAGAGGCCGACCCTGAGATCTCCTACCCACCTGTAATTCACCAAAAAGAGATGTCTTTTGGTATTCTACCATCATCCATCCTCCTAACGTGTCATATCCATCTAAGTCTACGAAGACAGAGCATGGAACAAACCGTCACACAACCTGATCTTTCCAATACTTCAGTATTTGTGATCTTGTCTTACCACTTAATACCAAGTATTCTTCGCAGGCACCGCATGTCAAAGCTGTTTAAACGTTTCTCTTGGTGTGAGTAAGTTGTCTAGGCTTTACTGTCATAAAGAAGAGTACTAAGGACACAGGCTTGATAGACAAAGACTTTTGTTTTGGCAGCAAGCTTCCTGTTCACCCAGACTCTTTTTCTTAACCTGTTCATTGTTGTTTCTGCCTTACCAATCCTGATGTTGATTTCCTGATCTAGGGATGGTTTGCTATTTACCTCTGATCCTAGATAGATAAAACGTTCTACTATCTCTAGTTCGGCGTCGTCAATAAAGATTGATGGTACCCCATGTGCACTTTTGTGATATAATATGTCTTCTTTTTGCTAATTGTTAAACCAAATTCAGAACAAGCATTGGAGAATGCAGATAGTAGACGTTGTAATTCTTCCTCAGAGTGGGTCGTATTTGCAGCATCATCTGCAAAAAGCAGCTCTCTGATCAGTACCCTCCTAGTTTTGATCTTTGCCTTCAATCTCTGAGCATTGTAGAGGCTGCCATCTGAGCGTGAGTGAATGTATATACCACCATCCTGATCACGAAAGGCATATTTCAGTAGAAGTGAAAAGTATATTCCAAAGAGGGTGGGAGACAGTACACAACCTTGCTTACTTGATTATACCTTTCATGCCTGTGTGGAACGATTCCACAATGGAGAGAAGAGTTGATGGGCAGCCAATCTTCTTTAATGCCTTGAACAGACCCTTACGACTGACCAAATCAAATGCCTTTGTGAGTTCGATAAAGGCAATAAACAGTGGCTGATTCTGTTCACGGCATTTTTCTTGCATTTGGCGCAAATAGAATATCATATCAATGGTAGACCGATTTTGTCGGAAGCCACACTGTGATTCGGGGTAGACTTGATCTCCCAGGACATGAAGTCTGTGCAGAACAATTCTGGCAAATACTTTCCCAATAATACACAGAAGTGAGATACCCCTATAGGTGGTACAGTCGCTCCGATCGCCCTTGTTCTTGTACAGTGTTATGATGCTTGAGTCTTTGAAATCCCGTGGACTTGTCCTTCTTGCCATCATAGCTCTATTAGGTGGTGGTGTTAGATTATGAGAACTGGAACGTCAGCCTTAACAATCATATTTTCCATAGAGCACAATAATACATGTTATGTTAAGTCACCAGTCACCCCTTTACACGTATCGATCACTTTGTTTACTGTCTCCTACAACTCTTGCGCTATTTGCGTCTGGTCTCTTCCTTGCCTATACGCAATGACATCATTTGCAAATGTTAGCATCCTTCAAATCCCTGGAGCTTCAATGCTTGCAATCGTACCTGTGTATACATTGTAAAGCACACGTGATATCGAAGATGTCACTGGTAATTCGGGGGTAATAACGCACGCCTCTGAGGGTCATGAAAGCAACCCTTCGATATTGCAGCTTAGTGTGATATACTTTATTTTCACAAACGTAACATTGTCAACGTGTCATAAATAGGGATAGAGAAACTTGGGTTCAGGCAGGTAGAATAGTGCGGGCGCAGATAAGACAGAACTCTAAGTTCGATTATCGTCGTTATACTTTATTAAAATATCTGTCATCTGGCGAAATAATCTTCTCGCACAATGGTTATCACATTACATACAAATTCATTATACAAAGCATTCAAATATTTATACACAACATCTCAACTATGTCTATCGCTAATATCTTTAGGATTTAAGTAAAGTCTGTCCATGTGTCTCCCTCTAGAAGCTACACCCTCTTGCATCAATGTCCAGTGGCCGTCACCCCTCTCTACTCTCCTGAGTTGGACACGGTGTGCTTGCCCCTTCGTGCGTCTCGTGGGGTTTCACCCTTCACGCTTCGGCCGGGTTGTGGCTGGGCGTACTGCGTAGTTTGACCTCTGACTCGTCTGTCTCGAGTGTTCGAGTCTCTTCTATTCTCTCCCCTATTCATCCCCTGTTTCTGTGTTTCTTCTCTATCTATATTACGTCCCTTCTCTACGTAAGTGAAACCTTGACAAACATGCTGTAGATATTTCCCGCCGCCAATTAAAGCATGAACACCGCAACAGGATTGTTTGTTCCACAATTATACGATCCAAGATTTAATATAACCATTGGCAATGAAAAACGTAATCCGGAAAAGGCACCGTATAAATTGCAGCACGCAAAGCGACATGGCCTGTTAGTTCATCAGCCAGCATGAGACATAAGACCTAAAATAGCGGAAGGAGTGAGAGAGTTTCAAAATCAGACGAGATAAGAAAATCCTCTGCCTACGACATCGCTTGTGAGAAATTGTATCTCATTCAGATCATGAAACATTTCGACATGTTGAAGTCATTCTGATAAATAAGGTAAACATCATACTTACTTTAATTTATTTTAAATCTTAGATTAGTTGTGTCTTTTTCCCAGAAGGGGAGTTGGTAAGCCGACTTGTTGAACACATGTGGTGAGTTCTTAAGAAGTTAATTATAATATATTTAATTGTAATAGTTTATAGATAAACTATTCATTAAGAATAACCATAGTGAGTTTTATTTTCTCCCAAAATAAACAACTGATTTAATGTATAAGCATTAGTCCAAGTTGTACATTTCTTTCTTAAGCAACTCAATCTACAATGATTAGAATGGTGAGTTCTTAAGAATTTAATCTAGTAGAAACTAAATAATATCATACTTAGTTATCATAGTCATAAGATAACCTGTACATTAGGAGAAAACTACAATGTTTTATTTTCTCCCAGCTAAACAACTTAGTTAATGTATAAACATTAGACACATGTTATACATTTTATTTCTTAAGCATGAAACTCAATCTACAATGAATTAGAGAGGTAACTTAAGACTTAAGTAAACTATTGTAAATGTGTAAACACTGGTAAGTCAAACTAGTGTAATGTGTGTTAGTCAGTAGATGATTTTTTATACATAAGCACATGAACAAACCAGTAGTTTCTTATATTTCTTGAACACATGGGAACCAAAAAGAGTTCTATAGGTATCATAATTTGTGTGATGTTAAAGCACACAGGTGGAAAGGCAAATATATTTTCATGGTTGTCAAACATGGGGAATAATAATATTTGTGCCACATAACAGTGCGTAATCAACCACCATACAAGAATGATTATGATTCATAATGCCTGAATGTGAACTGGAGTATATCACATAAATTGTATGTATTTGATGTGATGACTCATGGATTTCATGTTGCTAAATCATGGGTGAATTTCATAAGTGTGCCTAATGATCACATGTCTATGTTATTGAAGAGCATGCTTGTGTCATGTGTGTTTAATTATTGTTAAACATCTGTGAATGTATTCTGTGTAAAGCACCTATATAGATATAATTGTCATTCCTACAGATACGATGTGTATGATGAGTGATTGTGCAAGAAGATATTTCATTGTGATATCAATGATGGTAAACATTTAAGTTATCATTGGGAAATCACATAAGTATAATTACCCACCTTACATGCCAGTATGAAGGATGTGTGATGATTGATTCCTATATGATCACCTATACCGATATCAATGTGTCTATAGACTGAGTGAAATGATCATCCATACATATGAATGATGTCTGAGATGAGTGAATTGACCCCACATGCACAGATGGATATGTTGATTGATGCATGAGGAGTTTGAGTGAGTGAGTGAAGTTACATGCTGAGAGACAGGGAGTATAGGCCAACAGTCAATCTCAGGATATCCGGCAACTTTGATGTGTAATGCCATGACTATCATCATAGAACTGGTTTGGTGTAACCCATAAACTAAATAATAATTTAGTACACTCCAGCGCATAACAGCACTTTGTGTAAAATATAATTCATGCTACAATCATCTGGTTTTGTGCGCTAAGCACGACACAACCAATATCATGCATTACGCATAATATCAGCATCTGTGTTTGTATTTAAGCAAAATCCCTCTTTGTAGTTCATGTCACTCCTGTTAACACATATGGTCTAGTGTAATTTCTAATTTCATATTTATGATATCATTAGAATTATGTGATTTATGGAATTCAGGTAGTGGTCATGTAAATCCAGACCTGACTTGGTGAAGATTGAATGCAGCACCTGTTGAGTGAGCATATTGTTGAGTGATGCCCTTGATAGAGTAGTGCAGAAACTTATCTACCTGCAAACATTCCATTTGTCTCATAGGAGAGGTAATCTTTATTTAAACATGTACCTGCCAAAAATGGAAAGAAAACAAAGAGCAAACTTATGTTCTACTCAGACCTGGAACACTAAGACTACAGACCATACAGCAATAAATTGATAGCCAGAGAGATTCCCAAAGCTGGAAGTGGAGAACCCTGAGTTTAGACAGTTATTTTTTTTCCCCAGATCTTCCAGGCCAGTAAAAGATTAGCAGTACATGCCACTGGAAAAAAATATAGCTGTTATTATACACATTATAATTGGCACATCAATTCTGTATAATATACCTTTATATGTATGTGTCCTTATTTTATGACAGGAAATTGTAATTTTGAATGAAATTTACAAAATCCATGTTTGTGTATATTAAATCATAAAAAAATTAGGTCATGTCATGTATTGATTGTATTTTTACTTGTCATAGTCAAATTGTTTTAAACTACCCTAGATAGAATTAATTAGTTGGTAGAGGAGAGGCAAGGAACCACTTAAAGGATATTTTGGGTATACAAGGGAATACAACTTTTTCAGTTATTTCCTGAAGGTATTCCTTGGTTCTCTAAAACTCTATTTCTGGTCTCAAACAATTGAGTCAGTACAGCTAAATTAATTAAATGGACAGGATCACATTGGGAAAAAGGATTTTGCAACCTTTATCTCTTTGGGGTTGAGCCATCAATCTCGACGTATCCGACACTTAGCTACTATCCAATCCAAAACCCAGAGTCTAACATCGTTGCCCTTAAGAGTGTGCACCAAGAGATAATATCTGACTCTGTTATATGCATCCTCAAGATTCAGTCCTGCTGCCATTGTTTCCTGTCTAATCTGGAACCTCACATAAACAAGAAAAACAAAGTTGCTGCATTTGACTGAGTGGGTCTTTAAGTCCCAAGCCCTCTTTGGAGTAGCTTTGCCCATTCTAAGTATTCCTGCTTCTTAACAGCAACTATCTTCTCCAACACTTTCCCAAATGTATCCTACAAGGTGATAATCCTATAGCCATTCAGTCTTAAACGGTGTTTGTCTAGTTTGAGAAATGGGGTTAAATAGCTGTGCGCCCACTTTTGAAGCACGGGTGTTGCCCGGGTGCTCAGGTTAATGCAAGTAGCCATCTCCTCCAAATCTCCGTTGCTTTTATCTTTCAAATGAAAATACTGAACCAGGCAGGTCCTAGAGCAGTGTCCTTTGCATTTTTCAATATATATTTTATATATTCTACCTACTTGACACCCCAATAGCTGTCGTCTCTGATGAAACCTGCTAAATGTTCTCTAACTACAACCATGATGTCTCCATCCGTGCGATCTGACTGTACTATAAATCTCCGCAGGAAGGCTTCCCCTTTCTCCCTATCCGTCGTCATGGGAATGTCATTATCTTATATATTGTATCCATTGTAGAGGCTGGTATTTTCTGCAGATTTGTCTGTATTATTTCCAGAATCTATCTAATGTTTTATCGCCTCCTAACTTATTTAAGAAATTATTTCATTTATTTATTTATATTTTCTTGCCTCTGCGGCTCGCAGCTTTAAACTCGTCTATTCTGTTTTGTTTTGTTTTAAAAAAAAAAAAACCTTTTCGCCTTCTGCAGCTCCTCCTGTGTGTGTTGAGGTGTCTGTCATAGTTTCTGTAATTATTTAATTGCAACTCTCTGTGACGTCCACACCAGTTCATCTACGGAGGTCCATCATGGAAGCTGCACACAAGTGGGTGTGCGGGTTTCATTATATGCCTTCTGTCAGAGGCATTCAATAAGAGTGTTCTTCGGCTCATATTTGAAGGCCTTTCGTGCTCTAGTATCCCTCATCTTGTTGGATTTAGAAATCAATAACAAGCATGGCAGACGTTACGTCTCAAGAATTAATGTATAATTTACCAACGCAAGCCAGTCACTGACGTAGACTGAGAGAGAAATGTCCTCTATATGGTGTTAACAATTGGATACTCAGGCTTGCCTATTTTCTACCGGTACTATCTGTTCTGCTTGTCTCCCTGGCCTAGGCGTTACACGACTTTCTCCGTAATCCCGTACACTCTCCTGAGTAAAGTGACGTGTGTGAGAATTGGTAACGGTTCTCTCCGCGTCGGTAACTTAGGGGTATGTGAGCCGGCCGCTCAGAAAGCAATGGCAAACTACTGAGCGTAATCTTACCAAGAAATCAACAATCAGCTGAAAGATGTTGATGTTGACAGCGAGGTCCTTAAAGGATATGCGAAAAAAAAACAAAAAACTATCGGTTCTACTGTGCGTGCCAGCTATATACTGAATGGGATCATTTCTAAACAGATGGGTAAGTACAAGGTGTATTTTTAATGACTGTGGGGGTTTTCACAATATTGCCGTTCAAAGTTTTGTATGTACCTTTTATGTTGCAAGAACTCCACAGAGGGTAAATACAAAACTTGGAATGACAATAGTTTAAACCCCACAGTCATTAAAAATGCATCCTATACAACAATCTTGGAACAAGCGCAGCCTCTGAAAGAAGATGCTGTAAGAGTTTAGAGCAATAATCGCTATGACAAATGTTGCCTTTTTCGAGATGGACAAATTACCGCACACAAAAAAGCAAGTCCATTGCAGTGATAAAAAAAGTGTGCTGACGCTTTATATAGAACCTATAAATTAATGTGCATATGAAACACGGACAATAAACAGCCAAGCTGAGAACCATCTATTGGTAGTGGAGATATATTTTCTAAGGAAAATCTAAAAAATACCATGGTGGACAGACAGATGGTGTATCTGACGCGGGACATCTTGCTTATGATTGAGAGGTTTTCCGAAAGGTTATGGGAGTGAGGTTCAGCAAAAGACATGCTATTGAATGAATGAATGAATGAATGAATGAATGAATGGACAGACAGATGAATAAGACAGTCATTCAAGAAACAAATGAAAACTGTTAATTGATTAAAGAAATTTGGCATAGATTGTCAAATTGTTTGGACACAGTATAAGAAGAAATAAACTGGAAAACGTTGTGACAAGTAAAACATGTATGAGAAATTTCAAAGGGAGGTTACAATTAGTTGCATATCCTTTACAGGACGTCGTTGTCAACCCCGGCATGTTTTGGCTGTTTTTGATATCTTGAAACAGTTTACGTTCAGTAGTTTGCATTGCTTCCTGAACGAACGGATCTCAAACCATTTTATGAAAACCAATTTCAAGGTGGTTTGCTGTGAAATCTCTAGCAGTTGAGTATCGAAAGTGGTATGCATATTTACGAGTTGACTCCGTAACCCCTTCGTCACAGAGCCGGCCCAAGAGGCGGCAAAGAGATAAATACCTAGAGGACTTGATCAAAAGCTGTCCAAACAGCTGTAACATTTCAAATAGCCATTCTTCCCCCCCCCCCAGTTTTTCTGATGATATGCTGTTTATGAGCCACTTTCTTTGATATTCAGGTCTTGTAGAATTTCTTTGAACTTTTCTGTAACATTCAAGTTCCAATGCCCCGATTTCCTTCTTCGCGGATTGTGAAATGGCTCACGACTCAAGTCCGTAGGTGTTGAGTGCTATGCAATTATCAAAGGTCCTGTTACGTCCCTGAAACCCGACACGCCACATTGTGTCAACCGCTTCGGGTGGAGGAACGCAATTGGGAGGATACAAGCTGTCAACGTATCAGGTAGGACATTGATAGGACAGGAGACAGAATAGGGGTAAGGACAGATAGGACGTAGATAAGGACCTCTACAAGGGAGTAGATAGATTAGAGTCAGACCGCAAGGGATAACTTAGGACAGTTATAAGACAGGACTTAGATGAGGACCCGGACGTGTCATATCTAGGACACCAGCGGGATCAACCCCGAGGATAAGGGGGGGGGGACGCTAGTTCACGGGACAACACCCGTAAACAGAGTTAGCAGTAGGACAACCCAAGGTTGACACGGACAGGGCTACTGTACTACGTGACGAGTGAGACAGCACGAGGATTTGCTGACCGCACGGAGTTTAGAACGACAAGGGCAGCGAGTGGACTGAGGTTACTCAGACAGGGCCCGACAGTCTTTCAGACAGGACGTGTGATTGTTTTCCGAAAGCCAATGTGTAGTTTACGAGAGAGCATGTTATAGATCGCGAGTGTGAGATTGCATTTGAGTATGTACGGTTTGTTGTGAGGAAAGGCGACATGTATATTTAGGCAGGAAATTACCGCCTGATCTTGTGTATGTAAATATAGCAGGTTCGCCTGAAATAAAATAGATAATGTCCATTCACACATGAAGTTTTCGTTGAGGTGTGAATGAAGTGGCGAGAGTGCCTGGATGCAATTTGAGTAGTTGACAGGCAGCCCAACATGGTGTCAGAAGTTCGAATGAATTCACAGCTTGCATGAATGACCAAACAAGAATGTTTAAATATAATTATGATGAATATTTCAGATCAGAGAGTAAGAGCGAAATAGCAAGTTGTACTTGAGTGTATAGTTCGCATAACTGAAAGAAAGATTACGAGTGTGTGCACGTCTCTCACGTCCAAGACGTATACAATAAGTGGCTGAACGCTGCAAAGATCAATAAGAACTACGGATTTAATGATTATGGACAAAATTATTTCAACCATCCCAAGTCCCTTTGCCAAATTCTTACAGCAAGCTGATGTAGATTCGTTAGAGCAGTTAGAGAAAAGGGAGTCAGCTTATTTTACTTCTAACAGGGACATATTTAAAGCTAACATCGAAGAAAGTGAGATAGTGGCAGCTGCCAACAGTAAACCCCAAAAACCATTCAAAATTAGGGAGAAACAAAAACCCAATCTACCACAGTGTCCATACTGTGGATTTTCACACCCTCAGTTCGGAATGTGTGACCGTAACCCAAATTATCCATCTCATCTAGAGACGATGATAAAGAAACAGCAGAATAAGAAAGAAACCTACAGACGTGCTGTCAAATGTTTTTTTTTTGCCATTCATACGGGCACTATAGTTCACGTTGTAAGGGACGACAGAGATTGAGAGCACTAAATGCTGTGCTTATTGACTCAACGAGTGAAAGTAAAACTGAGCAAGGAGAAATGCGAGAGAGTGAAGAAAATATGGTAACAGCTATTGATGTACTTAATTACGATAGATGTGCAACTTGACATCAGTTTCATGAAGACGGAGTACTAAAATGCGGACACACCGTGCCGTTTTCAAGTGACAACGCAAACGCAGCAGTTGCCTCCAGAGGCAAACTAGAATTCCACTATGGAATGGTGAATGATAAGCCTTGCCAACTCTTGATCGATAGCGGGAGTACCTTGATCTGTCTAAGAAAGAAACTGGCTAAGCCAGAAGACTACACAGGCGAGTTCGTGAATTGCCGAACTTTTTCGAGCAATATAGAAAAGTACCCACTCGCCACAGCTCGTATAAATACTCCTTTCTTATCCGGCACATTTATGTACGCGATCTTGCATAACCCGTGTTGTTGTTGACACCTTGCAGTCTTTACAGACCAAAGTATGTGAGTGGAATGTGGCCAATATTCCATCACAATGTCAGGGCAGAGCTTCAGAGAATCATGTGACGCCCAAACGACATGACCTCTCTCTCGGCCTAGTCTTGTGTATTCCAGAGGAATGGGTAACCAATACGTCTGGCACAAGGTAGGCTGCAGACGCTGGCGGCTCAGCGTCAATCCACCGAGACAGATCTGATAATCGGGTGTCTGCCAGAAGTGAAGAAATGTACCACTAACGAAATAAAAGCCTGGAGAGAAACCTATTCCAATAAGGCTAAAACGGTAACTAGGTCTGAAACAATCAGACAACAAGACGACCTACAGAAAGAAATGCTCCATCTCATTTCACCTAGTGGTACAGTAGACAGAACCACCACAGAAGAGTATATAAAGGCGCAACGCCCCGATCCAACAGTGTCACCCTACTTTAGATTTGTATGTGAAAAACCCAAATTAACGAAAAATGCTTCGTGGTATTTTAGATTGAAAAATGGTATTCTCACCAGAACATACAAGAGAGATAACCACGAAATCCAGCAAACGGTTCTACCATTGCAACATAGACAAACAGTCTTACGAATCGCACACGATTTGCCGTTTGCTGGCCATATGGGTTATGACAAAACGAGAGCCAGGATTTTATCTCATTTCTACTGGACTAAATTTTGTACAGATATAAATCATTGCTGTCGTTCTTGTACTATTTGTCAACATTTAGTTAAAAAGGGTAAACATGTCACAGCAGAGGTCCAACCAACAACGCTAGCCTCTAGACCTTTTGAGTGTGTCGCTGTGGACATAGTTCGCCCATTAAATCATGTGTCTAACAGAGGAAATCATTATATTCTAACTCTCGTGGATTTCTGTTCACGCTGGCCAGAAGCGGTGGAATTAAAATACATCAGTTCCAAAGATGTAGTCAACGTTTTTCTACATCTATTTTCCCTTTTCGGATTTCCCCAAACCATCTTTTCCGACAAAGAGCACAATTCATATCAGCTGCATCGCAAGCTTTTACAAAATTGCTAGGCATCAAACAGTGTTTCACTAGCCCATATCGCCCGGCTGCGAATGGAATTGTGGAGAAGATTAACGGGGATCTTAAACATATGCTGGCGAAGGTGACAGCAGAGAACCCATCTGATTGGGATACACTGTTGCCAACAGTGTTGTTCGCCTACAGAGAAGTCCCTCAAGCAAGCACGGGCTTCTCACCATTTGAGCTAGTGTACGGGGCACATCCACGAGGTCCCATGAACATCTACCATTAGCTGTTAACCAACACCTCAGATACCCCACAACCAGTATCACCATATGAGGTAGTTACAGACCCACGCGATAAGATCATGAAGGCGTGTGCCTTAGCGAAAACATCTTTGGAACACAAAGGACAGATGTACCGCCAATATGCCAATAAAGGTGCAAAAACTTTACACCCTGAACCTGAACAAGAGGTTTTATTACTTTTACCTGATAAGAGTGACTTATTATTAACATCATAGCAAGGGCCATTCAAAGTAATGTGAAAAGTATCTAATGTTGACTATGAAATATCACTGAACAACAAACTCACGATATTCCATATCAACATGCTCAAACCATACTACTCTAGATAAGAACAGCAGACAGAAACCGAAGACAGTGCAACCACAACAAGTAACCAGACAGAAGACGAACACAGTGCAACCACAGCAACCGACCAAACAGAAGACGAATACGGTGCAACCACAATAATCAACCAGACAGAGGACGATAACATTGAACTACCAGTACCGACAGTTGACACTACAACGACGATTAACAGCATACATCTAGGACCAAAAATGACAGACGAACAGAAACAACAGACAATATCATTACCGACAGAATACAAACAAATTTTTTCAGACATTCCAGGTAGGACCGATACGATACAACACTCCATCATTCTCTCTGACTATACTCCGATTAAATGTCGACCATATTCCATCCCTCTGAACTATAGGGATAATCTTGACAAGGAAATTCTTAGTCTTGAATCTTCTGGCATAATTCAGAAATCCCAATCAGAATATTCCTTTCCCATCGTCTTAGTGAAAAAGAAGGATTCTACTATCAGACTCTGCGTCGACTACAGAAAACTTAATTCATTAACAAAGACAGACGCAGAACCTATCCCTTCCTGTGACGATCTGATCTTAAACATGTCAACTTCTACCATCTTTTCTAAACTTGACCTAACCAAAAGCTGTTGGCAAATCCCTATGCATAAAGATTCCATCCATCTTACTGCCTTTGCAACAGCTTTAGGTCTGTACGAGTGGCGTTTTCTTCCTTTCGGCCTTCGCAATGCACCTGCGACTTTTGTCCGTCTTACCAGAGATCTCTTGCATGGGGTAACAAACACCCAAACTTATATAGACGACATTTGTATACATACAACAGACTGGACTACACACATTCAAACCTTAAGATGGGTCTTCGAAAGAATTAAGTTGTTTGGACTTACAGTCAAACCAACCAAAGTGGAGTTAGCACTGGAGGAGATAGATTTCTTAGGCCATACTATATCAAAGAGCCACTTGAAAAGTGACGACAAAATTGTAACCAAAATTTTGAACCTCACTATGCCGACAACCAAGAAGCAAGTGAGAAGTTTACTCGGTGTAGTTAATTACCACAACAAATTTATTCCTAATTTGGCTCAGATTACTAGTGTATTTTCTGATTTATTGAAACTGAATTCAAAAATAAATGTACAAGTTGCTACTTTAATTAGTGCAATGTCAAAACTGAAATATCATTTCAGCAATATCCCTATTTTGAAATTACTTAACCCAGAATTACAATATATTCTCAGGACTGACGCGAGCACTACTACCATTTCTGGCGTGCTCCTTCAGGAGTATGATGAAATCCTTCATCCAGTATTGTATGTAAGTCGCAAGCTCACCCCAACAGAATCCAAATACGATGTTTCTCATTTGGAAGCACTAGCGATTGTATATTGTGTGAGTAAATTACATAGATTTCTGGCAGGAACACACTTTGTCGTGGAAACTGACAATTCCCCGTTGTTAGCTATGGAAACAGGGGTCCCAAAGAATAACAGGATGTACCGTTTGTCCCTGATACTGCAGAACTATTCTTTTACTGTAAGTCACATTAAGGGAAGCAACAATACGTTAGCAGACTTGCTAACCAGACCCTTATACTTTGAAGTGTGTCAAAAGTACGACGACGTTACATCGTCAGCAGCATCTGCAGTTATAACAGATTAGCTATTGTATATAGAACTGTGATAGTAATACAGAAGGACGACGTTACATCGTCACCGGCATCTGCAGAAACTATAGACTATCCATTGTATATAGAACTGTGTTAATAAGAGTAAGACAGAAAGGCGACGTTACATCGTCACCGACATCTGCAGCTACGATAGAAATTAAACAGTGTATATAGACTGTGATAACAAGTTAGCACAGAGGAGGACGCGACATCATCACCTTCACCTGGAGCTACGACCAAGTTAGTTAGATATTGTGTTGATATAATATGTATTAATGTATAATGCATAACATTATTTTTAATTCAGTTGCATGAATAAATAAATTTTCTTTACGTTTAAAATAGCACTTAAAGAAATGCGACAGTAATCGGAATTAAATTAGTTTATTGTTAGTTAAATTCATTTAGTATACATACATATAGACAATAGTTAAACCAGTAACACCGTTACACTAGTATAAATAGAACATACAGGTCTCGTGGGAGACTACTGTCTTAAAAGTTAATGATAGTCGTTAGCTAGGATACCATAATGTAGTTATAATTTAGATTAGTTTGCAAGTAAATATAGTTAGAAGTTATTAGGCTCATTTACAACATTTTACTTTAAGGGAGCCAACACATTTCTCATAAATTTTGTTTAGTTAGTTAAATTACCTTTCCTTAGTTAATAACACCCATTAGAGCACATTATATAAAACGTAAGTTAGCTAGAATAGTTAGGTTCCTTAGCATTGCCTTACGCAATCCAACAACAGTGTAAATACTTTAGTTCAATATAAAAGTACTATTAAAAGGTACTACTATCGGCTCGATAATTGTTTAAAACGAGCCCATTTTTATTTTAATCAGAAAAAACATTTTTAAACTTACAAACTTTGAGTCTGTGAACAAAAGATGAGTGAGAGGAAGTGTGAAAGGATTAAATATATTATGAATGTTCAATGCTGCATTTTTTTTCCGCACAGTTAAGTTTTTATGAATGGTCTTCTTCTTCTGTGTAACACATGTGAGCGTGTAGTTTTATATGTGTTGCAGCCACTATTGCATTACAGCTATAGTAATATTTTCCAGCGTGTCAGTTCGGGCATGCATCTCACAAATCAAGCATACGCATGTATTTGTGACTTGCCCAAACCTACCTGCGACACTTGAAAGCTTTAATAACATGAATTATTAACATACACATATGTTTCTAATTTAAACATACATCAACTATAAATTAACACGGATACAAACAGGAATACAAACAGATAAAGATGCAAACAGCAGGGTTTCCAAAGGGACAGTACACGTGCACAGGGGACACTATAAACTTATAAAAATGTTGAGAACACAGTTGAGAATTTATCCGCAAGCGGAAGTCAGATAGGTGAACATCAGCAAACACACAGCTTGTTAAAGATGATGAGGTACATTGCATGGGAGTCATGAATTTTATATTCCTGTATTGTTTCCATAACAGGAACAATCTGTTCGGGATATCGGTTTTCGGTATTTAGAGAGGCAGTGTTTTTTTTTTTGAAAAACAAACTGGCCTTGGGTCGATACAGCTTCCAAGAGTGTAATGTGAAAGAGTAGTGACTCTTAGCAACAGTACAGGTGTGGGACACTGATTATAAACCAGTGGGTAGATATATTAACTGCGTAGCAGACTGGTATAAGTCAGAAGTGGTACCTAAGGACATGAGTAGTGAATCCCTACAAACACCTTGACAAATTAGACCCAGCTAATTTTTTATATGCTTCGACGACATTGCGTCACACCAACTAGTTTAAATTTGGTGACGCAATACGGGGGAGCCACGGGAGTATGTCAACGTGTTAGGTAGGACATAGATAGGACAGGAGACAGAATAGGGGTAAGGACAGATAGGACGTCGATAAGGACCTCTACAAAGGAGTATATAGAATAGAGGCAGACCGCAAGGGATAACTTAGGACAGTTATAAGACAGGACTTAGATGAGGACAAGGACGTGTCATATCTAGGACACCAGCTGGATCAACCCCAAGGATACGGGGGGGGGGGGGGCGCTAGTTCACGGGACAACACCCGTAAACAGAGTTAGCAGTAGGACAACCCAAGGTTGACACGGACGAGGTTTTGCTGACCGCACAGAGTTTAGAACGACAAGGGCAGCGAGTGGACTGAGGTTACTCAGACAGGGCCCGACAGTCTTTCAGACAGGACGTGTGATTGTGTTCCGAAAGCCAATGTGTAGTTTACGAGAGCGCATGTTATAGATCGCGAGTGTGAGATTGTATTTGTGTATGTACGGTTTGTTGTGAGGAAAGGCGACATGTATATTTAGGCAGGCAATTACCGCCTGATCTTGTGTATGTAAATATAGCAGGTTCGCCTGAAATAAAATAGATAGTGTCCATTCACACATGAAGTTTTCGCTGAGGTGTGAATGAAGTGGCGAGAGTGCCTGGATGAAATTTGAGTTGTTGACACGAGCCTTATCCTAGTGCGAGGAAATGCAACCTAAAGACTAAATGTCATGGCAGGGCAGACCAGGCCCTAAGCCTTGGTTGGCAACTGGTCTAGGATTGAAGCTCCGACAGGCGGACAGTTAGAGCATTGCTTTGCTGATCTGGCAGCTTCTGCAGCTTGTCTTGTTCCAGACATATGAGTGTTACCTTTCCTCTGGAGCACACTATACAGGCCTAGAGAGAGATCATGCTGCATGGGCAACACATGGTCTCTATATTCAGCCCAGGCTTTGTGTTATGGAGAGGTATAACTCCATTTTACAAACTATCGTCGGTCAAGACGGTAAGGTGCTAGTCAGCCAATCAGTTACCTCTCAGTGATTGACATTCAACACTCCTTCACCAACATATGGCATTTCTCGGCTCAGATTGGTCTATACCTCAACATCCGATACCGCTCTAGACAGTTTACCTTACTGGTAAACTCCGATACGGCCAACATACATGACAGCCCATATTTTAATTGCAAAGAAGAATTAAATGAAAATAATAACACAACTAACCGATTGTGGGATCGTCTTTTGTATCTTCCAATTATCTAAAAGTTCTTAGTTTGGAAACATCTTAATGAGGCCTTCTGATTCATTTAAATCTAATGTTTGTTCTGTTTTTAAAAAAAAATGTAAAAATAATATATTACTTAAAGTTCTCCATTGCTTTGTTTTTTCTCTTTACCACTAGATGTCCCTTTCCTTGTCACCTTATCTACTAAATTTTAATATAGTGTTATTAACTGTATTTAGAAAAAAAGACTGTTTCAAGCAGTAACCCTTTTTCGTCTGCCTTTCTGTCTGTTTGTCTGTCAAAATCTAACCTTTAACTCCCATGTTCATGCTCTCGTTAAAAGAATAGCCAAAAATAAAAAAAATAAAAAACATTCCGTGATGAAAACACAAGAAAGATCTTCTATACTTCCCATATACAAACACATACTGATTATTGCTCCACAATCTGGGATGGATGCTCCAAATCAATAACAAAACGCCTTTTTTTTTTCACTCCAGAAATGAGCAGTGCGTTTAATTAATGGTGAAAAACTTACCGACAATTCTAACCTACATAAACGTCTTCAGTTACTGCCTCTCCACAAAAGCCTACTATCTAATAAGGCTAAACTAATTCACAAAATCCTATTTCAAAATGCTCCAAGCTACCTTTAGTCATTGTTTAAATATAACGCAAGACATAGCGAACGACTAAATATACTCCATGTCCCTAAACCTAGGATAGACTTATATAAAACAAGCTTAGCATACTCTGCCGCTCACTTGTGGAACAATCTTCCATAAGAAATCAAAGACACCACCAATCATTATATATACAATCGCAACCTGTTTGAACACTACCTCAGTACAGACTACATTCCCCTATAAACAAATTCAGGATAATTCTCGCCCGGGTGATGTGAGTATCTACACGGATGGTTCGGTGTTGAGAGGTAGGAGAAGTGCCTGGGGATTCTTAGCAAAAGCTAATGGTCAGCGTTTGGTGCAGGAGAGCCTGGCGTATGATGACACAACATCTAGCTTAAGAATGGAGGTGGAGGCGGTCAGTGCAACTTTCCGCTGGATAGAGAACACGATACATACACACATTGTGATTGTAAGTAACTCAGAAAGCATGCTGAGGAGGGTGAGAACAGGAGGCTTCGTGCAGAGTGGCTTGCTTCGCTTCGGAGGTCACGGGTAGCAAGCATCACCTGGATCTTTTCTCCGGGGCATGCCGGTGTGCTGGGGAATGAACAGGCGGACAGATTGTCTGGCTCGGCAAAACTTGGTGGAGTATTGATGCATGACAAGACAGATGTGGTTGCGGCCTTGTGGGAGCACGTGTACACCTCGGAGGAGCAGATGGATCACCATAGTCTGGTAAGAATGAGACAG
This sequence comes from Cepaea hortensis, assembly GCA_963921405.1. Lineage (NCBI taxonomy): Eukaryota > Metazoa > Mollusca > Gastropoda > Stylommatophora > Helicidae > Cepaea > Cepaea hortensis. The sequence goes on along the minus strand of OY992877.1, from coordinate 59,796,177 downwards.
CGAGGTGTGACGAGGGGATCTGGCCGACGCCCAACGCTCGGAGGAAAACCTAGACGGACATATAATCAGATTGCTACTGGAACTATTAGTGTTGGAATTCTCCGCTGGCTGCTGAGGATGGGGACGGAGCGCTTATGGGAATGTCCCGAATGCTGTGATGTAGGTTCTTAAATCAATCAATCAATCAATCCCCCATAAACAAACAAGCAAACAAACAAACAAAAACACATCAAAAAAGACAATAAGGGTAAATTATCTCAAACGACAACTAGCCAGAAAACATTCCTATATGTATGGCTCGTTACACCTTCCTTAGGTATTTATAATGCCTATGTTAAACATTTCCTCAGTGAGTCATGTATTATTGATTAATTTTCATGCATTTTAATGCTTATTGTTCTTTGTTGTCAAAGTTTTGCTTCATAAGTGATGTTGAATGAAAGAATGTATGAGAGGAAAGAAAGAAGAAGGGCAGAATGTCAGACGGGTCTGCGTGCCCAATTCTTAACCATTTGAAAATAAAGATTGTTCGTTCGATCGTTCGTTCGTTCTATAAGCCTGTATGTATATAAAGCTAGCTATCTATTTATTTAATCTATTTATCTATCCATCCATCTGTCTGTTCATCCGTATGTATGTCTATTTCTGTATTTCTTTATTTCATTGCACATCAGCCTGCTTGTTTGTCTGTCTATTTGTCTCTCTGTCCGTCTGCCAGTCTTTCCATCTGTCTGTCTGCCTAACTTTTTATCTCTCTCTGCCTGCCTATCTGTCTTTTTGTATGCCTGCCTCTCTGTCTATTTGTCTGTCTACCTATCTGTTTGCTAGGCTAATTGTCTCTCTCAAACTATCAAATGTACACCCACGTGACATTAAGTTTAGGACCGCTGCCATAGGAACACACAGGAAAACCTCCTATAGATATAAGCCAATATTTGATAATGCAGTCCTTCATCTGATACTGCAATACGAAAAGCGCTGTGGCCATCATCCACACTAAGCCCTATCTTTGTAAGACGCGACCCGATTCATCTACCCTCGTACCAACACGGAATATAAATATGTGTTATCTGCTCCAAGCGATTCGCAGTCTGGTTGTCCGCTCCACTGGACTCATCGATCCAGTTATTCAGACGCTCCTTCGACCAGCAAAGCATGCGACCAGAAGCAGTAACCATCATACCCACACGCAACGTAGAATATATATTCGGTGATTAGTTTCATGTGATATGCAATTTAATTTTCAAAACTGCTGGGTTGTTTGGCCAGAAACCAGACTCTGCCATCTTGTTAATTATTCAGACGCCATTTTACCAGCGAGAGGTACACTAACTCATTGTGCTGGTGCTGTCATTGAGTTGCGAAGTGATTGGGCGTGATTTTACTACATATAAGTGTTCCGAGTTGGGCTAACCTGTTTCGTTCCTCACCTGACTTTATTTACGATTTTCTCAGAAATCTCTAGTATCTATAATACTAAACTGGGTTGCAACAAAGCTGTATGCATTAGGACAAAACATGTTTACAGCTGGGGATTGATTCTGGACTGATGAGTTTGTTAATTGTTGCACTATCCACTGTGCCAACTGTAATATAATTACTTGTTTAAAGACTTTTATTGCAATGTTATTAATAACTATTACGTTTTATCCGTAATGAAAATATATAGAAGTTTCGTTTCGTCAAAAACCTAGACTAAGAAACCTGTTTTGTTAACATACTTCATAGAAATAATGAAACTAGCGTAAACTAGTTTGAAGTAATTCAGCTTAACTCACTACAACAGTTAAACTGGAGGAAATTGGTTTGAAGTAATTCAGAATATTTCACAACAACAGATACACTAGCTTAATTTGGTTTCAAGTAATTCAGAATACTTCACAACAGATAAGACAAACTTAAATTGGTTTTAAGTAATTCAATATACTTCATAGCAACAGTTTAATTAGCTTAAATTGGTTTCAAGTAATTTAATATACTTCATAGCAATAGTTAAACTAGCGTAAATAGGTTTAAAGTCATTCAACATACTTCACAACAACAGTTAAACTAGTGTAAATTGTTTTGAAGTAATTCAACACTCGCAGCATCGGTTAAAATAGCATATATTGGTTTAATGTAATTCAGCACATTACACTGCAACAGATATACTAGTGTAAATTGGTTCAACACAGCTGATAATACTCCACAGCATCAGTGAAACTGACAGAGATTTCTTGGAAGTGGTAAATTAAATTTAACAAATAAGAGCGAGTTCTGGAATTGACTTTGGGATTTGTCAAAATGGTGCTTGCGGTGTGTAACTGTATCCCTCATCGCTACTTTGTTGTAATCTTGTGTTTCATATTGATGCTAATCAATATTGGCTATCGAGCATGTTTCGCACTGATGGCTACTCAGATTTCCTTCTTCAATGTTTCTACAAACGATTCATCCCATTTTGAAGACAATTCTATTTTCCCTCACGTGAGTATGCTAGTTCAGTGAAGTGTAATGTATAATTGCGGTGTGATTGTTATTATCGTAGTGACAAATTATGTTTAAACACGTTAGTAATATTCTTAACATTTCTCCGAATCAATCAATCAATCATTCAATCAATCATGTGCCGTCTCCACGGTGAAGGTTGGCTGCAATGGATCTCCAACACTGTCTGTCTCTCACCCTGACTGTACATTCTGTCAGATTGCTGTCCGTCCATCTCTTGATGTTAACTTCCCACTTGAATCGTTGTCTTCTTCTTTCTCGCTTGCCTTCAACCCCTCCCCCCCCCTCTTCCTCCCCACCCCCAGTACGGTTATTATAAAGGAGTGTTATGTCTTTTAACGTGGCCGAAATATTTCACTAGCTTCTTTTTTTTTAAATTTACTTCATCATATCTCTTGTTATTCCCGGTTTTTCTAAATCCTCTGTAGTTGATTGTTTTTGTGTCCATGAAGTACGACATATTCTTTTGTATATCCACATCTCCAGGACGTCTATTAGATGTTCTAATAGAAGTCCTGGAGTCGCCATATTGCAGTTTTGAATATACATAATATTTGACAATCCTCATTTTAAATGCGTTGTTAACCTCTTT
>OY992877.1:59731885-59790398 GCA_963921405.1 Cepaea hortensis | reverse complement strand
ATGAAAGCTGTTTAAACGTTTCTCTTGGTGTGAGTAAGTTGTCCACGCTTCGCTGCCATAAAGAAGAGTACCCATAACACAGGCTTGATAGACAAAGACTTTTGTTTTGGCAGTAAGCTTCCTGTTCACCCAGACTCTTTTTCTTAACCTGTTCATTGTTGTTGCTGCCTTAGCAATCCTGATGTTGATTTCCTGATCTAGGGATAATTTGCTATTTACCTCTGATCCTAGATATGTAAAATGGTCTACTATCTCTAGTTCGGCGTCGTCAATAAAGATTGATGGTACCTCATGTGCACCTTGTGATATAATCTGTCTTCATTCTGCTAATTGTTAAACCAAATTCAGATCAAGCATTGGAGAATGCAGATAGTAGACGTTGTAATTCTTCCTCAGAGTGGGTCGTAATTGCAGCATCATCTGCAAAAAGCAACTCTCTGATCAGTATCCTCCTAATTTTGATCTTCAATCTCTGAGCAATATAGAGGCCTCCATCTGAGTGTGAGTGAATGTATATACCACCATCCTGATCACGAAAGGCATATTTCAGTAGAAGTGAAAAGTATATTCAAAAGAGGGTGGGAGCTAGTACACAACCTTGCTTAACTCCACTCTTGATTTCAAACTCTTCTGAAGTTGCACCATCAAACTTGCTTGCTTGCTTGTGTTCGTGGCTTGAGCTCCAACGCGAAGTCCTGTATGTCGGATGAAGGCATCCTGTTGTCCAACATCAGTGTGATGTCATACAGGACCTGAGGTTTGCGTGAGTATCCGTTGTCCCATGTCTGGCTTGGTGTGCAGACTGGTGGTTCCTCGCCGTACAGGCAGACACTCTCCGACTACGGAGGAATCGGCGATCCTACTGACTTTAGCCAGGGACCTGTTGCCCTGGACGCTCGACGAGGACACATCAATAGATCTTGGCCAGTATATAACCCGGCCCTGGTGCCTTGGAAACACCTCTGCGTCCGCCCATCAGACTTGATTATACCTTTCATGCATTGGAATGAAACGATTCCACAATGGACAGAAGAGTTGATGGGCAGCCACTCTTCTTTAATGCTTTGAACAGACCCTCACGACTGATCAAATCAAATGCCTTTGTGAGGTCGATGAAGGCAATAAACAGTGGCTGATTCTGTTCACGGCGTTTTTCTTGCATTTGTCGAAAATAGAATATCATATCAATGGTAGACCGATTTTGTCGGAAGCCACACTGTGATTCGGGGTAGACTTGATCTCCCAGGACGTGAAGTCTGCGCAGAACAATTCTGGCAAATACTTTCCCAACATTACACAGAAGTGAGATACCCCTATAGTTGTTACAGTCGCTCCAATAGCCCTTGTTCTTGTTCAATGTTATGATGCTTGAGTCTTTGAAATCCTGTGGGACTTGTCCTTCTTGCCAACATAGCTCTATTATCTGGTGGATCTATAGAGTGAGTGTGTCTTGCCCACTCCTGATAACCTCTATTGGAATCCCATCCTTCCATGGAGCCTCACCAGGTGCAAGTTCAATTATAGCACACTTAATTTCTCTTATGGTGGGAATCGTGTCCAGGTGGTCAAGAGTTGGCAGGGCCTCTATGGCGTTGAGGGCATCATCCGCTAATTTGGTCTCACTTGAGTAAAGCTCCATGTAGTGCTCTACCCATCTATCCATCTGCTGTTTCTTGTCAGTGATGATTTCTCCAGTTAAGGTTTTCAGTGGTGCACTTCTTTTGATCACTGGACCACAGGCTTTCTTTATCCCTTCATACATGCTTCTGATGTTTCCCTTATCACTTGTATTTTGAATGGACTCGCATAACTTGATCCAATAATCATTTGCACACTGCCTGGCAGCCTTTTGCACATCCTTCCTAGCTTACTTCAGCTCACTGGAAGATTTTCGCGTTGTTCTTTCCTGGTTTCTTAAGGGTGCTTTCTTCTTTTTATCAATCAAGGGCCGCTGTGTCTGGCTATTTGCTGCAAACCAGCACTGCCTCTTATGATCCACAGTGCCGTAGTATACATAGTTTCCTTAAGTTTACCCCACTTTTCACTGGCTGATGTATTTCTGATGTATCAGTGAAAGTGTCTTCAAGTTGCTGTTTGAACTCAAAGCACTTATAAGGATCGTGAGCGTTACTAGCATTAATCCTAAAGCTAGATTTGTGTTTAGCTGTGTACATTCTCTTTGGTCTCAGTCTAACCCTTGCAACAACCAAAGAATGATCCGTATCACAGTCAGCACTGTGGTAACTTCGAGTTAATGGTGTTTGGTTCATATGTTGTCTCCGTGTGATGATGAAGTCCAGCTGATGCCAATGGCCGGATCTTGGCTGTTTAAATGTGACCATATGCAGCTCTTTTGTTTTAAAGAAGGAGTTTGTAATACATAGGTCATTTCTGGTGCAATGCTCCAACAGCCTTTGCCTATTGTTATTCATGCGACCGATGTTGTATTTTCCAAGGCACACTGGCCATGAACTCGGATTTTGGAACTGCCTTGATCACAGAGTCTAGCTCCTCATGGAACGAATTCTTCACATCATCAGAGGAAGCAAGTCTTGGTACATATGCAGTGATAATGGTGGCAAAACCTTAAGAGGTTGCCAAGTGCAGGGATAATAGACTTTCATTACCTCCAGCTGGAATTTCAATCATTCCCAGAAACGAATTGTTCACTGCAAAGCCCACACCATGTTGCCGTTTTTCTGCCTGCCCTCTACCCTTCCAAAAAAGGTGTAATTTTTTTCCCTGAGTGACCCTTCCTCGGCAAGGCGAGTCTCCTGCAGGCCAACAATATCAATGTTAAGACAATTGAGTTCGGCATCAATCACAACCGTTTTTCTCACATGGTTCTTATGTTCCAGGTTGCAAGCCGTAGCTTGAGGTTTCTATTTTTATTTTTATTAGTGCCTGGTGCATTGGTTTAACAGCCTGCGATTCAGATTTTGTCCTAGCCCCAAGCACCCAGTGAAGCAAGCAGGCTGTAGCGGATCAGCACCCAACTGGCCGGGGGCTGTCCAGCTTAAGGCGGGTGGTCGCTGATCAGTGACACCTGTAGGTGTCTCCCACCGTCAGAGGCAACGCGAGGCGCCCCATGTCTACGCCAATTGACAAGGACTTATAACCCGTAACTGCTACCTCTCGCTTTGATTCCGAGATTGGTTAAGACCAGGGATAGAGTTATACCTCTCCATAGCACAAAGCCTGGGCTAAAATATACAGACCATGTGTTGCCCATGCAGCATGATCCTTCTTTCGGCCTGCCTAGTTCACTCCAGAGGCATGGTAACACCAATACATCAGGAACAAGACAAGCTGCAGAAGTGCCGGATCAGAAAAATACATATAACACATACTTACATATAACACATACTTACATATAACACAGTCTTACATATAACACATACTTACATATAACACAGTCTTACATATAACACAGTCTTACATATAACACAGTCTTACATAACACAGTCTTACATATAACATAGTCTTACATACAACACAGTCTTACACACAGCACGGTCTTACATATAACACTGTCTTACATTTAGCACTGTCTTACGTATAAAACATATAACATATAATTACATATAATACAATCTTACATAAACACAATCTTACATATAACAGAGTCTTACACATAATACAGTCTTAGATACAACACAGTTTTGCATATGAACTTGCGCCAAACTGCCTCAACAGCTTTAGCCTCTTAAGGCGGACAAACCTGGTCACCAACGGAAGGCAAAGCCAGAACAAAGCGATATGTCAGCCCGTTGTGTTATGCCAACCAATTAGATCGCGAAAATATGTTGTGGGGAGTTTTCTCGCGTTGATCTGTGAGGGAACTATGTCTTTGTAAAACTGAGTGGCTGATGATTAGTGTCAGAGCTCTTCTGGATTTTTATTTTTCGCAATTGATGTTTATGTTGTTGTTGCAACTTATATTGTGTATGTATCACAAATGTTGCAGTTTTCCTGGTAAAGTGTCTTATTTTTGGTTTGGGTTTTCCATATGAAAGTGGCACATCTTTTCTTAAGCTGTCTTGCCGTTGTTGTGTCACGTTCTACTCAGCTTATAAGCATTTAATTGTGTTATTTGGTGTATAGACTTGGCTTAGGGGGTAGACGTCTGATTAGGTGTTAGGGACTACCCATTGTTGATGTTCGATATCTGTGGTATTTGGTTTCATAATCCGATGTTTGTTTGAGCATTAGTTGTACCTGAAGCTGGAGTTGATTTGATAAATAAAGTATGTTTTATATGTCGTTCTTGATGTTGTTTTGTTTAGTCTGTCTAAGTTTAGTTCGTACACTCACTGCTATTTTGGCCTGAAGGTATAATTCAGTGTTCTGGGTTTGAACATGATAACTCCTGCCTGGACATCAATAATAGTTCTAATTCCTTACTCCAGAATCCTGAGATCATCTTTCTTATTCATATCCCTGTTTGTTTGTTTTTTTGTTTTTTGTGAGTTGGGGGAGGTGAGAGGTTTTCTCTAGTTTTCTTCTTGGGCCCGAACGCAGTCAGAGTTGTGATCTACCTCACATCACTGTAAAGAGGAGTATATCTACTTCTCTTTTATCACCTCAGCTTCACATATACCATAGTCTTACTTATAATAGAGTCTTACATAAACACAACCTTACATATAACACACTCTTACATACCATTGGCACCTTGCTGTCTTGACAGACGATAGTTTGTGCTTAAAAAAGGCATAATAACTTTTACCCATGGCGGTAGCGAATGTGACTGATAAGGCCAATTTGCGCTGTAAATGTTCGTTTACAGTGGGTGCATGTGAACACGTGGTCATTTCCACCATAATACACCATCTTACGTCTCACACTCTCGGTGTGTGACGTATCTCTTACATACAACAGACTTACATATAATAAAGTCTTAAATATAACACAGTCTTACATACAACACAATCTTACATATAACACTAGGTTACATATAAAACAGCATTACATATAACACAATCCTATATGCAAACCATTCTTATATATAACATAGTGTCACATACAACACCGTCTTAAATACAACAGAGTCTTACGTATAAGACAACCTTGTCCCATATAAAAGAAGGGGTTCTTAAAATGTACTTGGACTTCAATACTGACCCATCTAAAATGTCATGGGAAAAAAATAACAAGTGGCATTATAATGACCACTTCACTCATCGAGTGCCACTTACCCTATACACATATGGGCCTAGCACATATACACATTTCGCCTCAAAGCGTGGAAAACAGTCCTTTAATTTATATATAAAACAGCTTTTTATATATAAAACAGCCTTGCTTATAATACAGCATTACATATAAAACAGCCTTGCTTATAACACCGTATTACATGTAAAACAACCTTGCGTATAACACAGTATTACATATAAACATCCTTGCTTATAATACCGTATTACATGTAAAACAACCTTGCGTATAACACAGTATTACATATAAACATCCTTGCTTATAATACCGTATTACATATAAAACAGCCTTGCTTATAACACGGTATTACACATGAAACACCGCAAGAGTTCCTCTTCCTGTAACATCACGCATTCTTTGCCAACATTGTCAAAGAACATTTCGAGACAAAATAGGTCTTACCAGCCATCCTAGAGCCGGCTTCGTGGCTTAGAGGTTATGACTTTTCTCCGTAATCTCGTATACTCTCGTCGGTAACGTGATAATGGTGAGAATCAGCAGTGGTTCGAATCGCATCGGTAACTTACGGGGTATGTGAGCCGGCCGCTCAGAAAGCAATGGCAAACTACTGAGCGTAATCTTGCCAAGAAATCAACATACAGCTGAAAGATGCTGGTGTTGACAGTGAGGTCCTGTAAAGGATATGCTTAAAAAAAAAAAAAAAGCCATCCTAGAACTCAAGCCTCCAAACTTTCAACCCCATTGGATGAAATGAATGGTCATCATCATTCTTGATGGACAAACACCACATATAAAACAACCTTGCACATAAGACAGCGCTGCGCGTAAAATAATCGAGTACATAAAATCAACATAAAGTAGCACTGCATGCAAAATGGCTTCGCATATAACATAACCTTGAATATAACACATTGGTGCATACATACCCAAACACACTCTTCAAATAACATAGTTGTGTGTATAAAACAACCCTGTATATAAAACAGCCTTACATATAAATAAGCCTTGCATATAAAACAGTCTTGTATATAACAGAGTCTTGTGTTTAAAGTAGCCTTGCATATAAAACAACCTTGTGTATAAGAGACTCTTGCATATAAAACATCTTTGCAAATAAACCAGTTTTGCATATCAAACAGTCTTGAATATAATCAGCCTTTCGTGTAGAACAGCCTAGTGTATAAAACAGTTTTGAATACAAGCAGCCTTGCTTATAGAACAGTTTTGTGGATAAAACAGCTCTGTGGATAAAACAACCGTGTGGATAAAACAGTCTACTGTTTAAAACAACATTGCTTATAATATAGCCTGGTGTATAAAACAAATTCGTGTATAAAACAGTCTTGTATATAAAACAGTCTTGCATATACATCAGTCGTGCATATAAATAGTCCTGCATATGAAACAGTCTTGCATATCAAACAGCTTTACATTGTTTTGTTTTACGGTGCACTTTACATTGTTTTGTTTTACAGTGCACAACAACGGGGACATCAAGAGCCAAGCACGTGGACTGGAGCGGGTCTACGGTGTCGACGCTGAATACAGCCTACTTTGTTGGGCAGTTGGTCATGTCCATCCCCGCTGGAGCACTAGTTATGAGATTCTCACCCAAACGGTAGGGACTTCTTTCGTATCTTTCTGTAATAACACGTTCAACAATAAGTCATTTGATCCGGGTGTCTGGAAGGTTCAGTAAGTTTCAGATCTTTTACAGAATGTTCGTGATTTCTTGGCAAGTTTACGTCCAGTAGTTTGCCTTTGCTTTCTTAACGACCGGCACTTATACCGGGTGTTTGTAAAGTCTCACTACACTTTGTATGTAGAACAGATTTGAAAAATTAAGTACAAGACATCATAAAATTGTGCAAAAAATTCATTAAATTAGTTACAATAGACACTGCTATGGTCTAGCGCTGTTTTGGGTTGAATGGTAATTCTGATGGCTTCTTTAAGGTCCTCAATTATGTCTACATTACTTTTTGTAAACATTTCCTTTCAAGAAACCCCATAGATAATAATCTAATGGAGTTAGATCTGGAGAATGAGCAGGCCAAATTCCACGTAATATTATGCTATTTGCGAAAATTTCTTCCAAAACTTAAAAAAAAAAGCTTCTTCAATTTCACGTTCATTCAGCTGTTGTAAAAACGTTTCCAAAATGTCAGTACGGTACCAATCGGCATTTACAGTTTTGTTGAAAAATAAAAACTCGTCCAATAAGACGTTTTCTACAGACGGCACACCATACCCCAATTTTCTCATCGTGTAGAGGCGCTTCATGAAATGCATTGGGATTAAAAGTGCTCCAAATAAGATTATTTTGCTATTATCGTAGCTAGATAGACGAAACCATGCCTCATCAGAAAAGGATGTAACATAGAGAATTGACTCGTCTTCTTTAGCTAAAAATATTCGAAACGACTCTGTTGAAGTTGACTCTGGATTGATTATCACACTCTTTTAGTTCCGACACAACAAAATCCTGTATGGATAAAAGTGTAATCGTAGTTTAACAATGTTGTGCACTGTGCTCACTGATACGTTCACTTGTTGCGACATTTTCCTTAAGGACTTGCTTGGACTTTTCAGGATTCTGTCTGGGATATCTAGACGTGTTTCTTCAGACACAGCAGGCTACCAGATCTCGGAGCATCTTTCACATTTCCTTTAGCAAGAAACTTATTCAACAAATTTCTGACCGTATTGCGATGAGGAGGTTGTTTATAAGAAAATCTTGCTAGACATCTTTGAACAACCATCCGTGTGTATTAACCGCCATTTCGAAATACTTGTTCAAGCAAAAAGATACTTTCTTCTTTGACAACACCATTCTGTTTGGAGTGCAATGAATTACCCTAACAGACGATAGCTATTCGCTGCATATTGCTTCACGATTGAGTGTGGAGCACATTGTCTGATGACGTCATGTACTTCATTTTTCAAATTTCTTCTACATACAAAGTGTAGTGAGACTTTAAAAACTCCCGGTACCTTTGTATGGGAAACAACGCAAGACTGTCTGCTTCCAAATCGCATGCAGCTGCGTTTCGAACGTGGTATGTGGGATTACGACTTGCATTCCTAACCTCTTCGCCGCATCGCTGGCGTCTGGAAGGTTATCATCATGTGCCATGCCGATAAGCGTGGGCGGTCATGTTTCGCATCTCACACGATCTCTAGAGTCGTGGATCAGTTCTATGTTCTTGTCTCGACCAAAGCACATGGCCAAGTCATCCATGTATTTACTTCTCTGCCTTCCTCTTGTTCTTTTCCCTTCAATCTTGCTAGTTGTCACCAAGTTCTCCAATTTATTTTTTTCTCATGACGTGTCCAAAATATTGTGACTGTCTACGTCTAATTTCTCTAATCAGTTTAGGTTTTTCATGTGTTTCTTGTAGGACTTGGTCATTGGCTTTTCTGTCTGTCCATGGTATTCTTTGCATTTTCCAGTCTGGAAGGTAGCAACATTTGTTTCTTATTTCTGGGCGTAAAATATAGATCCACCGTTGTAGTGGCTCCTGACAGCCATCTCATGCCAAACTCTCTAGCCCCTCGACAGTCTCATGCCAAACCGTCATGCAATTCCTTCCAATATGGGTTTAGAACCATATGCCCAATGCGCTTTAAGGCGTGTCAAACGGTCCTTTACATAGTTTCATAATCTGATTCTCTTCTCCGTGTGTTTTTATGACTCCTTTTATTTCTTATGACTTGTGGATTCTATAGCAAACCCTTTCTAGTTATGATTGTAACATGTATGTGTGTGCGCGCGTGTGTGTGAGTGTTGAAAGAGAGAAGAGATATGAGAGAGAGAGAGAGAGAGAGAGAGAGAGAGAGAGAGAGAGAGAGAAGAGAGAGAGAGAGAGAGAAGAGAGAGAGAGCATTCCAGAACCATCATCATGTCCTCAACTCTTGTTTCACGTGACCTTGAGAGACTGAGCTAGCGCGTTGATGTAGCGGTTAAAATGTTACTTTGACAATGGCATGCCTATCGGACAAGGGTTCGATGCCAGCTCTCGTTGTTCCCAATGGAAGGAAAAGACTGAGCACCTATTTCTCCCTGCACTCCGACCCTCAAATTGTTATGGTTCTAGGATTTCACATACCCACAGCAGGTCTCTGCTACAGGACTTGACTTTTTTATGAGAGATTGGTGATACTGTAATATGATTTTAATCCTTCCATACTGGGCTCGCCGCCTGCAAAGTGGGGAAAAGATTGACCACCTATTCCTCCATGCATTTAGGCCTGCAGCATGTGATGTCACTACAGGCATTTAGTCCTGCAGCATATGATGTCCCTACACTTCACATACACAAAGAAAATAACCGCTACCGGGAAATCATGTGTTGCTGTTTTATTCCGTACACATACCAATTAATGCATGTGTGTAACTTATTGGCACTTGTTCATCTCGCTTTCCATGTTGCTGATCCACACAACATTACAGATTAGACATAAGTGTTGAATATTATCAAACTGATTACCCACTACTGTGACCTAGAAAATTTGACATAACCCTAATACAGACAATGTATATCAGCTATTTGTATACACAGGACTGGTTCTACCACAATGTCCAGAGATAACCGATGAGGGCATAGACCTCGACACTGACATGTACTGTTACTGAAGGGCGCAACTGTACATATCTTAGTACTCAAACCTAGTTTGTTTTGTCTGGGGCGCAAAGTATATGTACACAAACATTGTATTAATGGGTGCATGTACAGTAAGCGTTGTCCACTCCAACACTGCATGTTATGTCAGCCGACAGTGTATTTAATCACTAAACTTTCTTCAGCACTGCACGACGTGTGTATCAACGTTGTATTTACACATGTCAGTCCACTAACTTTCTCCAACACTGCACGACTGGTGTATCAACGTTGTATCTACACGTGTCTGTCCACTAATATTCTCCAACACCTGCACGACTGGTATCCATCCATCATGTGCCATGCCGGTAAGCGTAGGCGGTCATGATTCGCCATTTCATTCAATCACCAGCGTCGTGGATCAGCTCAGTGTTCCCATCTCGACCAAGCTACGTGGCCAAGCCATCCAGGTATTGACTTCTCTGTCTTCCCCTTGATCTCCCCTCGATCTTGCCAGTTGTCACCAAGTTTATAGGATTAAGTAACATATATTGTCTTTTTCTCAGTAGCAGGCCTCTTTAAGTCCTGTAGGACTTAAGAGTTGTGCCGCTGTGGAGGTACCTGACAGCACCGCTGGCGACTGCATAGTCCAATGCGATAGTGACAATCTCTGCCACAATTTCCGCATCTGTAAGACGAGGCAGGTCCCGCAGTAAGTAACTGCGTTTTGAGCCTGTGCCGTATATCCTCAGTTTGTTGGATCAGATTGCGCTCAAAGAGCACCAGTCCGTTTCGTACATTTCTTCTCCAGGAGCATCTGTCTGTTGCAACTCTCTCACATGTGTCTAGATGTATGCCGAGGGTTTTCTTACAGATGCGTATATTGTTCTACTTTCATTAATCGCTTCTAGTCAATCGTTATTTGTTGCACAGACAGTCCAAGGTTTTCGCATCACTCGTCTCAGAAACCACATCTCTGTTTCCTCCAACTTCTTCCTAATTTGCTGGTTACATTCCAAGTCTGTATTACTGAAAGTCAGAAACAATTATTAATGGTTATACATATATTTCTATATTTATTATATACCAAGCAATGCATTATACACATTCACTAATTCGTATATGCACAAACCTGAAGGAAAAAATGGTATAGCAGAATCACCACTGTGAAGCTTAGCGAGAGAGAAAGAGAGAGAGAGAGAGAGAGAGAGAGAGAGAGAGAGAGAGAGAGAGAGAGAGAGAGAGAGACAGACAGACAGACAGACAGACAGACAGACAGACAGACAGACAGACAGACAGACAGACAGACAGAGAGAGAGAGAGAGAGAGAGAGAGAGAGAGAGACCTAAAACAGACTGAGAAGAGAGTTACAGACAGAGATGAATAACATGGGGTGGATAGAGTGAACTGTGGGAGATAGCAAAGCTTGTCGTGAGTTAGTTTAGGACCCGTACTCCCAAATTGTAACGGCAGTGTTGAGTTGATCTGAATCAATAACCGACTACCAATACTCGAGACATTCCCGTACGGGCTTCGTCCGCATCTTCAGCTGCCAGCGAAGAGTCCCTACACTAATGGTATTTGAATAACGAAGACACAAACAATAGATTGCACGATTTATTGCCTGGCATATTTCGCTGCATCTCGTCAGGTACATACTAATGGTATTGTTTGCAATCTGATTATGTGTCCTTCTGGCCTTTCCTCGGAGTACTGAATGTCGGCCAGATCCTCTGGTCACTACCTGTCGAACCATTCTTGTAGGCTATGATGCTTCACCTGGTTCTCTATACTACAGACAAGGGGCTTGCCCACGTCAGCCACATCATGCACCAATACGCCACCCAACAGTGCAGACCCAGCCAATCTGTCAGCATCCTGGTTTCTCACATCATGCACCAATACCCCACCCAACAGTGCAGACCCAGCCAATCTGTCCGCATCCTGGTAACCCATATCATGCACCAATACCCCACCCAACAGTGCACACCCAGCCAATCTGTCCGCATCCTGGTAACCCACATCATGCACCAATACCCCACCCAACAGTGCACACCCAGCCAATCTGTCCGCATCCTGGTAACCCATATCATGCACCAATACCCCACCCAACAGTGCACACCCAGCCAATCTGTCCGCATCCTGGTAACCCATATCATGCACCAATACCCCACCCAACAATGCACACCCAGCCAATCTGTCCGCATCCTGGTAACCCATATCATGCACCAATACCCCACCCAACAGTGCACACCCAGCCAATCTGTCCGCATCCTGGTAACCCATATCATGCACCAATACCCCACCCAACAGTGCACACCCAGCCAATCTGTCCGCATCCTGGTAACCCACATCATGCACCAATACCCCACCCAACAGTGCACACCCAGCCAATCTGTCCGCATCCTGGTAACCCATATCATGCACCAATACCCCACCCAACAGTGCACACCCAGCCAATCTGTCCGCATCCTGGTAACCCACATCATGCACCAATACGCCACCCAACAGTGAAGACCCAGCCAATCTGTCAGCATCCTGGTTTCTCACATCATGCTCCAATACCCCACCCAACAGTGCAGACCCAGCCAATCTGTCCGCATCCTGGTAACCCATATCATGCACCAATACCCCACCCAACAGTGCACACCCAGCCAATCTGTCCGCATCCTGGTAACCCATATCATGCACCAATACCCCACCCAACAGTGCACACCCAGCCAATCTGTCCGCATCCTGGTAACCCATATCATGCACCAATACCCCACCCAACAGTGCACACCCAGCCAATCTGTCCGCATCCTGGTAACCCATATCATGCACCAATACCCCACCCAACAGTGCACACCCAGCCAATCTGTCCGCATCCTGGTAACCCATATCATGCACCAATACCCCACCCAACAGTGCACACCCAGCCAATCTGTCCGCATCCTGGTAACCCACATCATGCACCAATACCCCACCCAACAATGCAGACACAGCCAATCTGTCCGCCTGCTGGTTTCCCCACAACACCAGCATGTTCTGGAGAAAAGCTCCAACAGATTCTCTCTGTTAGATTTATTATTTAAAGCACGCCACGGTTGTAAAGACAGAAGAAGAGTTAAAATTATTATTTAGGCCCCGTACAAGTTATTACTAATACCTGGTACAATTTATTACTAATGTCTGGTACAGTTATTACTAATGGCTGGTACAGTTATTACTAATATCATTGGCACCTTGCCGTCTTGACAGACGATAGTTTGTGCTCTAAAAAGGCATAATAACTTTTAACTATGGCGGTAGCGAGTGTGACTGATAAGGCCAATTTGCGCTGTAAATGTCCGTTCACAGTGGGTGCATGTGAACACGTGGTCATTTCCACCATCATGCACCATCTTACGTCTCAAACGCTTGGTGTGTGACTTTTCTGCAATAATTTTCTCCTTTGACTTTATTCCATTTCTGATATTTGCCCTCCATGCAACACGTTCAGCGGCGACTTGCTCCCAATGTGCATTATCAATGCCTGTATCAATCATGTCCCGCTTACACACATCTTTGTATCGTAGTAGAGGCCGACCCTGAGATCTCTTACCCATCTGTAATTCACTCTTTTTCACTCACTATTACTAATATATGGTACACGTTATCACTAATGTCTGGCACAAGATATAACTAATGTCTGGAACAAGTTATCATTAATGTCTGGTACACGTTATTACTAATGTCTGGTACAAGTTATTACTAATGTCTGGTACACGTTATCACTAATGTCTGGCACAAGATATCACTAATGTCTGGAACAAGTTATCACTAATGTCTGGTACACGTTATTACTCATGTCTGATACAAGTTATTACTAATGTCTGGCACAAGTTATTACTAATGTCTGGTACAAGTTATCATTAATGTCTGGTACAAGTTATTACTAATGTCTGGCACCAGTTATCACTAATGCATGGTACAAGTTATTACTAATGTCTGGTACACGTTATGATTAATGCCTGATACAAACGAATAGTGTGGTTACAGAAAAGTGCTGGCTAGATTTCCGGGAGTGTTTATGATTATTCAGTAATCGTCCAGGTGTACAGTAAAGTGACTGCTGTCATGTCTATCAACAGTGTCTTCGGCCTGACCTGTCTGTTGACCAGCATCCTACTGCTTCTTCTACCTGTAGCCACGGATACCCATGTTGCGGTGACCTACATTATCCGCACCATCCAAGGCATGCTGGAAGTGAGTTCAAATTGAATCTCGTGTTTGTTCAGATGTTTGTTATAGCCACTTTCATTGGGACAAACAGTTAGACAATTGCCGCTGTAAATAACAAACAGGGGATATAAAACGATGTTCTGAGAGATAAACATATATTCAGGCGGGCAGACATATTTTTACACAGATTTAGTAGATATAAATTATTATATATGCTCGTACGTACAGACAGACAGAGATAAATTGTCAGGCAGACAAAGCTACACTGACATAAAGTGACAGATAAATAGTCATTCAGATATACTTAAAAACTGAGATAAATAGCCGGTCAGACTACCAGATAGATAATTGATATATATTTAAGCAGACAGGCAGAGATGCATAATCAGGCACAGACAGACTTCTCGACCTTTTGGCTAAGTTCAAAGTGTGGATTTATCTTGGCTTGATATGGCTAGGGTGAAGAGACGGCCAACCAAACTGTTCAACGCCAATCACTGTCCACTGGCAATGGCCTTGGTGGACCACTATTGACCGAAAGGCACATAGTGGGATAGAAGGAGCCTCAGCACAACCAGGGATGTAGGAACCTCATGGGGTGGCTATAAACCCTGGGGGAACTGCAGCCTATATTTTATAACAGGGATGTAGGAACCTCATGGGGTGGCTATCAACCCTGGGGGAACTACCAGCCTGTATTTTATAACAAATAAGTCCCGAAGAAGTTTCCTGCTTTGGGTCCGTGATGTCATAGGGCTATCAGATTGTGTAGGCCTGAATACACGGAGGAGTTAGTTAGTAAGTTAGGCAGTCAGTCAGTCAGTCAGTCAATCAGTCAGTCAGTCAGTCAGTCAGTCTGTCAGTCAGTCAGTCAGTCAGTCAGTCAGTCCGTTCGTTCGTTCGTTCGTTAGTCAGTCAGTCAGTCCATCCGTCCGTTCGTTCGTTCTTTCGTTCGTCCGTCCGTCCGTCCGTCCGTCCGTCAGTCAGTCAGTCAGTCAGTCAATCAGTCAGTCAGTCAGTCCGTCCGTCCGTTAGTTAGGTAGTTAGTTAGTCAGTCAGTCAGTCAGTAAGTCGGTTCATTCGTTCGTTCGCTAGTTAGTTAGTCAGTCAGTCAGTCAATCAGTCAGTCAGTCAGTCAGTTCGTTCGTTCGTTAAATTAGTTGTCAGTCAGTCAGTCAGTCAGCCAGTCAGTGAGTCAGTCAGTTAGTTAGTTAGTTAGTTAGTTAGTTAGTTAGTTAGCTAGTAAGTCAGTCAGTTAGTTGGTTGGTTGGTTCATTCGTTAGTTAGTTAATTAGTTAGTTAGTTAGGTAGTTAGTTAGTTAGTTAGTTAGTTAGTTAGTTAGTTAGTTAGTTAGTTAGTTAGTTAGTTAGTTAGTTAGTTAGTTAGTTAGTTAGATTGTTACTCAGTCGCGGTTCCCACTTCACGACAACGGGTCGTCCCCATTATGCTTCGTTCCTGTGCCAGTAAATATCACACAAAATGCTCCTCACTGCCCAATGTGAAAAGTTGAACATACAGGAGTCTCAGCAAACCAACAGCCCACAGAGGTATACTATGCATAATGCCCCGCCAGAATTCCAATACAAAAGTCCTCCACGAAAACTACAGTTCATCGTAGATGGAATCGGCACTCACGAGAAAGACGCCATTGACCCGGTTTTATCCCACGTGGCTCGGTTTCTTTACGCAGGGCGACCCGCACAAAGCACGAACTCCGTAGCTTCAGCGACGATTCCCAGGAGTCTCCTGAAAAATGCACTCGTCAACCGAAAAGGCAAACAAGTCAATTCAGCGACAGGCGGCCATTGTTCCGAGCATGCAGTTCACTGTGCAAATAACAGCGGACAGCTGTAAAAGCATCCCACATGAATTTCACAGGTCACAACGTCCCGCCACGCACTCACTCAGTAGCAGGGCGACGGAACCATGTACTACCAGTCCAACACGAGGAAAATGCGATTGCAAACCGTAGCCACAAGCATAAACACGCCAGAGGCCTTAACAGTTCAATGCCTATCCGCCATGTTGGGGACCGGAAGCAATACGCGGAGGAGCATACGGCCAATATTTCCCTTACCAAGCAGGCGACAAACCCATCGTCGAATCCTCGACCGAGATGTGCTCGTGGTATTATTATCAGCACAGATTCCCATTAACTTCGTCACCACAAAGACAGACATAAATAATAAGAAAAACAGAGATCAAGACTCGACGCCCTATCGAGATCAAGTCGCCTTATCGGTTAACGCAGAGGATGCCTCGCGTTAAAAGTGCCGGGCAAAGACATGCTCTATATGCAGCCGGGAAAAAGAAGGCAGAGGCGAGGAAGACCGCTATGACTGCTGAGACCATATCTTCAAACAGCATTCCGGCACCTACGCCAGCTGAAACCTTTCCCGTCGCAGAAACCACAACTGAAGCCAGTAGCAGCCGTGGAGATATCAACACTATGGAGATGCAGACCAAATTACCAGAGACCTCCACACAGGAGGAAACATCAAACACTAACGTAGACTTCACCGGCAAAATTCTACTCAAGCAAACAAGCGTGGGAGAAGCCAAACTGTCGGCGCTACCAACAGACAAGATAATCAGTCTGTTGGAGAACGAGCTGGGAAGACACAGCATCAACCAGCTGCGCAAGACACCCGATGGAGTAGTGGTTTCCATCACGAAAAATCCAAAGACCACAGCCCTGTTATATAAGATCACACAAGAGGAGAAGAGCATTATACAGCTGCACCACGGCATGGTTCTGGAAGCCGCCCGGCACCGCACGACGAAACGATGGGTCATCAGACGAGTCCCGACCCATCACTCAGATGACAAGATCAGGAAGATGCTGCTAGAAGAGAACAAGAAGCTTAAGATCACCAGGACGTAGCGGATCATCGGGAAGAACAACATCCCCTCTACAGTCGTCATTGTTACACCAGAGGACCGAGTGATCCCTCCGTACAGTATATCGTATGGGGCGGAAGAGATCAGAGACCAGAGCACTGCATACCAAGAGTGCTGCAGTGCTCCAAGTGCCAGAAATTTTGGCACACCCGGACCACCTGCAAGGGTGATGTCGAGGTGTGCAGGTACTAATCTGGTCCCCACACCTACAGTCAGTGCCAACAAGCGAAGAACGACTCGGACTTCAGGAGGCCTAACAACAACAGAAAGTGCGCCAACTGCCTCGGCAACCATGGCTCCAGTTACCTCGGCTGCCCTGCCACCAAGACAGCAAAGAAACTATGAAGATAGCCATAAAGTCAAACTTGCCATATAAGGAGGCCAGAAGGCAGTACGAGACCACCAACCGACTCACTAAGAGTGATAAAGCACAATTGGAAGGCAACCTGAAGGAGCTGAGAACACAGGTCAAAATCCTCGAAGACAAAAGTGACAAGACGCAAGAAACCCAGATAACGGCCGTTCAGCGCATCCTGGACGACCTGAAGCAAGTACAGCAGAAGATAGAGCAGGATGTCGCTCGAATGGCCGCCACAAAAGCTGACACTGACAAAACTCTGTTGAAGATACAAGAAGAGAGAGCAAAGACAAAAGAAACGCTAGAGCTAATTCAAGAAGAAAGAGAACAGATAGAACTGCTAAAAACAGAAAAAGAACCAGAAACTGCAAAGACCCAGACAGAAGAAGAAACATCACACGAAGAAATACCACTTGAACTGGATGAGGAAGATCAAGACCAATTCTGCCGGATGATTGCAAATCGCTCACCACCAAGATCGAACTACAGAGACGACACCCAAAGACGAACCAGAAGATTCGGCAACATCCCAAGACGTGGAAGGAGGAGAAACAACAGGTGGGACGAAGAATGGTAGAGATCCCTGAAAGAAACAGCACCATATGACGGGGTGGGTACACAATAACTCCAGGCCTCAGCACCATATGACGGGGTGGGTACACAATAACTCCAGGCCTCAGCACCATATGACGGGGTGGGTACACAATAACTCCAGGCCTCAGCACCATATGACGGGGTGGGTACACAATAACTCCAGGCCTCAGCACCATATGACGGGGTGGGTACACAATAACTCCAGGCCTCAGCACCATATGACGGGGTGGGTACACAATAACTCCAGGCCTCAGCACCATATGACGGGGTGGGTACACAATAACTCCAGGCCTCAGCACCATATGACGGGGTGGGTACACAATAACTCCAGGCCTCAGCACCATATGACGGGGTGGGTACACAATAACTCCAGGCCTCAGCACCATATGACGGGGTGGGTACACAATAACTCCAGGCCTCAGCACCATATGACGGGGTGGGTACACAATAACTCCAGGCCTCAGCACCATATGACGGGGTGGGTACACAATAACTCCAGGCCTCAGCACCATATGACGGGGTGGGTACACAATAACTCCAGGACTCAGCACCATATGACGGGGTGGGTACACAATAACTCCAGGACTCAGCACCATATGACGGGGTGGGTACACAATAACTCCAGGCCTCAGCACCATATGACGGGGTGGGTACACAATAACTCCAGGCCTCAGCACCATATGACGGGGTGGGTACACAATAACTCCAGGCCTCAGCACCATATGACGGGGTGGGTACACAATAACTCCAGGCCTCAGCACCATATGACGGGGTGGGTACACAATAACTCCAGGCCTCAGCACCATATGACGGGGTGGGTACACAATAACTCCAGGCCTCAGCACCATATGACGGGGTGGGTACACAATAACTCCAGGCCTCAGCACCATATGACGGGGTGGGTACACAATAACTCCAGGCCTCAGCACCATATGACGGGGTGGGTACACAATAACTCCAGGACTCAGCACCATATGACGGGGTGGGTACACAATAACTCCAGGACTCAGCACCATATGACGGGGTGGGTACACAATAACTCCAGGCCTCAGCACCATATGACGGGGTGGGTACACAATAACTCCAGGCCTCAGCACCATATGACGGGGTGGGTACACAATAACTCCAGGCCTCAGCACCATATGACGGGGTGGGTACACAATAACTCCAGGACTCAGCACCATATGACGGGGTGGGTACACAATAACTCCAGGCCTCAGCACCATATGACGGGGTGGGTACACAATAACTCCAGGCCTCAGCACCATATGACGGGGTGGGTACACAATAACTCCAGGCCTCAGCACCATATGACGGGGTGGGTACACAATAACTCCAGGCCTCAGCACCATATGACGGGGTGGGTACACAATAACTCCAGGCCTCAGCACCATATGACGGGGTGGGTACACAATAACTCCAGGCCTCAGCACCATATGACGGGGTGGGTACACAATAACTCCAGGCCTCAGCACCATATGACGGGGTGGGTACACAATAACTCCAGGCCTCAGCACCATATGACGGGGTGGGTACACAATAACTCCAGGCCTCAGCACCATATGACGGGGTGGGTACACAATAACTCCAGGCCTCAGCAAGTGCACGACTCTGTCCAGACATGTAAAACCTTATCAAGACAGGAATGAACGAAATCAACCAATCAGAAGCCAGGAAGCTGACAACAAGCAACCAGACCTTCGAAAGTTTCAAAACAAGCTACGCAATAAAGGCCCCAAATACAACAAGTTTTCAAAAC
Source organism: Cepaea hortensis (assembly GCA_963921405.1). Lineage (NCBI taxonomy): Eukaryota > Metazoa > Mollusca > Gastropoda > Stylommatophora > Helicidae > Cepaea > Cepaea hortensis. Next base: position 59,770,806 of record OY992877.1, on the reverse strand, counting down.
AGTTGAACGGGACCATTCGTATTGGTGACGGGACGGAACGGAAAAAGATCAAGACAGACAGTTAGATAAGGATAAATAATCAAACAGTCTGCGTTAGAGACAGAGATAAACGGTATCCTAGATAGACAGGTAGACAACAGGAGAGACAGACATACAGAGATTAATAGTCAGACAGACAACTAGATGAACAGGCTGACAGAAATAAATAAATAAATAGCACAAAAAGAAAAAGAAAAAAAGCAAGTTAGGCAAACATACATGCAAAAAGACAGACAGGGCAGCATACTGACTTATAGATAGACCCAGATAAATAGTCACAAAGACAGAAATAAACAGTCGGGCATAGAGAGATTTCTAGACAGATAATGGAAAAACAGGCAAATATAAATATGTCATCCAAACAAAGATTAATAGTCAGACAGATAAACAGAAATAAATAGTAACACACAGATAGACAGACATAGATAAATAGTCATACATAGAGACAGACAAATAGACAGAGATAAATTCACAGACATACAGACAGATTCACAAGCAGACAGGCAGAACGATTGACCAACAGACAGATATACCACAAGAAAGACAGACAGGCAAACTGACAGACAGACAATCAGACATGCATACAAGCAGACAGGTTAACAGACAGACTGACTGACAGTCAGACAGGAGGCTTTGACTCAGACAGACAGACAGATTGACAGACAGATAGACAGACAGACAAACGTCCAGACAGACAGACAGACAGACAGATAGGAAGGAGGCTTTGACTCAGACAGACAGACAGACAGACAGACAGACAGACAGACAGACAGACAGACAGACAGACAGACAGGGAGATATGACTGACAAAACATGTCTCTTCCCAGGCAACGTCGATACCGGCAATGAATGCAGTCATATCCTCTTGGGCACGGAAAAACGAGAAAGCTCGGCTCATCAATTTTGCCTATGCAGGTAAGTGTATAAAAACTACAGTACAAGACACCTTGCTGCACATGCAGGTAAGTGTATATAAACTACAGCACAAGACACCTTGCTGCACATGCTGGTAAGTGTATATAAACTACAGCACAAAACACCTTGCTGCCTCTACAGGTAAGTGTATACAAACTACAGCACAAGACACCTTGATGCACATGCAGGTAAATGTATATAAACTACAGCACAAGACACCTTGCTGCACATGCAGGTAAATGTATATAAACTACAGCACAAGACACATTGCTGCCTTTGCAGGTAAGTGTATATGAACTACTGCACAAGACACTTGATCACATAGTCCTGCGATGTTAAATGGACATTGTGATTTAAGGGTGTGTGTGTTCATTCTCCAATGTCATATCATTTTCCGATAAGCCTAGTATAAGGACAGCCGGAGCCTTAGTAAAGGGGGTACGAACACGATACATAACCCCGCATACCTCGTTCGAAACACAGATGGAGAAGATTTGGATGCAGACCGGTTTGCGTTTGTTTTCACATAATTATATCAAAGTCGGTCGTTCAGAAAGTAATGGCAAACTACTGAACGTGAACTTGCCAAGAAATCATAAACAGCCAAAACATGCTGGGGTTGACTGCGACGATCTCTAAAAGATATACGGCTAATTTTTAGTGTAGGGACACTTGCCTGCCGGCCCGGTGGCCATGTTATTGAATCCCCATCAAGCCAGCGCTTTTATTTGTAATTGAGCAGTTCAAGCGCACTGAGTGATATAGACCAGATCGCCCAAAAGTGCCGTTTGGTCAATGCAAATATGGTGCTAGCATTATATACCGAGAACGACTAAAGATGTGTCAAAGATTTCTTTGTGTTGTTACGTTACCATACAAGGGGCTTCTCATATGACCATGAAGGAGTCGGCGGAGACAATTGAAATTTGGCACAGTGCTTACTCCTTCTCAACGTCGCCACCACCTGAATTTATGCATTTCTGCCATCTATGCGTAACCTTGAAAAGACCTTCAGAATAAAACAACATATTTTTCGAACTAAACCAGTTATCACAAGCCAGTATGACATCTTCGTCACTGTCAAGACGATTTCCTTTCAGCTGTTTTTTAAGATTTGGTGTATCCAAGTCTCATCTACCATCCCCATGGTCTTTTACATGTTTTTTCGACTGCCAAATGTTGAGCAATTGGCCACAGCAATCAACCCGTGTTTGTTTCTGTTCACATGTTGGCAGGCGCGGGGTACACACTTTTCTCATGTTCAGTAAGTTGTGTAAAATTCTAAAAACTGTACTCTTACTCAGTTTTGCTGAATCCGATATCTCTGCAATTGTCATTTTCCTATCCAGGTCTAAGATTTTCTTCACTTTTGCAGCATCTGCATCATTGCACTCTGAGGACTATCGTCCTGATCTTGGCAGATCAGCAACTTGGGAACAGCCACACTTAAACTGCAAATACCAATTTTTTACAGAAGCATACGAAGGACAGACTTCCTTAAACACTGGCCCCATCTCCCTGTGTATTTCTGTAAGTGTTTTACCCTGTAACATCAAGAATTTTATCACAGTCCTGGTGTCTGATTTCTCCATTGTTCTGACAAACCGTTGGATATTCAAATCTGGTCAATAGGGTGTGTTGTGCCATGCACCATATCGGGAAATCCAGTTGAGGAGGGAAATTCATAATTCATATACCCATTACAAATTTAATGAGCTATACATGTGCCAAATTTCAATTTTCTCCGCCTACTCCTTTATGGTCATGCTAAAGACTTATGAGAAGCCCATTGTACACCCAATTCATTCCAAAACATGTCAAAGAGATCTTTTTGTTACGTTACCATACACCCAATTCATTCCAAGACATGTCAAAGAGTTCTTTGTGTTGTTACGTTACCATACATCCAATTCAATCCAAGACATGTCAAAGAGTTCTTTGTGTTGTAACGTTACCATACATCCAATTCATTCCAAGACATGTCAAAGAGTTCTTTGTGTTGTAACATTACCATACATCCAATTCATTCCAAGACATGTCAAAGAGTTCTTTGTGTTGTAACGTTACCATACACCCAATTCATTCCAAGACATGTCAAAGAGTTCTTTGTGTTGTTACGTTACCATACACCCAATTCATTGCAAGACCTGTCAACGGGCTCTTTACGTTGTTATGTTACCATCTCTCCACCACCTCCAAATTTAAACCAAGATGTGTCCATGGTACTTTCCTTTTTATACACTCTACACATGTCGACTTAGGTTAAAATGAACTCCAAGAAATGTTCAGGCACGCATATAAAGCCAGCATGCCAGCAACTATATTATAAAAGTTGTTTCTTCTTCTTCTTCTTCTTCTTCTTCTTCTTCTTCTTCTTCTTCTTCTTCTTCTTCTTCTTCTTCTTCTTCTTCTTCTTCTTCTTCTTCTTCTTCTTCTTCTCTTCTTCTTCTTCTTCTTCTTCTTCTTCTTCTTCTTCTTCTTCTTCTTCTTTTCTTCTTCTTCTTCTTCTTCTTCTTCTTCTTCTTCTTCTTCTTCTTCTTCTTCTTCTTCTTCTTCCTCCTCTTCTTCTCCTCCTCCTCCTCCTCCTCCTCCTTCTTCTTCTTCTTCTTCTTCTTCCTCTTCTTCTTCTTCTTCTTCTTCCTCTTCTTCTTCTTCTTCTTCTTCTTCTTCTTCTTCTTCTTCTTCTTCTTCTTTCTTCTTCTTCTTCTTCTTCTTTCTTCTTCTTCTTCTTCTTCTTCTTCTTCTTCTTCTTCTTCTTCTTCTTCTTCTTCTTCTTCTTCTTCTTCTTCTGCAGCTGTTGCTGCTGCTGCTTCATCATCATCTTCATCATCTTCATCTTCCTTCTTAGATTAGGAACATTAATTCCATTATATACACATGATTCTTCGAAAAGTGTTTATTATTGCTCATAAAAACATATCTGTTTATTTGTCAGGGTTTATCTAAGCCCAGCAGTGGCCATGTTTGCTGCAGGGGCGACATCTTGTTACGTCGGCTGGGATAGTATCATGTACATATATGGTAAGAACATGGATGTTCCGCTTGAATAAATGTCTGATGAGAAATTGTGAGTGCAATCATCATTATCATGTGCCAATGCGAGCAGTGTAGATTATCATGTTACTCCGCAACCATCTTCTTCTCTGATCTTAATAAATTCGAAATAGAAGATTTCCCCTGTCACATCAGCAATCTATCAAGCAGCTTCACACTCTGTCCACCTCTGTCTCTAGCATATTCAATCTTTCCCCGTTGCCTCGAAGTTTACAGAGTAAAAGCTCAAGGAAGTCCCATAGCAGATGATACCATTCGAATGTGGGGGTGTTAGACCTTCACATACTAGAGCAGTGGTTCTCAACCTTTTTTGGCCCATGCCCCCCCCCCTTTACCATATGTTGAGAGCGTCATCCCCCCCCCCCCCTTTTGAATTTCCTCCCTATAAATCCCCCCTCCCCCACCCTTACACAGTATACATAAAAATGGAAGCTAAATTTAATAATACATACTAGAACAAGCTTAGACATCTACATAAAACGTGATGTGTGGGTCTACTTACGTTATAAAACGAATTTAATTAGGGCGAGAAGTATAGAACCGTAAAATTTAGAGGGAAAAACAGTATCAAGTAAGTTGTGGGTTCTTGTATTAATGTTATCTTGAAATAATCTTAATCGCCCCCCCCCCCCCTGGAAACCCTAAAATTCCCTCCTGGGGGAGGGAATTCCCCACTGGTTGAGAACCACTGTACTAGAGGATACATCATACCAGATACCTCATCCTTTCCACACACAAAATTTCCTGGTATGCTTGGTCGACCTCAGACCTGTGCTCAATGGAAAAATTATAATCCTGTCTCTGTTGGCGATTGACCACTGCTGCTGTCTTTGCAGTCAAACGCCCTAATCACAAATGCCACAGCAGCTTCTGATTCGAGAATAGCATTATTAATAATCATAATACATTTATGACAACACATCAATTAAGAGCAATGTCCGCCAATGGATCTCTAACACTTTCTATCTCTTGCTTTGTTGTATACTCTAACATTATCCAACACTTTATGTCTCTTGCTTTTGTTGTACACTACAACACTTTCTGTCTCTTGCTTTTGTTGTACATTCCAACACTTTCTATCTCTTGCTTTTGTTGTACACTCTGACATTATCCAACAATTTCTCTCTCTTGCTTTGGAGGTATACTCCAACACTTTCTGTCTCTTGCTTTTGGTTGTACACTCCAACACTATCTGTCTCTTGCTTTAGTTGTACACGCCAACACTTTTTGTCTCTTCCTTTGGTTGTACACTACAAAACCTTCTGTCTCTTGCTTTTGTTGTACACTACAACACTTTGTATCTCTTGCTTGGGTTGTACACTCTAACAAATTCGGTCTCTTGTTTTTTATTGTACACTCCAACACTTTCTATCTCTTGCTTTTGTTGTACACTCCAACACTTTCTGTCTCTTGCTTTTGGTTTTACACTTCAACACTTTCTGTCTCTTGCTTTAGTTGTACACTACAACACTTTCTGTCTCTTGCTTTGTTTGTACACCCCAACACTTTCTGTCTCTTGTTTTGGGGTGTACACTCCAATGCTTTCTGTATCTTGCTTTAGTTGTACACTCCAACACTTTCAGTCTCTTCCTTTGATTGTACACTCCAACACTTTCTGTCTCTTGCTTTGGTTGTAAACTCCAACAATGTCTGTCTCTTGCTTTGGTAGTATACTCCAACGCTTTCTGTCTCTTACTTTAGATGTACACTCCAACACTTTCTGTCTCTTCCTTTTGTTGTACACTCCAACAAGTTCCTGATTCTTGCTTCTTTCCTAAGCTCGGATATTCCTTCAACACTTTCTGACTGTTGTTTTGTTCGCTCTGACATTCCTCAACACCTTTTGGCTATTGCTTTGTATATACATTCACACATACTGACTGGTATTCGTATTCTAGAGAACAGAGAACATAAATACTTTGGCTATATATTAATCATCACTGTGGTTTGGAAAGAACATTGATGGAGGGCATGGTTCCAGACAGAAGAGGCAGGAGTCGATCAGCACGAAAACTGACATGGGGCATCAGAGATACGTTGGGCATGAGGGTGCATGAGGCATGAGGGTGCATGAGGCAGGAGGGTGCATGAGGCATCTGGGTGCATGAGGCAGGAGGGTGCAAGAGGAAGGAGGGTGCTTGAGGCAGGAAAGTGCATGAGGCAGGAGAACTGGCAACGAAACGGGAAATGTTTGGCTGGCCGTGACGAGAGCGACATTCTGCATATGACCTGCTACACAATGATGAACACATACATACACACACACACACACGCACGCACGCATGCACGCACGCACGCACGCACGCACACACACACACACACACAACATTCAATGAGTCTCAGCTTCACTTTCGGTGATATTTGTGTGCAGAAAAGTCACTGTTTTCCGTTGTTGAATCTGCAATGTGCTACGTCGATTCATTATGTGATATTTTTTTTATCCCTTGATATAACGACTAAATTTATGCGACAACTTAGATGGCCTAGGGTTTACGAATACTGACTGGTCTATGAAAATATGCATCTAGCACCATATGCCAAATGGTCTTAATGCGTGTAAATTGGTCCGTTATTTTCGTTAGGAGGTTGAGGTTAGGCTTCGCAGATAACACTCCACAACATAGAGAAATCTACGGTTGTTACCTTCAGAGTCCCTCCCTCTGGGCTTTGTGTTGGTGTTTGCTTACAGTGAAAATACTTCATATCTGTGGAGGAAACATCACCAACCCAGGCTCAATCCCAGCTATGTGCTGTGCTGAACATGGCCTGGTTACATTCAAATCTCCGCAGATGTGTAGTTACACGTTAGGAACTTGCATGCTCCGCTGCTGCTTTCTGGGCTTGGACAGGGGAGGGGGAGCTCTGCACTCCATTCCACTGGGAGGTGGACCTTCGATATCGGGCTGGGACGAAAGTCTCTACACCAACCTGACTGCAATAGATGCAAGCCGTTCTCATGGCTCAAATGACCTAAACCTCAATACACTGGACTGAAGCGCTAAAATTCAGCATTCCAGAGGATGCACCAACCAGTCAAATTATACTTTCTGGCTTCAGGTTCCCTAGGGGCTGCGTGGTGTCTGCCATGGATGATGTGTGTCGCATCAACCCCAGAAGCACTGTCTAAACAGCTTAAGAACAAACTACCAAAGGAAGATACAGAACAGCACAGTCCGAAACCTGTAAAAGCAGCAGCACCTGTAAGTTGATATACATTATCTTTCATTCAACTATGATATTTAAGTGATCAATCTTTGACACGCCTTGACTCAATGTCTTTGAGTTGTAGAAAATCGTGTATTCAATTGTGAAAGTTGCATTACTATGCTGAGACACGTGCAGAAGCAGTTTCTGTAAGTTGTGAAAATTAGTTTACAATATGAATATTATAATACCAGACATACTTTCTTGGGTTCGGTTTATGTAAGTTAGAGCCAAGTATTTTATTTATTGTTTGTTTTCAGTAATAAAACCTGACAATAGACTTTGCACCCACAGAGGTCAGATTAAGGTAGTTTGACATTCGATATTGTGATAAATTCAACACTACATTGTGGCATGACTTTAGTTTTTAAAAGTTAACTATATGTCCTGTTACATTATGTTGCAGTCATCCCCAATATTTATTGCGGTTTGTGATTTTCAGAAGTTTGCCAATGTTTTCTAAATTAAATTAAATGTTTGCATACACTTTACATGACATCGCTGTCAACATCAGCATCTTTCAGCTGATTATTGATTTCTTGGCAAGATTGCGCTCAGTAGTTTGCCATTGTTTTCTGAGTGGCCGGCTCACATACCCCGTAAGTTACCAACGCGATTGGAACCACTGCTGATTCTCACCGTCGTCACGTTACTTACGAGAGTATAAGAGATTACGGAGAAAAGTAGCTAACCTCTAGGCCAGGAAGCTTGCGTTTTCTAAATAGCCGACAATAATACCATCGAAATCAACACAAAGTGATCTGCACTAAACTCGACTGTGGCCGCTGTCTAACCCTCCACTCGTTAGGTCAGAGAATTATGAAATAGTTTTGACTAACCCCCTAAGACAGACGGGTGACTACCAATTCGTAAAATATACACCCGACTCTTCTCGGATCCGTAAAATGAAACTGTAGTGAAGATAGAAACAGATACATTCATCTCATAAAGTCCTGAAGATTCAAATGTCACATCCTTAGCTTAGCCTTGTGCTGTGCGGAACCGTCATTGTTTATTAGAAACTATGTTAGAATTTCACTTTTATTTCATTTTCATTTCATAAACTTTGTTAGAATATCAGGCAAGCCGTAGTAGAAGAACGGTCAGTTCTCATGCTTGTCTTCTTCTTTCGTTCGCTTGGCGTGAATATGTTACATCCTGTTTTCTGTGGTGCTCCTCATGGCTGATTGCCCCTGTCTTCAGCACCTTTCCTTTGCTAAAGTTGACTGTGGTCTTTCTCGAGTTTAGATATGTATTTAAACACGTGTCTGCGCATGTATGTATATGCATACTTATCGGGAGCATTCTGGTGTTACGGCGGGGTATTTTGCAAGATTGGGCGCTCACCACAACTCCCCCCACCACCCCCAGGAGGGAGGAGGGGGGGGGAGGGGGTCTTATAACAGCAATTTAGAACCTCATGCTAGTCATTACAGGGGTCTAGGTTCACACTTCGGTAGGGACTGAGGCAATTAACTCCCATAATTCATTCAAAGGGATCAAATTAGTCACGTAAAATTGATATAGGAAATTATCAGTATCTGTTTTTATGTAGAATTAAAGCAGCTAGGAAGGATGGTGGGATAAGGGGTATGACCTATCAAAGGATAAGTAAGACACCCCCCCCCCCCCCCTTTTCATCCCCTAGCCTACAGGACACCCTTGGGCAAAATGGCGAAGACATTTGGTCCTGCAGACTGGGTAACGCTAAACCAGGTGATCCTGTGCTGACCGAGCTACAGAGCAACCAACATATCGTTCTCGGTTATGGTCTCTAATTGCGACGGTTGCCAGAGAATCCATACAGCTAATAGCTACGGTCACCGACCGATTTGGTAACTGACAAGAAGAAAAGCAATAGTAGTCTATCTTCTTCAAAGATGCATAGAAATCTAGTTTAGTTTAGCTTAGTCGACGGATCAACATCACGGCACACGGGTGTAACCCATGCGTGCTCGGTTCTATTCCTAACTCAAGCCTGAGTCCGGAGAAACTCAGCTCAGTGCACGGCGAGGATCCTAAATACTTTGGGTAGATGTTTAACTCGAAATTTTTCCCGAGCAGCGCCGTTAGACTACACTTTTTCGATTTCCAACTGCCAAGGTTTTTATTTTTTTTTACATGCGCAACAATACAAACGGGCGTCCGAGTTCACCACCCAGAGACCAGGGGAAATTTTGTTACTAGAAGTCCACGTGAAAAAATCCTGGCCCTCACCGGGGCTTGAACCCGGGACCTCCAGCACTCGAGGCGGACATATACCTAGAGACAACTCAGCGTCCCCCCCCCCACCCCCCCCCCACCCCCGCATACCCAGCATAGAAATCTATTTACTGGCACCTGGTCGTCTTAATAGACGATAGTTTGTAAAATGGAGTTATACCTCTCCATAGCACAAAGCCTATGCTGAATTTAGAGATCATGTGTTACCCATGCAGCATGATCCCTCTCTCAGCTTACCTAGTTTACTCCAGAGAAACTAACTAAAATGCTTATGGAACAAACTGCAGAAGCTGCCGGATCAGAAAAGTAATGCGTTAACCGTCCACTTGTCGGGGCTTCCATCCTAGACCAGTTACCGAAGAAGGTTTAGGGGCTGGTCTGCCCTGCCATGACATCTAGTCTTCAGGCTGCATTTCCTCGCATTAGTTTAAGACTTGTACTCTTCCAGTTGCGCTTCTCGGCACACAGTCGACTCGACGCGCTGTCGAGAACAAGTCGCCTAATCGGAAGCCGGACACGTGCTAGAAAATGGTGCTGGAAAGAAAAACTCCACTAGACACCCGACGTTCAAAATGAGCAGCGTGGAAGCCGCCAAGACTATCAAGATGTGCAAGAAGAAAACGTGTCTGCTAGCAGAAGAACAACGCCAGAACCTGAAGAAACATTACAGGAATATACCACTTCTACACAAGATGAATCCGCTCCCGTCGCTCAACCGACGTCAGAGACTACAACTTTAACTGAAGCCAGCAGCAGCCGTGAAGTTTTCAACAGCACCAAGACGAAGCAGCCCAGTTTACCAAAGATCTCCACATCGGAGGAAACCACAACAACTGAGGACTTCACCGGCAAATTACTGCTAAAACAGACAAGCGTGGGAGAAGCCAAACTGTCGGCGCTACCAACAGACAAAACAATCAGTCTGTTGGAAAACGAGCTGGGAAGAAACAGCATCTACCAGCTGCGCAAGACAACTGATGGAGTAGTGGTCTCCATCAATAAAAACCCAAAGACTACAGCACTTATTCAGAAGATTGCACAAGGAGAGAAGGTCGATATCAAGCTTCACCACGGCATCTTATTGGAAGCCACCCGGCACCGCACAAGTAAACATTAAACGAGTGAAGACCCATCTCACCAACGACCAGATCAGCGAGATGCTGACGAGGGAGAACAAGAAACCCAAGATCACTAGTGCTTAGTGGATAATTGGCAAGAATAACATCCCCTCCACAGTCGTCATCGTTACGTGGGAGGACCGAGTGATCCCTCAATTCATCAGATGGGACAAGACAGACCAAGTTCCAGAGCACTACATACCGAGAGTGCTGCAGTGCTCTAAGTGCCAGACGTTTTGGCACACCCGTGCCACCTGTAAGAGTGACGTAGAGGTATGCAGATACTGCTCTGGACCTCATCCATACAGTCAGTGCCAGCACGCAAAGATCGACAAGGACTTCAGGAGGCCTAATACTAACAGAAAATGCGTCAACTGCCTCGGCAACCACGGCGCCAGGTACCTCGGCTGCCCCTGCCACCAAGACAGCAAGGAAGCTATGACGATCGCCATCAAAACTAACCTGCCCTATAAAGAGGCTAGGACGCAGTACAAGGACACCAATCGACTCACAAAAAGCGACAAAGCACAACTGGAAGGCCAACTGAAGGACCTGCGATCAAAGTTCAACAGCAAGAAGGAAGAATAAGAAAAGACGCAAGAGACTCAGATAACAGCCGCTCAACTCATCCTGGACGAAACGAAGCAAGTTCAGCAGAAGATTGAGCGGGATGTCGCTCAAATGGCTGCAATAAAGGCTGATACAGAAGAAAGGCAATCAAAAATACATCAAGCGAGAGACAAAACAGAAGAAACTATACAACGGATAATTGACTTGCTCAAGACCGATCAAGAAACACCCGAACCAGAAGATGCAGGAACACAGACAGCTAAAGAAGGCTACCCAGACCAAAACCGAGGATGTGGGGAGGTCTTGGAACGATATCGCTCCCCACCAAGATCGAACTGGCGAACACCGAGAAGTTTCGAAGACAAGCCAAGACGGGGAAATAGGAGGAACACTAGAAGAGACGACAACTGGTAAAGCTCCCTGAAGGAAACAACACCATATGACTTGGTGGGTACACAACAACTCCAGGCCTCAACAAGTGCGCCACTCTGGCTAGACATGCAAAACCTAACAAGACAGGAATGAACACAATCAACCCATCAGAAGCTGGGAAGCTGACATCAAGCAGCCCAATGTACAAAAGACAAACTACAAGCTTTTTTTTTTTTTTTTAGCATATCCTTTACAGGACTTAGCTGACAACACCAGCATCTTTCAGCTGTATGTTGATCTCTTGGCAAGATTACGCTCAGTAGTTTGCCATTGCTTTCTGAGCGGCCGGCTCACATACCCCGTAAGTTACCGATGCGGTCGAACCACTGCTGATTTGAACCGTCATCACGTTACCGACGAGAGTATACGAGATTACGGAGAAAAGTCTTAACCTCTAAGCCACGAAGCCGGCTAAAACACACCATAAATACCCCAATTATAGCCAAGTCGAAAATTCGAAGGCTGTAAGGGGGTAGTCGTACCAAAAAATTCGATTGGATTGGACTGGCCGGAAGCCGTTGATACAACGTGGGGTGTCAAATTTGGTGAGCGCCGTCCAACATTCAGCGCTAACAGAAAGAAGATTGTAGCGTCTACTTTCATACGGTAGCTCAGTCATATCCGGTTTAAGACCTGAGGATCTCCGTGATGAAAGGATCAAGCCGTCTGCCTCGGGCTCCGAAGGTTGTGGGTTCGAATCCGGGCCGTGTCCGTCGGTTCACGAATGTAATTTTTTCGGAGACTTTTGTGGGTCGTCGCTGGAGCTAGGGAGTTCGTGCTGTGTGCGACGCTTTTCGCGCATCCGGAAAGAGACTGAGCCATTTGGGATTACAACCCGGTGCAATGAAGTCGACCTTGTCGATTTTTAAGTGACTTTTTAAGCGATGTGAAAACTATAGCACAGAAATTACCGGGGGGGGGGGGGGGGGGGGGGGATAAATTGATGAATACTTACTTCTTGGTTTAACACCATCAACAAAAGAATCATGTGTGCAAACTTAAACCACATATGAACAAGTCTAAACAGAACTTGGCATGTATTGGTTGGGAGGTGACAAGCAGAAAAATAGCAGAAAACTAGTATACGCACCTACAACAATAGCGGAGTAGTAAAAAATTGAAGTATGTTATAAAATACTTCAAAATACTGTAGAATGTATTAGTAAAATGACATCACCATAGTAATTGAAAATTGTTAACTAAAGTAGACGTTGAAATAAAAAAAAAACTAACAAAAAACAACAACATCATCAGAATAACACTGGGCTGTGGTAAAATACAGTATTTTTTTTTTTTTTTGGTATATCCTTTACAGGACATCGCTGTCAACACCAGCATCTTTCAGCTGTATGTAAATTTCTTGGCAAGATTACGCTCAGTAGTTTGCCATTGCTTTCTGAGCGACCGGCTCACATACCCCGTAAGTTACCGATGCGATTCGAACTACTGCTGATTCTCACCGTCATCACGTCACCGACGAGAGTATACGAGATTACGGAGAAAAGTCATAACCTCTAAGCCACGAAGCCGGCAAAATACAGTATAGGAAATAGAAATGAAGCAGGGAAGCAATGTCGTTTTCAAAACTATGTTTTTGTGTGGAAAAATTGCCCTATACTTAGAATTTTTAAACATTACACATCGCATTCTTTGGCATTGTTGTGTAGAAACAGCGTATTCCATGGTGCAAGTTTTTCATGTCCATGCCTATGATTGCTATCTGGGTGGCCGCCTTTTGTCGCAACTTTACGTTTGGTCTGCTGGTCACCGAGGTGCAACAGTACTTCAAGGACGTATATGACCTGCCAGCATCAATGGTGAGTCTGTCACACAAACTCAGACTATCTGCGTATGTATTTATATGGGTACATTTCTCTGAATGTCTGTCTGTCTGCGTGTCTGTCTATCTGCGCGTCTGTCAGACTGGCTGTCTGTGTGAGTCATCTTGTGTGCGTATCTATGTATCTATTTATTTATGCGTATGATTGTATGTATCTTTGCATATATATATATATATATATATATATATATATATATATATATATATATATATATATATATATATATGTGTGTGTGTGTGTGTGTGTGTGTGTGTGTGTGTGTGCGTGCGTGCGTGCGTGCGAGGGTATGTATATACTCACGTACGGAGTTATGTATGTACGTTCGTTTGTACTAACGTAGGCAGGTAGTTAAATTGGTAGGCAGGCATGTATACATGCACCTGTGTGCGTACGAATGTGTATGTTTGTACTTGCTCACGTACGTAGGTACGCAGATATATGGATGTATAGGTAAATGGTTGTATGGGTATGTGTGTGGGGTTGTGTATTTGTGTGTTTGGGTGGCTGGGTGGTATTGTGTGTGAATGGACCGATGCATGTTTTTTGCATGTTTTTGCATTGCGATTTGCATGTTATAACATTACTGGGTGAAGTTTCTCTCTCTCTCTCTCTCTCTCTCTCTCTCTCTCTCTCTCTCTCTCTCTCTCTCTGCCTCTCTCTGTTCACTCTCTGTCTTTCTCTCTGTCTCTCTCTGTCTCTCTCTGTGTCTCTCACTGTCTCTATCTGTCTGTTTCTCCACTCTCTCTTCCTCTATCTATCTATCTATCTATCTATCTATCTATCTATCTATCTATCTATCTATCTATCTATCTATCTATCTATCTATCTATCTATCTATCTGTCTGTCTGTCTGTCTGTCTGCCTGCCTGCCTGCCTGTCTGTCTGTCTGTCTGTCTGTCTGTCTGTCTCAAACGCACACACGTCAAAATAAAATACTTATACGAAGCAATCTCCTTTTCAACGGTTGTTTTTTCTCAGTTTCATCTTCTGGAATTCCCCGATGTCTCGCAGCAGGTAGCATAAAGTTCAACAACTTAAACTGTAATAATACCTGAGTGCTACGAGCTAATGCTTATCACATAGCAGAGATAGGAACTCCTACATAAATGAACACAACATAGATACAGCTTATGATATGTTACATACTGCCCATACCACTGGATGCTTGCGAATCATGGACACTGACTAACTACAGTAGAGAGAAACTAAAGACCGCATAGGCGGCAATTATTGGTAGAATTCTAAAAGTTACATGGGCAGCTAAGAGCACTGCATGAGGCTGGTTCACATAGACAGATGTTTAGCTACGAGTACATCAAGACAATACAATCGTTGTTGCTTGATCATGTTGTGAGACAGGAGTGCCTGGAGAAGATTTCACAACAGAGGAGTTCCTAAATGTTCAAGACAAAAGCCGACCTTCTGTCTCTTCTCTCAGTACCCATGGCTGCCGTCATAGGTCTTTTCAAACCCACTATGACGTTTATTATGGCCAAAGTATATCAATTTCCTAAACAATGTGCCGTTGTTAAATGCCAGTATTTTCTTGTACTTGATGCACGGACTATGAGAATTGTTCGGTAGTATTTAAGTTCACAAGTCTCAATTCGGTCTTCACTGCTTGTGAAATGGCCCATGATTCACACCCACATGTTTATGAGGAGGAAAATGTATTAGTCTAAGAAATTTTACTGTAACCCCCCCCCCACCCCACCCCACCCTCCCCCGCCTTGATGTTGTGCTATAGGCTCTTAATACTGGCTGTCATTGTCCACACACAAAAACAACTGTTATTTTACTGTCTATAATACCTTTCCTTGTAGGGCAGGGGGATCTTGAGCCTGTGGATTTAAGGCCTCCTGGCTAGCGCAGTCGCCGCGAACTGTGCAGGTTAGGATTTTTCTTTTCTTAATACTGGAAACAATCTGAATTGTTATGGTCAGTCAACGTGTGACTTAGAGTTTAATTATTAGTTTTACAACACAGTCTCATTACTTTATATGCACACCTCCTATTTTCCTTTCAGCATATGTTACTGTAAAGATGGCATATATTCACATCAATCATTCATATCCCAGCGAGAATGATACACATTTTATCTTCTGTAGAACGGGCTATTGTCGGGCGTGCCTCAGGTATTCATGGTGATTTTCATGCTTGGCGGAGCCTATATGTTTGACTTTCTAGTGAAGAAAGAGGTGCTCAGTGTAACATACAGCAGGAAACTGGCCCAGTGCTCAGGTGAGTATTTATGCAGAACAAACAGTTTCTATTGACAATTTTGGTTCACTTCTAAAGAAAGTAGTAGTCGTAAAAGGTAATCAACCTAAAAGGAATAACAAACAGAAAACGCAAACCTCATGGTTATTCAAACTGAGTCTCATCATGTTTCAGTCTATTTGAACATTTACAGCTACCTATAAACAGCACAGACATGTGGTGGTTGTAACGGAATCACACAACTTGCTGAGAAGGGTGACGGCGGGTATGCTTCGGGTAGAGCGGTATGCTTCAAATCAGAAATCAAAGATAGGGAGTATCTTTTCACCAGGACATGCTGGTGTGGTGGGGAACAAGCAGGCAGGCAGATTGGCTGAGTCTTCACCTTTGCGTGCTGTATTGGTACACGATAAGGCAGCTGTGGACCCTTTGGGATCAGGTTCTAGTGTGGTTGAACAGATAAATCATTACAGCTTGCAGTAAATGCAGCTGCAGGAAGTGACCTGGGGACTGGTCGACAATCAGTACTATGAGGAAAGGTCAAACGGACACATAGCCAGAATACAACTGGTACACTTTAGTTAAAGATGAGGACGGAGCACATATTGGAGAATCCTGTATGCTGTGATGTCTGTTCTTGACACCAATCAGTGCCAACTCAACGACGACTTGATGTTTTCATTTAGCATACACATCGTGAATACTAACCGGCGTTTGCTTACATCAGCAAGAAGACTATATAATGGAGCAGGCATATACTTTTCATAATCATCTAAATATTACTGTGTTTGTTTTGAAGGGTTCGGAATTCAAGGCGCCTGCTCACTGGCTATAGGATTTATAGATGATTACATCCTGGCTTGTGTGCTCCTATGTGTAGGTGCCGCCTTCAGTGGTTTTGCTATCTCAGGTAAATATTACTTTCCTTGCGAATACACTTTTACAATAGCATAGAAATGGATCTGTTTGGGAGCACTTTTTAACTGTTTGAATTGGTTGCTTGTTTGGTCGTGAGTCACCTGGAAGATTGTAAATTTTAATTCTAAATAAAGTTCAACGTGTTTCTGTTCAGATCGTGTGAGGCAAGGAAATGGGATGTAATCTATCGGACTGTTTTTTGTTTTTTTTACAGGACATCGCTGTCAACATCAGCATCTTTCAGCTGATTGTTCATTTCTTGGCAAGACTACGCTCAGTAGTTTGCCATTGCTTTCTGAGCGACCGGCTCACATACCTCGTAAGTTACTGACGTGAAGAGAACCGCTACCGATTCTCGCGCAACGTCATGTTACTTACGAGAGTATACGAAATTACGGAGAAAGTCGTGTAACCTCTAGACCAGAGAGACCGGCCTATCGGATTGAGGGATGAAAAAAAGCTTGCTTCTTTCGGATTGAAGTTATTGTAGAGCAGTGGCTCTCAACCGGTAGGAAATCCCCCCCCCCCCGGGGGGGGGGGATTTAGGGTTTCCGGGGGGGGGGGAGAGAAATTAAGATTGTGTCAAGATCGCGTTATACAAGAAACGATTATTTAATATTGTTTTTCCCTCCATACTTTACGGTTCTGTACTTCTCCCTCTCCTGAAATTCGATTTATAACGTAAGTAGACCTGCAAATCACGTTTTACGTAGACGTCTAGACTTTTTTCTAGTATGTGTTGTTAAAATTAACTTCATTTTTACATATACTGTATAAAGGGGGTGGGGATTGTAGGGAGGAAATACGAAAGGGGGAGGGGGGAATGACATTCTGAACATATGGTGAAGGGGTGCATTGGTCAAAAAAGGTTGAGAACCACTGGTGTAGAGGCTTTTGTTCTGACGCGGTACCAAAGGACCACCCCTACTGTGTTGCAGACCTTTCACTCTCTTCTTCATCATCCCGTCTCATCTTGTTTCCCTTGTACCATGTGGTGTCGAGCTGAAGCATAAACAGCGGGAGAGAGCCCGTTTATGGGCTTCATGTTTCGAGATTCCCATGGACTCTTGTTATTCCCTCTATCCATCTTTTACGTGGTCGGCCTCTTCTTCTGGTTCCATTTGGTCCGTACATCATTGCTTGTTGTGGTATACTGTGGCAGATTAGTTATATGGCCGAACCATTTAACTTGCTGTTTTCTAATGAAATCTAGCGCGGCTTTAACACTCCACTTTAGTCCTGATCTCTTAATTTCTGATTTCCTCTCTTCTTGATACATTGAGTATTCTTCTCAGGAATCTCATTTCCGTTGTTGTAATTTTTCTTTTCTCTTTGTGTGTGTGTGTGTGTGTGTGTGTGTGTGTGTGTGTGTGTGTGTGTGTGTGTGTGTGTGTGTGTCGTTGTTCATGTTTTGCATTGGTAGCATAAAAATGGAGGAAGATTGTGTTGTAGAGTACTTGATTGACTGATTTATTGATTTATTGATTTAGGAACCGACATCACAGCATTCGGAGCATTCCCATAAGCGCTCCGTCCCCATCCTCAGAAGCCAGCGAAGAGTTCCAACACCAGTAGTACCAGTAGCAATCTGATTATATGTGCGTCTCGCCTTTCCTCTAAGCGTTGAGCATCTTCCAGATCCCCTCGTCACTCCACGCTGTCGCATTCTTGCCAGACCTTGGTGATCCATTTGCTCCTCCGAGGTGTACACGTGCTCCCACAAGACCGCAACCACGTCTGCCTTGTCATGCATCAATACTCCACCACGTTTTGCCGAGCCAGCCAATCTGTCCGCCTGTTCATTCCCCAGCACACCGGCATGCCCCGGAGAAAAGGTCCAGGCGATGCTTGCCACCCGTGACTTCCGAAGCGAAGAAAGTCACTCTGCACGAAGCTTGCCTGTCCTCACCTTCCTCAGCATGCTTTCTGAGTCAGTTACAATCACGATGTGTGAGTGTGTGTGTGTGTGTGTGTGTGTGTGTGTGTGTGTGTGTTTGTGTGTGTGTGTCGTATTCTCCATCCAGCGGAAAGCTGCACTGACCGCCTCCACCTCCATTCTTAAGCTAGATGTTGTGGTATCATATGCCAGGCTCTCCTGTACCAAACGTCGACCATTAGCTTTTGCTAAGAACCCCCAGGCACTTCTCCTACCTCTCAACACCGAACCATCTGTGTAGATAATCACATCACCCGAGCGAGCATTATCCTGAATTAGTTGCTGGATTTCCACTTCCGTGGCCCCTGCTGGCCACCCCCTGCACTCCCGGCTCAATGTGATTATAATTCTCCACAAGTCTGACTGCTCCGCAAGCACTCTGACCCACTCCTCTCCTCGCCTAATGTTCTCCAAGGTGCATATAGAGTAATTTTTAGTATCTACTGATACGTATTTGTATTTTAGTACTGGTGCCATTTGTCCAATGAGTTGGTGTGTCCTATTTCATCTATTTTCGATATCGTCTTCTGATCTGTCATGGAATTATATTATACTCCCTAAGTGCTTGAAGCTCTTTACTTGTTTCAGGAAGTGTTTTTGAGATGAATCTGTGTTGATTTTTTCTTCTTTGGTTAAAGTCATTAACTGTGTTTTACTTATGATAATATTAATGTTATGTTCCTTACACATTTCGTTTAGACCATTTATGTGGACTTATAATTCTGCTTTTGGTTTTCCTATTAGTGCTTGATCATCCGCAAATAGGAGTTCTTTAATTTGCCACTTATTCTTCTTCTGTGTTCTGTTCTTCGTGCGGTTTTGTTACGGTCTCTGTTTGTCACTTCTTTAAGCTCAGAAATTAACGAGTGTGCAGAACTGTATTGGAGCTTCACATCTACCAGAGGCGTATTCGGATGCAACAAGGTCATGATTCAACATGCTCGAACTGGCCGGGATAAGGCCACGTTTGACCATATGATCATTTGTTATCCACAGAGTTTAGGTGATTCATTACCAACAGACTTCAATCCAGAAGTAACTGTTGGACTAAATACTAAATGTCCCTACATGTTTTACACGCTGATTGATAAAGAATGATTTCTTCTTCTTCTTCTTCTTCTTCTTCTTCTTCTTCTTCTTCTTCTTCTTCTTCTTCTTCTTCTTCTTCTTCTTCTTCTTCTTCTTCTTCTTCTTCTTCTTCTTCTTCTTCTTCTTCTTCTTCTTCTTCTTCTTCTTCTTCTTCTTCTCCTCCTCTTCCTCCTCCTCCTCCTCCTCCTTCTTCTTCTTCTTCTTCTTCTTCTTCTTCTTCTTCTTCTTCTTCTTCTTCTTCTTCTTCTTCTTCTTCTTCTTCTTCTTCTTCTTCTTCTTCTTCTTCTTCTTCTTCTTCTTCTTCTTCTTCTTCTTCTTCTTCTTCTTCTTCTTCTTCTTCTTCTTCTTCTTCTTCTTCTTCTTCTTCTTCTTCTTCTTCTTCTTCTTCTTCTTCTTCTTCTTCTTCTTCAATTGACAATGTTTTTTCCTATGCACTGTTGATGAAAGAAAGATGAGTGATTGGAAGGGCCGAATGTAAGACGGTCCTGCGTGCCCAATTTGTTACATTTGAAAATAAAGTATGTTCGTTCGTTCGTTCGTTCGTTCTTCTTCTTCTCGTTCTCCTCCTTCTCCTCGTCCTCCTCGTCCTCCTCTTCCATCCCTCCTCCTCCTCCTCCTCCTCCTCCTCCTCCTCCCCTCCTCCTCCTCCTCCACCACCACCACCACCTGCTCCTCCTGCTCCTGCTCCTGCTCCACCTCCCCCTCCTCCTTCGTCGTCGTCGTCGTCTTCTTCTTTCATTCGCTTGAAATCTGTCTATAACTGCAATGTTGTGATGTCGTGAGAGAGCCCTATGGTGAATTTGTAGCAGTTATATAGAAATAAATAAAAATAATTTAAAGTTTACAAATATATGCGGGGATATATTTGAAATAATCCAAAAACCAAGTTAATGCATAACCCAGTATGAATGGCCTAAGGTGTTGGTTTGATTGGTTGATTCATTTAAACATCGATATTATAGCACACCGGACAAACAACACTTCAGTCAAAATTCACATATCCTTAATTGTGTTATTTCGTCTATCTATGTACAGACACGATCATTCGCTTATAGGTAGTATTTATATTGGATTGACAGAATAATAATAATAAAATTTTTAAAAAAAAGACGATCGAAACCTGGCCAAGCCGACACACCACACACCTCCTACATCATCGATTGGGCGGCACATTTTGAAAACCGGTGACGTTATTGATAGTGACAATACATGTCGCGTGTTGTTTAACACATAAAATGGGCACTTGTTAAGGTCGCAGAAGCCATCGCCATGAATCGACAGAAGCCAGTCTTGTGCAAACAGAAAGACATGATAGTCAGTTTAAAATTACCGTGATAGACAATAGAAATTACTGTGTGAATATGTGTATATTTCAACTTGAAGGATTTATCTAATTACTTTAGTTTGTGTCGTGTGATTTCTGCAATATGTACTTGACGAGACGCAGCTTAATATGCCAGGCAATATATTGTGCAATCTATTGTTTGTGTCTTCGTTATTCAATTTCACTAGGGAAAAACCTGTTTTGAATTTAAAATGTATACCGTATCCATTGTGAGTGACCCGACTACTGGCGCCCTAGAAACTAATAAACCTGCTGGATCGTTAACTCACACTCCTGCATGACCAGGGCAGTGTACCCATGGAGGTGATTGTAAAATAGGTGTACAATGATTCCGTGAATGTGTTATATTGATAAATGTAAAGTCTACACTTATAACTGAAAGTATCTGGTGACTTGCAGGCAGGCAGATTGGTGAAGACAGGCAGGCAGACAGACAGACAGACAGACAGACAGACAGACAGACAGACAGACAGACAGACAGACAGACAGACAGACAGACAGACAGATGGGCGGGCGGGCGGGCGGGCGGGCGGGTAGGCAGGCAGGCAGGCAGGCAGGGAATTTTGTGTTTAAAACTAAAACGGAGATAACATTTGAGTTATTTCAGTGTGGGCCAGTATGTGAGCATTCTGATATACACATATGGTATATGTCTGTTCCATTGTTCACTTTTGGCAGTGAGGAGCATTTTGTGTGATATTCACTGGCACAGGAACGGAGCAATATGGGGACAACCCGTTGCCGTGAAGTTGGAAGCACGACTAACTAACTAACATATGGAGGTCAGCGCTCGTTCTTAAACATCCGGTGTGCTAATGCCGAGGTAAGGGTTTCAACCCCTGCAGCGGTCAGTTCGATTAAAATGTTGACTTCTCGATCTTGACTTGGGAACGTAAATTACAAGCACCTCTGATGTCGGAGTGAGCAACTGGTAATTGGGAAAGCACACGCAAAAATAAGCTAAGTGCACTAAAAGAAAAGTGGTAGTATATATATATATATATATATATATATATATATATATATATATATATATATATATATATATATATATATATATATATATAATACGACGGACAGTCAATAAGTAATGCCTCCTATATTTAATCTACGTAAATACTTTATCAGTGTGCAATTTATTAATTTAGCGCCATTCATCAATCTCTCTTCTGCACTGTGTATCATTAACAACCTGTTTCAGTCACAAGTTGCGCAGCAATAACGGTTTTAAAATGGCACCCAAAAAAGTTCATTTAAAGCAACGCAATGTGATAGAATTCCTCAATGCTGAAGGCGAGACCCCGATTCGCATCCACGAATGTTTGAGTATTGTTAATGGAGATTCAACAGTGGATGTTAGCACTGTCCGACGTTGGGTATGTCATTGTGACCACGCTGAAGTAGGTCAATCCTCACTGGCTGACGCAAAGCAGACTGGCCGTCCGTCAACCGCATTGACTCCACACAACATTCATCGAGTTGATGACACCATTCGTGTTGACCGTCAGGTAACATTGGACGAAATGTGTTCCATGTTGTCCATTAGTAAAGGCAGTGCCCAGCCCACTATTAAAGACCTGGGTTATTCAAAGGTATGTGCATGGTTGGTTCCCAGAATGTTGACTGACAGCCATGAAGAAGCAAGGAAAACCATAGCCATCAACCTCCTGCACCGTTACGAAACTGAAGGAGAAGGGTTATTAACGAATATTGTGACAGGTGATGAGACTTGGGTTCATTTCTTTGAACCAGAATCCAAGAGGCAGTCAATGGAATAGGATCACACAACATCGCCGACAAGAAAAAAGTTCAAAATGTCACCATATGTACAAAAAGTTATAGCCTCCGTGTTTTGAAATGAGAAAGGTATATTTCTTCTCGACTTCTTGGAACAGGGAAACACGGTGAATGCTGACCGTTACATTGAAACTTTGATGAAGCTTAGAGGGCGTCTTCGACGACTTTACCCTTTCAAAGATTCTAGAACTACACTACAGTTGCACGATAATGCCACGCCACACTCTGTTAAACGTACCATTGATACGACTGCAGAATTTGGCTGGACATTATTGCCACATCCCTCTTACAGCCGCAATTTAACACCTTCAGACTTCCATCTGTTTGGGCCACTGAAAGATCTTCATTTTGAAGATACCGAGACCCTTAAAGACGGCGTACCCCAGTGGTTTATGAAAACGGAGACGTATTTTTACTGTGCGGTGATACATGCATTTGTGAGAAGACGGGCAAAAACTATAACAAATAACGGAGACAACATTGAGAAATACAGTTTTGAAGTACAGACTTAGGACTTCATATCAATAAGAATTTTATCTTTTTTTCAGCGTCTATTGAATTAAATTAAAAATTACGAGGCATTACTTATTGACCGCCCCTGCTAGCTATAAATATATAAATATATACACACACACACACACACACAGTGGAACAATCACACCACATCCGTAAGCAGCTGGTGTTGACTGGATCAAGGCGGCATATGTCGACCAATGTTCTTCACCTGTCAGATTTCTCGGTAGTGTCTGGACCTCAGGCGGGTTATCGCTAAATTATCTGCGTGATTAGCGCGTGCATGTGTGAACCCACACGTCATGGGTATCGATAGCTTGTACAAGTTACCCTCGTGGTGTTCACGTCGTCACGTCCTCTTCTTCGACCTCTTGTCTCCCCAGTACGGCACAGGTCCTCAAACAACCTTCGCCAAGGTCGCCTGTCTATTGCCGTCTCCTGTAGCAGTCTCCACGCCCACCACCCCCAATATTATCCATCTGTACCTCTAATTCTGACACGGCTCTCCTCTCAAATATCTCTAAGTAATTAGAGGAGTTGATACTGTCTGTCTAGTCTAGAAACAGAGCGAAAAATCAATATCTTTTCTTGAATTTATATATATATATATATATATATATATATATATATATATATATATATATATATATATATATATATATATATATATATATATATATATACACATACACGCACGCACGCACGCACACACACACTATGATTAGAGTTATCGATGCCATGCCTCAAAGCCACATAGTAACAGAAACACACACACACACACACACACACACACACAGCCTATAACGTATGACGTATTTCAATTTCAATTCTACCATTACCCCTACCCCGTTCAACCTCAAGGAGAAGTTATAGTAGTGTCCATCACAGGTTCAGATTGACGTAAGACGTAAATTATTTATATGAGGAGTCTTGACATGTAAACCTTATAAGTGCTATATAAATTACAATAACAATGCCATTGTCTTGTCGCCTGTCAATATAATTGCTAAGGATGTCAAAAATATTAAGCAAGTAACATCGCAGTGCAGACGAACACGGTGACGTCATAAGGAAAGTTTAAACTTGGCCACTCCACTTTTGACATGCACCAAAGTGGAGTAGCGTTCTGTTACCCGTTTTTTTTTTTTTATCAGTGAAGGAAGGAATATAGAAATGCATAGGTCCTGTATCGCGATGCATGCCTATCAGACCAGTAAATAGAGTAGGGCGTTTCAAAACTACGTGACTTCTGTGAAAGACTGTTCACGACCGGGTCAGACACACCTAGTAGTGACCCCAGAGTCGATTTTTCTGCATGAATCCACGCACTTTATTCGCGCTGTAGGACGTGCATTGAACGCGGTGGTGACAACATTGAAAAATCATACATGTATTCTGTATATTTTCTGGATAATATATTCACACACACACACACACACACACACACACACACACACACACACACACACACAAAACATGCAAGGCTTTTATATGAAGCCACACGTACCATGTCTACGTGACTTACATGGTTTTAAAAGCGCAGATATAGTTTAAAAATGCCATCTGCTGATAAGTAAAATTAAATTCAAACTCAGTGTATGCATACGATTTGATTAAAATGGAAATAAATAACGTATAGGATGTCCCAAAGTCAAGAGACCAAAAAACAGTTTATGGTTACAGTAGCTATAAAGTATGACATTCGCAATAGTAGGCGAGCGGAGCTCTACTTGACTTAAATATTACACAGATTGGTTGAACATGATACTGAGAAAATAAGAAAGAAAGAAAACATGGGAAGTGACAAACACAACTGGTAATAAAATACATACATACATTAACTGGTGCCTGCACAAATCCATGTGTGTGGTTGGAGGTTGCGGTTGGTGGTTGCGGCTTGAGGTCGGTGGTTGGAGGTTGTGGCTTGAGATTGAGTGAGGTTTAAGGTTGCGGAGGATGTGGTTGTGACTATGGTTTGAGGTTGCGGAGGTTGTGGCTATGGTTTGAGGTTACGGAGGTTGTGGCTTGAGGTTGGTGGTTTGTGGTTGCGTGGTTTTGGCAGTGGCTTGAGGAGTGAAGTTGGTGGTCGGAGGTTGTGATTGGAGGTTGGTGGTTGGTGGTCGCAGGTTGTGGTCGGAGGTTGCGGTTGGCGGTTGGTGGTTGGTGGTCGGAGGTTGTGGTGGTCGGAGTTTGTAGTCGGAGGTTGTGGTTGGAGGTCGGTGATCGGAGGTTGTGGTTGTTGACGGAGATTGGTAGAATACTGTTGAAGTGGGTCCGTTGTTAGGGTTCCTTGGGTGTCCCTGTGGCCTTTTGTGGGTCTCTGTGACTTATTGGGGGTCGTTTTTTTATGGGTCCTTGGGTGTCCCTGTGCACTATTGGGGGTATCTGTGATCTTTAGGGGGCCGTTTGTTATGGGTCCTTATGTGTCCCTGTGGCCTATTGGAGGTCTCTGTGACCTATTGGGAGGTCGTTTGTTATGGGCCCTTGTGTGTCCTTGTGGCTTATTGGTGGTCTCTGTGGCCTATTGGAGGTCGCTTGTTATGGGTCTTTGGGGGTCTCTGTGGCCTATTGAGGGTCTCTGTGGCCTATTGGCGATCCCTTATTGTGGTTCCTTGTGTGTCCCTGTAGACTACTGGGGGTCTCTGTGGCCTATTTGGGGTCCCTTGTTGTGGTTCCCTGGGGTGTCCCTGCGGCCTATTGAGAATATCTGTGACCTATTGGGGGTCGTTTGATATGGTCCTTGTGTAGTAGTAGTAGTAGTAGTAGTAGTAGTAGTAGTAGTAGTAGTAGTAGTAGTGGTGGTGGTGGTGGTGGTGGTGGTGGTGGTGGTGGTGGTGGTGGTGGTGGTGGTGGTGGTGGTAGTAGGAGTAGTTAGAGTAGTAATTGTACGAATAATCATAGTAGTAGTAGTAGTAGTAGTAGTAGTAGTAGTAGTAGTAGTAGTAGTAGTAGTAGTAGTAGTAGTAGTAGTAGTAGTAGTAGTAGAAGTAGTAGTCGTAGTAGTAGTAGTAGTAGTAGTAGTAGTAGTAGTAGTAGTAGTAGTAGTAGTAGTAGTATTAGTAGTAGTAGTAGTAGTAGTAGTAGTAGTAGTAGTAGTAGGAGGAGGAGGAGGAGGAGGAGCAAAAGCAATAGGTGTAGTTGGTAAAGTACCAATAGTAGTAATAGTATTAGTAGTAACATTAGTAGAAATGGTGGTAGTGGTAGTAGTAGTAGTAGTAGTAGTAGTAGTAGTAGTAGTAGTAGTAGTAGTAGTAGTAGTAGTAGTAGTAGTAGTAGTAGTAGTAGTAGTAGTAGTAGTAGTAGTAGTAGTGGGGGTGGTGATAGTAGTAAAAATGGTAGTACTGGTGATGATAGTAATAGTAGTAGTAGTAAAAGTACATGTAAAATAAGAGGAAAAAATAGTAGTTATAGTTGCGGTGGTGATAGTACTGGTAGTAGTAGTTGTAGCGACAGCAGTAGTAGTAATAGTAGTAGTAGAAGTAGTGCAAGTAGTAGAAAAAGAGGAAGTAGTAGTAATAGTAGTAACGATGGTGGTGATACTTGTAGTAGTAGGTGTAGAACAAGAGGAAGAAGTAATAATAGTAGTAGTTGCGGTGGTGATAGTAATAATGGTGGTAGAAAAAGGAGTAGCAGTAGCAATAGTAGTAGCTGTAGAAGGAATAGTAGTAGTAAATTAAGAGTTCAGAAAAAGTAAAAATAGTAATAGTAACCTTAGTAGTACCAATAGAAGAAGAAGTACAGTAGTACTAAGTGGAATAGTAGTATTAGTAGTAACAATAATGGAAGTAGCGGCGGTGCTGATGTTTGTGGTAGTGATAGTAGTTAATACACCAGTAGAAGAAGAAGTAGTTGTAGTAGTATTAGTGGGTGTTGTGGTATTAATAGTAGTAATAATGTTAGTAGCGGTTGTGGTGATGGTTGTAGTAGTAATAGTAGTAAATGTACCAAATAGAAAAAATAGTAGTAATATTAGTGGGAGTAGCAGTATTAATAGTAGTAATAATGGTACTAGCTGTGGCGGTGATAGATGTTATATTAGTAATAGTAGTAGTAGTAAGAATAGAAGAAGTAGTATTATTAGTAGGGGTGGTGATATTAGTAATAATGGTAGTCGCGATGGTGATAGTAATAGTAGTAGTAGTAGCAGTAGTAGAATAAGAGGAAGAAGTAATAGTAATAGTTGCGATTGTGATAGTAGTAGTAGTTGTAGTGACAGTAGTAGTAGTAGTAGTAGTAGTAGTAGTAGTAGTAGTAGTAGTAGTAGTAGTAGTAGTAGTAGTAGTAGTAGTAGTTGTAGTAGCAGCAGCAGCAGCAGCAGTAGCAGCAGCAGCAGCAGTAGTAGTAGTAGTAGTAGTAGTAGTAGTAGTAGTAGTAGTAGTAGTAGTAGTAGTAGTAGTAGTAGTAGTAGTAGTAGTAGTAGTAGTAGTAGTAGTAGTAGTAGTAGTAGTAGTAGTAGTAGTAGTAGTAGTAGAAATAATAGTAGCAGTAGCAGCAGCAGCAGCAGCAGCAGTAATAGTAGCAATAGTAGTAGTAATAGTAGTTGTAGCATTGGTAGTTTGGTAGAGATACGGGGCTCGTCATCGGAATGTGTAACGGTGTATAGTTAGTCACAGAGGCACATGTTTAAGGGACACATCTGGAAACGTGGCTAATGGTTACATCCGGTCAAAGGGACGTTGCATCCGGTCACATGCGTAAAGATACATACGAGACACGTGGTTAATAGGGATACTACAGAAAAATGGTATTCTGTCGGCTGTCGAACCTAACTCGTTATGACCACCATGTAGAGGAGTGATTCCACTACATCGTAAACAACGAACTCACAAGGTAAAGTAATTCCCCCGTCTCTCTCTCTCTCTCTCTCTCTCTCTCTCTCTCTCTCTCTCTCTCTCTCTCTCTCTCTCTCTCCTTTCTATATCCGTTAGGGTGGTCCAACAAGTGCATTTACACTTTTATTAAATTTTCCATGTGTCCATGTTCGCATCTTTCCCCAGAAACACATTTCTAATATATGTGTTTCAATGTGTTTGCTCAATGCCAAGTTTCACATCCAGACTAGAGTACAGGTTCTAAGTAACACTTCAACAGTCAAATAAGAAAATATGTTAGCTAAAATATTAAACATGTTGGTCAAATACAGAAATATCTCGACCAAACTTATAAAAAGTAGGAAAATATATGAGCCAAAGTAAGAAATTATGTTAGCCAACGTTAGAAAATATGATAGGCAAAGCAAGAAATATGTCGAACGAAGTAATAAAATATGTAAAAGGATGGACAAGCTAAGAAATATATGTGACAAAGTAAGACAAATGCTTACCCAAGTGAGAAAAATAAGTGCCAAAGTAAGAAAAATGATGGCTTAATTAAGAAATATGCATGCCAAAGCAAGAAATATGTTAACCAAATCACGAAAAATGACTGTCAAACTAAGAAATTTGTAAGCCAATCCAAGAAATATGTCAAACGAAGTAAGAAAATATGATAACCAAATAGGAAAAATGTTGGCCAAATACAGAAATATTTCGACCAAATTTATTTTTAAAAAATATGAAACTTCATTAACCAAATGAAAAAAAAAAAAATTATTATCCAAAGTGAGCAAAATGTCAACCAAAGTAGGAAAATATGTAGGCCAAATAGGGAAAATATTGGCCAAATACAGAAATATCTCAACCAAACTTTTAAAAATTAGGAAACTGTGTTAACTAAATGAAGACAATTATTATCCAAAGTGAGGAAAATGTCGACCACAGAAGGAAAATATGTCAGCCAAATGGGAAAAATGTTGGCCAAATTCAGAAATATCTTAACAAAATTATGATCAAATAGGAACAAATGTTAACCAAAGGTATAAAAATAGGGGAAAATGTTAACCAAACTTATAACTATCTCGTCAAAACTTATGAAAATAGGAAACTTTGTTAACCAAAGGTAAAAAATATTGGCCAAGTAAAAACATATTTCAACCAAATTTAAAAATAATAGGAAACTTTGTTAACCAAATGTGAAAAATATTGGCCAAGTAAAAACATATTTCAACCAAACTTATATATATCTCAACATACTTATAAAATGTAGGAAATTTTGTTAACGAAATGTGAAAAATGTTGGCCAAATACAGATATATCTCAACCAAACTTATAAAAAGCAGCAAACTTTGTTAACCAAACGAAGAAAATTATTATCAAAAGTGAGAAAAATGTCGACCAAAGTAGGATAATATGTTAGCCAAATGGGAAAAATGTTGGCCAAATAGAGAAATATCTCAACGAAACTTATCAAATGTAAGAAAATATACTAGCCAAAGTAATAAAAATGTTGGTTGAATAACAAAATATGTCAACCAAGCTTATAAAATATAGGAAAAAATGTCGGCTAAACTAATACACAGGTATGGCAAAGTAAGAAATATGTCGACCAAATTAAGAAACATTGTGTTACCCAAATTAGGAAAAAATGTAACTTCTGTAGTTATGTCAAGAGTGTCTTGAACTTTTATCTGAAAAGTCATTTCACACCACATAATTATCAACGTTTGTTATGAAGTCCTCGTATCTTGAAATTGCGTCTACATTACTGATTTCTTAAATACTATCTACCACATCTTCTAGTCGACTTTCATCATATCAAACCGCTTAATACTAACATCTTTAATTACATCACACCCTGTTTTCTGCTGATTGGTAACATTTCCCACTCTACTGGCGATGCACCGTCTGTCCACTAACCTACTAGACGCTTTTTAGACAATGAATGTGGTCATCGACCAATATGGTCACTGCTAAGAAGGAAATCTACGACAAACGACTTTCTTTAAGATGCCTATAGAATTATGATTCTACTCAGAGTTATAATGGGAAGAATAAGAAAGACAATAAAAATGAAAATTGGTGAAGAGCATTATGCATGTATGGAAGGAAAGGTGATAAAAAAAGGGGCAAGATATGCATTAAGAACACTATTAGGAAGATCAAAATAAAATAGAAAAGTCTTATCCAAGTGTATAATTTTATATACGCAGGGGCATTTATAACATCCGCTGGAAGGTACACAAAAGAGAACAGAACAGAGCAAAGAAAAGCTGTATTTCAGAAAATGAAAAGGATCTTAAGCAATAAGTCACTATCATTGAATGAGAAAATTCAATTTCAACAATGAAATTTAAAAGTAATTTTAAAAATTACATTTCAGATTTCCTGTCTTTTATGGAAAATCATTAGACTTCTTATTTTTATTGTTGAAATTTAATTGTTAAAATTATTTTTTTTAATTTCATTGCCGACCATCTTTACTTTTTCAAGTTTTTCATTTGAAGATCTGTAACCCTCATGATGATAGTGTTCAACATCGCTTATCTGGTTATCCTTCCACTCACCCACCCCTTAACAAAGAATGACACTAAGCCATATCCACTACAACCAGTACTACTGGCCCTCTTTACTTTTTTAAGGTTTTCAATTGAAGAGCTGTAACCTGTATGATCATAGTGTTTACCTAGCTACGCCTCCACTCAACCACCAGCGTCACTCACCTTCAAGCCACAACCACGGATCTCCAACCACAAACCTTCGACCACAACCACAAACTCCGACCACCGACCTCCAACATCCAACCTCCGACCACCAATCTCCAACCACCAACCTCCGACCACAACCACAACCTTTGACCACCGACCACCGACCTCCAACAACCGACCTCAATGGGAGTGGCTTTCTACCCTATATAACTACTTGTGTGTGTGTGTGTGTGTGTGTGTGTGTGTGTGTGTGTGTGTGTTTGTGTGTGTGTGTGTGTATGTGTGTGATGACAGTGATGTTGATAATGGTGATAATTATGATTATTGTGATGATAATGGTGGTGGTGATGATGATGGTGGTTGTGTCGTGATAAAGACTTACCACAACCACCACTATAATCTTTGGAGGTGTACATCACACTGCATGAAAAAAACATCCGGTGATGGTGATGGTGATGATGATAATAATTGTGGTGGTAATAAAGACTTGCTACAATATATATATATATATATATATATATATATATATATATGTGTGTGTGTGTGTGTGTGTGTGTGTGTGTGTGTGTGTGTGTGTGTGCTGGGTGTGTGTGTGTGGGCTGGGTGTATGTGCGTGTGTGGTCCCAAGACACACACCGCCGTTGGGCTGCGAAGTGGTGTGCCTTTATATATTCTAGACCACAGCATGTGAGATAAGGTGGTCAGTTCATTTCCTCGTCACTTTCATTTCGAGACTATTCCCAATGAATTCTGAAAATGTTCTGGTACCAATTTTTACGAGGCCGAGTCGACCCCAGAGCTGTGCCCGATCGACAAAAGCAATCCTGCTTCTCCTTCACTGGGGGATGAACCGGGTAACATCGTCTTGGTGTATCACATATAAGCCTAAATGTCAAATGAAGTCTTCTGTTATGTGTAAACAACTGATTACAACTGTTATGTTTGCAAACCAGGCTACCAGACAAACCTCTTGGATCTTGCCCCGCAGTACACGGGACCTCTGACTGGAATATCAAGGACTGGGATGCTTGGCTCTGTCATTTGTACAACACTGGTTGCCGAACTCACGGGGGATACTCATGTTAGTAACCAATATGTTTTCTAGCCTTATTTTCTCAACAACATTAAACGACACATGTATAGCAATGGTAACTGTATTTCGGGTCTGTTGCGACGGTGTTACGAATGCGATTCGCAATTTCTCATACCGCGCGAGAAACATAGTTGCGTGCTATTTGAAAGCAGGCAGTCTTGCGTTGGTTTTCATGTAATGATCTGAGTGCCGGTCGTTCGGAAATCATGGCAAACACTGAACAAAAACTTGCCAAGAAATCACAAACAGGTAAAAATGCTGGTGTTGACTGCAACGACCTGTAAAGGATATGCAACTTTTAAAAAAAAATTAAACTTTCCGAGACTGAATAAGAAATGATGTTATCAGACAAACAGTAAGATTAACAGCTTATGCCACATATGTTAAAAGACAGAAGATCATATGGTTCAGCCATCTTGTTCGAATACAACACCATCAACTACCAGCATTGGCGCTACATCAAAAGGAGATCTGCTACGATAGCAAGAGGACACCCCAGAAGGAAATGAATTGACGACATCAACGACATTATACAGTCGCACGGAATGGCACTATCCAGTGCTACCAATCCGGCGCTGGAACGTTAACTATTCCTCCCCACGTAGCTTGGCAGCAAACATGGATGATGATGATGATGATATTGATGATGATGATGATGATATTGATGATGATGATGATGATGATGATGATGATGATGATGATGATGATGATGATGATGATGATGAGGATGATGATGATGTTGACTGACCTATTTTTGGGTATAACAGCTGATAGACAAGAACAGTAAAAGCAAAACTTCAACCCACATTGACAGAGTATGGTTGTTGATTACTGCACTCTATGACAATCCAGTGACGTAGATCTGCGTTTTTGTCATGTGTTATCTACCTAAAGGTTTTATTTATCTAACGTGTCTTCTTATCTCACTGACCGCGAAGACAGGAGATTTCACATTTCACGTTTTTCAACACTACATGAATAGATTAGCTCCGTATTTTGCCCTTTCAGTCTCTTGTTTTAAAATATAGTTCTTATGGGGTTTTGTAAGAATTACTTTTATTGAAAGGCACAATAAATGTCTCAGTCTCTTCTCATAGATCACAAAATAGGAGTATAGTGCATGAACTTTGTACCGCCGAACAAGATTCATACGTGTGTATACAAGAATCATATGTCTTGTAAATATGCTTGTTCGGGTAGCTGTTCTAGAGTTGGAATTAAGAACCGCTGAGATGAAGGATACAGGGTTGACACGATTAGACTCCGCCATGTGACTCCTCGAGTGGTCTCGAGGTATGGTGTCCGCCTCGAGTGCTGGAGGTCCCGGGTTCAAGCCCCGGTGAGGGCCGGAATTTTTTCACGTGGACTTCTGGTAACAAAATTTCCCCTGGTCTCTGGGTATTGGGATCGGACGCTCGTGCCTAAAGTGTGCGCCAGAAGATCGTATACACAGTAATCGCCCACCAGTTTATATGTAATTGCAGTTTCGATCTTTGAATATTATGCTTACGTCATCATTTTAAACATATCATGCAACACATTGCTACCGTAATGCGTTCTACAAATGCTGTAAAATGACAAGTTGTGATGACGTTATTAACATAATATTCTCAATTGAAATAGGACTAAACGTAAGCTGGTGAACGATTACTATGTATACATTTTTTCTTCTGGCACACTCTGTATTGTTCGGCACGTAAAAAGTCCCTTCTCAGTTGGAAATCGAAAAAGACTAGCCTAACGGCGCTGCCCGGGCAAAATGTCGAGCTAAAAGTCTACCCAAAGTATTTCAGGAACCTCGCCGGTGCTACGGAGTTTGTGCACTGAGCTGTGATTCTCCGGACTCAGACTTGAGTTAGGAGTAGAACGGAGCACTTTTGGGTTACACCAGTGTGCCGTGATGTTAATCCGTCGACTAAACTAAATTAACCTCGATTCCGCCATTCAGCAGCATCCGTCTCAGAACCGGCTTATTTAATCATAATTATGATGTTTATAATGATGACTGTGATGGTAATGATGATGATGAAAGTAATTATTGTAGTGATGATAATGATAATGGTAATAATTATGGTGATGGTGATGATAATTATGGTGGCGATAAAGGTGATGGTGTTGGTGGTAGTGTTGTGATAAAGACTTGCCTGAACCACGACTATAATCTTTGGAGGTGTACATCACACTGCATGAAAAAAAAAAAAACATCGGATGATGATGGTGGTGATGGTGATGATGATGCTAACTGCGGTGGCGGTGGCGGTAGTAATAAAGACTTGCCAAAACCACCACTATAATCTTTGGTGGTGTAAATCACAATGCATGAAAACACATCAGGTTATGATGATGGTCTTGATGATGATGATGATGATAATCGTGGTGATGGTGATAATGATGATGATGATGATGATGATGATGATGATGATGATGATGATGATGATGATGATGATGATGATGATGATGGTAATCGTGGTGATGGTGTTGATGATCATAATAGTGGTGCCGCTGATACTGGCGATAAAGACTTACCACAACCACCGCTATAATCTCTGGAGCCGGGCTTCACACTGGCAAGCTTCGAAATCGGGGTTCAGACTTGACGCAACACAGAAGAGAATAGCTAAGATACGAGGTTTTGTTGGAGTGACCTGATTAGTCGGCGTCCTCCAACAACATCAGTCTCAGTGCTGTCTAACCTGATGATGACGATGATGACGATGATACTGATGATGATGATCCTGACAGTGTTGTTGGTGGTGGGGGTAACGATAGAGAGAACAACTCCCACCATAATCTTTGCAATCTTGTCAATATCAATCAATAAAAGCCAACGTTGTGCAAACAAAGAAGATGCGCGATAGTCAGTTTAAATTACCGTTGTAGACAATTTAAATTACTAAATAATTACGTGTGTTGTATATTTCAGCTTGAATGATATACCTTATTGTTTTAGTTTGTGTTGATTTCTGCAGTGTGTATCTGACGAGATGCCAGGCTAAATTGTTTGTGTCTTTGTTATTCAAACGTCAACCTATCATAATAGACAGTGTGTTCTGTATTCATTGCTGGTTTGATTCATGATTTATCTTATCCTTACAGAGCCTACGTGACTGGCAGCACGTGTTTATAATAGCTGGCGGAGTCCATCTTGCGGGTGTCATTTTCTACGGCATATTTGCCTCCGGAAATTTGCAATCTTGGGCACATAAGGAAACTGAGGCTACCGTACCTGAAGTAGAGTACATTAAAACACCAATGGAAGTCACTAGCAGTAATATACCTGCAGTAAAGTATTCGAAAACACCCTCAGAAAACAAGACAACGTGCGAAATCATGCTTACAAACGGATCTCTACAGAATGGAAATGCTACAAATGATTCTCATGATGGTCATAGTGATGGCAGTGCTGATGGTAATTCCAGTTTACCAAACGGGCATAACAATCACTATTTGCCCAATTCTTTTCCACTCAGCAATCAGGAGAACACGGATGAAAATGACTCTCCCACGTTTATCTCTATTCATTTATAGAATCGTTGAATAAATAAGACCTTTTAAGGAGAATTTAATATCTCATTGTTACGTGCTCAACATCCTCGGTTACACCAGCTTGTTCTAAGGAGTAATTCTTGGGCTGGCAACGCAGACCTTTTCTGAAATTGAATAATGATGTTTATAAATTTATAAATACATTCATGTTGATAATTTTGCATGGCCGGTCTCCGTGGCTAAGGTCTTGTGGATGCAATTCGTGAGCCCGCTTACCTGCGTTCGAAACACAGCTGCGACGGATTTGGCAGCAGACCTTTTCGCTCTGGGTTTTAACGTGTTGATATGGAAGCCGGTCGTTCAGAAAGCAATGGCAAACTACTGAAAATAAAATTGCCAAGACATTAACAACAGCAGTAAAATGCTGGTGTTGACAGCTATGTCCTGTAAATAGGATATGGGAAAAAAAATCTTTCATGGGTCATAATAAGTGTTTCCCTCGTTTTTTTTTTTTTTTTTTTCATTTTAGTCGTGAGCCTATGAATAATTGCCAAGTAACCCATGAACCCACCACTCCATTTTTTTTTTTTAATTCACCAGACTTTTACCCCTTTCCCCACATTCCCACGCTATATGTCACGGCTGGCAAAGATTAGTCTCATTTTCTTGCCAGGGCGTGTGGGTATACAGGGAAATGAGCAGGCGGACAAGCTTGCAGGTAAGGCTACTGTGGAGGGCGGGACACGCCATGGGCCAGGCTGAGATACAGAATGCTCGACGAGAATGCGACTGTCTGAGAACCAATTGATAACTGTGAATCTACAACCATGGTCAGACTGCTAAAACAGCAAGTTAAAAGAGATGTGACCGAGTGGAACACTATACAGGAAGCCAAAGAATAATAATAAACCAACACAGAACTGGTGTCGTGAGCCGCTACACGCTGCGGGATTTACTGAGGAGGGGATGCGAACATTTATGAACAGAATGGTTCGATGTGCAATGAGGATGATCTGTCGACTAACTATTTGTAACCTAACACACATGTTTCGTGTGTAAGGTGGTCACTAGGCCTCTAAGTCACCATGCCTCTTCAGAGTGAAGTAACATTTGAAAGTTAAACATGGTGACACCTGCACATGACTCATCAATAGCCAGAAGTGAGTCAGCAATTTTTTATAAAACAACCGACATCCAGGGAAATCGTTCCACAGATCACCGTATGCATCCTGCACTTTATCGAGCATTCTGGCTTGGACCTGCACATCATCTAGCATGCCGGCTACCCGCTACACATTATTTAGGATGCTGGCTACATTGAAATAGCTAAGAAGTGATTTCATACTAGTGTATCGTTTCCTTCTGCAAACACAGAGACAAGTATTGTTTTGCACGTTATGAAGAGAAAACAAACTAAAAATGTAATGACAACTGGAAAATTTGATGGGGAAATAAGTAAAAGAAATAAAAGATATAAGACCTTGGATGGCTTGGTCATATGGAATATACGCACCAAAACACTGACCTGATCCAATACTAGTGATCGTTCAAGATGACGAACTATGACCACCATGGTCTATCGGCAAGGCACGTGATGTCGATGAAGCTCAGAGAAGTACCGCTGAAATTCTTTGTCAACACATTCAAGGTGTCATGTAATGTCCCCCCCCCCCCTCCCCTCCCCTCCCTCCCTCAGATTCTCAATTTCAACTTCCGATTTATCTACATAGTGTTCTTCAGTCATGTACGTATTCGGCAGCCTGATATTCAGCCATCAGGACACTCTTATATATATTAAATTAATATAACTATTAATAAGTCAGTATGAATATGAATACATTGAATCCAATAGTGTTGAAAACCTTCGTGAATTTCTCTATAGTAATAACTTAAACTAAATTTAACAATAACGATCTTCCAGAAACTACTATGGGATCCTCTAGGGGATTGCAATCCACTGGCTGAGAACCCGGAATAGTGATAACTTAATACGAGTACATTGATATGAACTCCCTCGAGTGACTGCAATTATTTGTGGGGGTCGTGTATACCTCACATGACATGCAACGTTCAGAATTATTGGGGAGAAAACAGCTGTTAGGTCAACCAAGCCTTGCAAAATTGGTGTCGGAGATTTGAAAGGAAAGATGTCAAAGAAAAGAAGTTGGCCAAAGAGCATCATAATTTCATGAGCTAATATTTCTGCAAGAATGAAACTTAGCGATCTCCGGCGCTACTCGCCACATGACCGCCTTTAAGTATCAATCGATTTATCATAAATAAAGCTCATAATATGAAATCCCTCATGTGTTTATTGTTGAATGATCATTTACTTGTAGTTCTTCTTTTCCTTCTTCTTCTTCTTCTTCTTCTTCTTCTTCTTCTTCTTCTTCTTCTTCTTCTTCTTCTTCTTCTTCTTCTTCTTCTTCTTCTTCTTCTTCTTCTTCTTCTTCTTCTTCTTCTTCTTCTTATTCACAGTAAAGATGACAATTTCAAATGATAGACAACTTCACTAAGATACATCCTAGGTTGACAGTCATCTTTACTCTGATACAACCTCAGGCGATAGTCATCTTTACTGTGATACAACATTAGGTGGTAGTCATCTTTACTGTGATACAACGTGATAGTCAACTTTACTCTGATACAACCTCAGGCGATAGTCATCTTTACTGTGATACAACCTTAGGTGGTAGTCATCTTTTATGTGATACAACCTTTTGTGATAGTCATCTTTACTGTGATACATCAGGCGATAGTCATCTTTACTGTGATACAACCTCAGGCGATAGTCATCTTTACTGTGATACAACCTTAGGTGGTAGTCATCTTTACTGTGATACAATCTTAGGTCATTATCGTCAAGAAAACCAAAGATCCCAAATGAGCGAGTCAATCACACGTTCTATGCTGAGAAAATTGTGTGTCAGCTACAAGTGTCTCTTGGGTAGTATGATAGAATATCTAGTTTTCTCAGATAAGGGTGAAAAAAGGAGGCCAGGTGTGCAAGTAGTGCACGTTAGAAATCACACGGCAGTTAGAAATTGTTAGCAAACCTACCAACAGGTAGCCAGAGCTCGTCCTACCCACGGTCGACAGAACCCGTTACCTTGGATGAAATCTATTGAGAGAGGTTTTGTTGGAATGCTAATCGAGAGACATCAGCCCCTAACATTCCGTTTATTCTCTTTAGTATTCTACCTGAATGGACGGCAATATTTATGTGAAAGGTGGTTCTTATTCTATATAGCACATCATAAAGAAGGCAAAGACAGTTTATCACAAAAATCAGAAAGAGGCAATCATCATTTGGCCACATTACGAGGATATATAGATTAGAATATATTGTGGCAACTAAAAAGATTTGTGGAAAGAGAGATAGTGGACGACAATAAAAGAACATTCTTGACATCATTGTGTCATGGCTTAGAAGGGAGTCAGCGCACTAACTATATGCTTTTGGGGATCCTAATATGTGGAGAAGCATTCAAGTCGGCAAAGCACTTGATGATGATGCTGCTGTTGATGATGATGATTATATTATTATGATAACATTTCATTCGCACTCAAAAAAGACAGTAATAGAACACAAATACATCGCATAAA
>OY992877.1:59709385-59729385 GCA_963921405.1 Cepaea hortensis | reverse complement strand
GTATCATTGTTTACCTTTCGCTCGCTTGTCCTCATCCTTACCCTCCAGTATGGTTTTTTATAAAAGTGTAGCAAACTACTGAGCGTAATCTTGCCAAGAGATCAACATACAGCTGAAAGATGCTGGTGTTGACAGCTAAGTCCTGTAAAGGATATGCTAAAAAAAAAAAAAAAAAAAAGTTATGTCTTATAATGTGGCCGAAGTATCTCACTTGCCTCTTTTTTATTTCTTTCATCAACTCTCTTTTCATTCCCAGTTTTTCTAGAACCTCTGTATTTTATTGTTATTTTTTCCATAATATACGACCTATTCGTCTGTATATCCACAACTCAAAGGCCTCTATTCGACTTGCTAGTTGCTTGTTCACTGTCCAGGCATCCGCACCATACAATAGTGTTAAATAGTGGTGCTGTGGTGAAATAAAGAT
Organism: Cepaea hortensis; assembly: GCA_963921405.1. Lineage (NCBI taxonomy): Eukaryota > Metazoa > Mollusca > Gastropoda > Stylommatophora > Helicidae > Cepaea > Cepaea hortensis. The sequence goes on along the minus strand of OY992877.1, from coordinate 59,728,958 downwards.
GTAAAGAAACAATGAAGTAGCATGGTCGAATGGTTAAGAGCGCATGCTCTTAAAATTCCGGTGTGCTGATGCCAAGGCAGCGGGTTCAACTCCTACGTCGGTCAGATGGACTAAAACTTTGACTCCTCGTCCTTGACTCGGGGACGTAAATTACAAGTACCACAGAAGTCATAGTAGGTTCGCCAAAATTGCGAGGGCCATTGGTAATCATCATCATCATCATGTGCCATGCCGGTAAGCGTGGGCGGTCATGTTCTGCCATCTCACTCGATCAACAGAGTCGTGGATCAGTTCCGTGTTTTTGTCTCGACCATGCCACAAGGCCAAGCCATCCAGATACTTGTTTCTAGGTCTTCCCCTTGGTCTGTTCCCCTCGATCTTACCAGTTGTCACCAAGTTCTCCAAATCATTTCTTCTCATAACATGCCCAAAAAATTGTGACTGTCTACGTCTAATGTCTCTGATCAGTTTACGATCTTCATTTGTTTCTTGAAGGACTTGTTCATTGGTCTTTCTGGCTGTCCATGGTATTCTTTGCATTTTCCTCAGAAACCACATTTCTACAGCCATCAGATATTTTTCAGCCTGGCTGCTCATTGTCCAAGCTTCACATCCATATAAAAGTACAGATTCTATGTAGCATCTCAACACTCTTTTTCTCGTTTCAATTGACATCTTTTTATTGGTCAGTATGTTTTTCATCTTGCTAAAGGCTACTTTACATTGGTAATAGGGAAAGCTAATCCACACGCAAACAGTCCGGTGCAATAGTAGAGTAAAAGCACGTGTATGGACTACACTTGAGTTCAAAGTGAGCGAACGCAATATTATTATTATTATTATTATTATTATTATTATTATTATTATTATTATTATTATTAATAATAATAATAATAATAATAATAATAATAATAATAATAATAATAATAATGATGAAACAGTCAAAGAAATCCACTCATGTGATGCTAGTCAAAGAAATCCGCTCATGCGGTGCTACAGTCAAAGAAATCCGCTACTGTGGTGCTACAGCCAATGAAATCCACTACTTTTGTGCTGCAGTCAATGTATTCCACTCCTGTGGGTCTAATCAAAGAAATCCACTCCTGTGGTGCTGAAGTCAAAGAAATCATCTTCTGTGGTGATACAAAACAATGAGCTGTTGTGGTGAGAATACGACTCAGGAGATCGACTCTAGTGGCGTTACTATGAAGGAAATAAGCGCTTATGGCAATATGTACTGACAATATGGTTAAATATATAACTTGGTGGTGATGTAGTTGAAATGAGATATTGTAGTGATACAATTAAATAAGCAACTCTTGTGACGACACAGACAAGACAATGGAAGAAGGTGCTCGCACAATGTTTCTGGAGATGACACAGAAATAGAGTAATTTTTTTTCGCTCGCTTTGAACTCAAGCGTAGTTCACACACGTGCTACTACTTCTAGTGCACTGGACTGATTGTTGCGTGTGGATTAGCTTTCTCTATTACCAGTTTCCAGATAAAGCAATGAAAACATTGGAATAGAATATGTGTTCTTAACATTGAACATGGGTTATTACATTATATGAGAAAAATCACAAACTTTTCATTAACCAAAACATCAGATATCACTGTATGTGTAGTCTGCATTTTATGTTGTTTGAAAACGTTCAATTAAAATTTCTGAAAGCACACAAACATACACATCGAAAGAAAACGTGTAGTATCTACTCTTCGGCTTCTTTATCAACAATGCCTAACTTTTGACCAATCCATCTGGCCTTGGCGAGAATCTCGTCCTGCATGAGAGAAAAACACATGGAGAGAATAGCCATCCCAAACAAGACGTAGATAGATCCAATCATGAGTTGCGCCTGCGCCTGCGGGTTGTCGAAGTCGGTTCCTGGCACCACGTCTCCGAAACCTATCGTGCTAAGGGTGATGAAGCAGAAGTAGGCTGACTGCAACCAATCCCAGCCTTCCCACAAGCCAAACAGCACAGCACCGCCAAAGATGTAGCTGCCGATGACAATCATGGTGATGGTCAGTGGAACCGTTATTTTCCCTTTGTCAAGATCATCGTCGTCATCACTATCGCTGTCATCATCCAAAATAACCAGGTCGGTTTTCTTGATATCCAGAGGTACTATCTTCACCTGCATAGTTTAAAAAAAAAAATTAAAATGTGGACATCATACTACTAGAAAGCTTAGCTTTATTGGTGTATTCTTTCAGGTAATAAATCATAATTCTACACATTTGCATGAAAAGAACATTCTTCTGTACACCGAAGACGTATGATGGGTCACAAAATAATAAAATAATTGAAAGCTAGAAAACGTCCCACTTTCACGCCTTTCGTCGTATTAGGGTATAAGGTACTAGTTGCACTCTATAGATGACGTAGTCAATGTCACGCAGGTCGCAATTACTTCCTATGGCATTTAGTGGTACTTGTGTAAAGTTGGGTCGAATTGAGATCTCAGGTCAATTTTTGTATAGCTGCCTCGGTGGGAATACGAACACATAACAAACGTTCTAGCCACGGTGGGAATACGAACACATAACAAACGTCATAACCGCGGTGGGAATACGAACACATAACAAATGTTCTAGCCACGGTGGGAATACGAACACATAACTAACGTTCTAGCTATGGTGGGAATACGAATATATAAAAAAAGTCATAGCCACGGTGGGAATACTTCTTATTCTTCTGCGTTCATCCAGAGTTTTTTTTTTTTTGCTTTTCCGGACGTGATTGCGTTGCGCCTGTTTACAGCAGAGCTGCGTTCTTGCGCCGTTAGGCCGACACATCAGACTTCTGCGGGCATTTGTTGACCGGGTTAACCTTCCCGGAGCGGTGGGAATACGAACACATTACAAAGTCATAGCCACGATGGGAATACGAACACATAACAAAGTCATAGCCACGATGGGAATACGAACACATAGTAAACGTTTAAGCAACAAGAGGTAAATACTGGCCACCTGTACCTCCGTGCACTCACGTCTACAAACATGTGATGGTTCTAACACTTCACATACCCACTGCAATTTCCTGCTACAGGACTTGACTGTTGATTATTATTATTATTATTATTATTATTATTATTATTATTATTACTATTATTATTATTATTATTATTCAAAAAAAGTAGGTGCAATTCTGTAGTACAGTAACATTTCTTGTATTCTAACCTTCGACCTGCCGAAGCTGCCCTTGGACGCCCGTCTAGCGGTGTCCAATCTTCGCTTGCTGTCGTTAGAGTCCAGGCTGTCTGTTGGAGATCGAGCTGTCAGATTGGAGAACTCTGTGGAAACTGGTGCCTTTTGACCACCTGAATATACCGTATATAAATGCACACAGTAAAAGCTAAAACGGAGAAATTGACTTTGGCTAAGTACGTTTACTGCCTTCAGTTGAGACACCATTAATGCTTTACGCTGGATTTGCTAAATGGATTCAAACCTGGGACTACAGATGCCACAGATGGTGTCATCACAATCACAATAAGACAGAGGAATGTTTTAGGGTGCTACTCTGGCGGATGAACAGACCAAACAAATGTCTGCATTCACTGACACCGGTTTCTGTGGCTAAGGGCTTGCTAACGCGGTTTGTGAGCCCGTATATCCGGGTTCGAAACACAGCGGTGCTGGTTTTTTAAAAAAAAGGTATATGCGCCGGTCGTTCAGAAAGCAATGGCAAACTACTGAACGTAAAATTTGCCAGGAATCACGAACAGCGAAAATGCTGGTGTTGACTGCTACGTCCTGTGAAGGACATGCAACTTAATAACATTCACTGACATGATCAAATATCGTTTGTTTTCCATTTCACTCTAAATTGTGGAGTTAAAATGAAAGCGTATAGCCATCATATGACTCATAATGTCTTTCAGTCTCATTTGTCCCAGAATACCTTGCTATTGGTGAGGCTCGTCATTCGCAGAAATCTGACCGAAGTTGAAACCCCAGAGGACAGCCAGATAGGACAACAAACGTAGCTGAGATGAAATAAACACATCCTTCCAGGAGGGAGCAGTTCCAGACGAAATGGGAGTATTTCGACAGTGTAGGACCGGTGCAAAGCGTTGGAATGTCAACACATTCACACGACGCAACCACCAATGGAATCAGGGAGGCAGGCGCCAGTTGTGTTTAAAAGAGACAACAATCCCTTACTCATATAACTAATTAACTGTTCCCCCTTTCCCTGCCTGCTGTCAAAATCGTTGTATTGAGCTGAGCTGGGTCAAGAACCAACATCACAGAACTCGGGAGATTTCCCTACGCGTTAAGTTTTCGTCTTCAACAAGCAGCGAAGAGTCCCAATATTAATGGCACAAGTTAGTCTGATTATGTGTCAGTCTAACTTTTACTCTGAGTACTGAGTTTCGGTCATAGGTGTATCAAAATAACTGGCACAATATTGATAACAAACGACATAAGGTGAATAACATTCATATTAACTGTGAAGGAATCAAGAAAGAATAAGAAGAAAGAGACAAGCTGTGTTATATATGTGTGTCTGTTTATTTTGTTTCATTTGTGTGTTTAGATTCCTGCCAAAGGTGGTACAGATGTGACTAGAAAGGTCGTATATAAGAACATTTGGTTAGCCGATAGTTTTAATTGAACAAGCCTCGCGAGGAACAGAACAATCTATTCAAATTACAACTAGAAGAATTAGCTAGGCAGTCTACTGAAGGAATAGTTAGACAGTCTACTAAAGGAATAGTTAGACAGTCTATTAAAGGAATAATTAGACAGTCTACTAAAGGAAGTGAGAAGACTTGATCGTTCGGGTCCACATCAAATGACGGACTTCAGTCGCGGCGATCGGGCAAATCTTGAGCTACAACCTACAATAGATGACGTTGTAATATTCTGTTGTGATAATTTGGCCGTGTCCAGCGTGTACCGCGTGGTCTAGTGTGTACAAACCCGTTTCACGCGTCGGTGATCCGGGGTTTGTTTCCGGATCCGGTCAAGGATATGCACTACTGACGAGCTCAAACGAGAGCGAAACTCGAGTCTAGTGCTTCCTCATTGACGTGGATAGGCCTTAGGTTCATACCAGAGTACGATCAGCATTGCCAGTAGTGGGTTGTGCTCAATATTTAAATCTCAAATCCCGAAACAACCAAGTAAATCAATTTGATTATTGCTCGCTGGAATTTAGGCGGCCTGGTGTGCCTTGCCTGTGAGAAGACCTGATCGTTTGGGTCCACATCGATTGACGGACATCAGTCGCGGCGATCGGCAAAATCTTGAGCTACAACCTACGATAAGTGACGTTGTAATATTCTGTTGTGATAATTTGGCCGTGTCCAGCTTGTGCCGCGTGGTCTAGTGTTTACACACCCGCTTCACGCGCCGGTGATCCGGGGTTTGTTTCCAGATCCGGTCAAGGATATGCACTACTGACGAGCTCAAACGAGAGCGAAACTCGAGTCTAGTGCTTCCACATTGACGTGGATAGGCCTTAGGTTCATACCAGAGTACGATCAGCGTTGCCAGTCGTGGGTTGTGCTCAATATTTAAATCTCAACTCCCTAAACAACCAAATAAATCAATACTAAAGGAATGGTTAGACATTCTACTGAAGGAATAGTTAGACAGTCTACTGAAGGAATAGTTAGACAGTCTAATGAAGGAATAGTTAGACAGTCTACTGAAGGAATAGTTAGACAGTCTAATGAAGGAATAGTTAGACAGTCTACTGAAGGAATAGTTAGACAGTCTACTGAAGGAATAGTTAGACATTCTACTGAAGGAATAGTTAGACAGTCTACTGAAGGAATAGCTAGACAGTCTACAGAAGGAATAGATAGACAGTCTACTGAAGGAATGGTTAGACAGTCTACTAAAGGAATGGTTAGACAGTCTACTAAAGGAATGGTTAGACAGTCTACTGAAGGAATGGTTAGACAGTCTACTAAAGGAATGGTTAGACAGTCTACTGAAGGAATAGTTAGACAGTCTACTGAAGGAATAGTTAGACAGTCTACTGAAGGAATGGTTAGACAGTCTACTGAAGGAATAGTTAGACAGTCTACAAAAGGAATAGTTAGACAGTCTAATGAAGGAATGGTTAGAGAGTCTACTGAAGGAATAGCTAGACACTCTACTGAAGGAATAGTTAGACAGTCTACTGAAGGATGGTTAGACAGTCTACTGAAGGAATGGTCAGACAGTCTACTGAAGGAATAGTTAGACAGGCTACTGAAGGAATAGTTAGACAGTCTACTGAAGGAATGGTTAGACAGTCTACTGAAGGAATAGTTAGACAGTCTACTGAAGGAATAGTTAGACAGTCTACTGAAGGAATAGTTAGACAGTCTACTGAAGGAATAGTTATACAGTCTACTGAAGGAATAGCTAGACAGTCTACAGAAGGAATAGATAGACAGTCTACTGAAGGAATGGTTAGACAGTCTACTAAAGGAATGGTTAGACAGTCTACTGAAGGAATGGTTAGACAGTCTACTAAAGGAATGGTTAGACAGTCTACTGAAGGAATAGTTAGACAGTCTACTGAAGGGATAGTTAGACAGTCTACTGAAGGAATGGTTAGACAGTCTACTGAAGGAATAGTTAGACAGTCTACAGAAGGAATAGTTAGACAGTCTACTGAAGGAATAGTTAGACAGTCTACTGAAGGAATGGTTAGACAGTCTACTGAAGGAATAGTTAGACAGTCTACTGATCATGTCTATCTCATGAACCAACAGGTGTGGAATTAATCAGATACAATTAATAAAACTTTATCTATTGTCTCCTAAGCGATGTTGTCAAGCCCCAAGCCTCGCGCCCCGAAAGTCGTGGGGTAGTTTTTGAACTTCGTCATTTGGTTTTTTTGACGATCCCCGGTGGGTCGTCGCTGGAGCTGGAGATTTTGTGCTCTTTGCGACGCGTTCGGAAGGCCACTTTACGAAAACAGACAGAGGCGAGTGGCATAAACCCCTGTACAATGAAATCGTTTCTCTTGAGTTTAAGTCCCTATAAGTCTAAGTTCCAATATCCACTTCTTTATGCTGGCTTTCTTGTGGATACAATTAATACCGATGAACTTCTCAAATTTGAGAACCATAAATGGTTGGGAATTCACTAGTTTACCACATGTTAACCTTTTCCACCCGACCTTGAAATAACTGACATATCTCACGTATATACGTTCTGTACTGGCAATTCACGATAACTCAGCGGGATCAGTAATTTGTAACATATGTGTGTCTGTGTGTATGCGTGCGTGCGTGCGTGCGTGTATGTGTATGTGTGTGTGTGTGTGTGTCTGTGTGTCTGTGTGTGTGTGTGTGTGTGTGTGTGTGTGTGTGTGTGTGTGTGTGTGTATGTGTGTGTGTGAATACATTTGGGCCTTTGAACTTGAAATGCACCAAGCTGCCTTGACCTTATTCAGCTGTCTATTCTGGTCATGTGATTTTCTTTGGTGGTGTTATCAGGCTTATCTGTTCCTGTTGTAGCTAGTTTTTGGCTCGTCGTATCTTGTGTTTCCTTGTGTCACTGCCTGGGGTTGTTAGCATGTTGCATCTTTAGCTTACGGTTTTCCTTGACTTATTAGGTCGCTGGTGGCATAGGCGGGAACTATTTTCATTGCCCAAGCCTCCCGGGTTGACCCAGCCTAAAAATATTTAACTGATTCAATACTAAACAAATTGTAGGTTCGGACCAAACATGGTACTGAATGAAATGAACAAGTACTATAATGCCAATTTCCGTTCATTAAGCATCGAAATTGCGGAAAATACCACCAAAGAAATACAACATGATTATTATTATAGTATGGCGATGTGGCGTCCTTCTATTCAAATGAGAGGTCATGTGTGGCGATATATAATCCTTCGGCAATGAATCAGTTAATAGGAAATTGCCTGGGAAGTAACGGTGGCTGTTGTGATATTGACAACATCACTTACCATGTGCCGAACGGTCTAAAATATACAGTTAGCACCTTATACCTGATATGTTAAAGGTATCAAAAAGGGTCTTTTAGTTACTTCTGGGGTCCCAGGTGGTCTCATCTTCTTGGACGCGTAATATGGGATGTGGATATCAGGGTTGGGACATATGAAACCTGCATCAGCTCTTGATTTGGGGCATTCATCTTAGAACAATATTGCAGCTGTCCTCTTTGCTGGAGGAATTAATCTTAGAACAATATTGCAGCTGTCCTTTTTGCTGGAGGAATTAATCTTAGATCAATATTGCAGCAGTCCTCTTTGCTGGATGAATCAATCTTAGAACAATATTGCAGCTGTCCCCTTTGCTGAAGGAATTAATCTTATAACAATATTACAGCTGTTCTCTGTGCCGGAGGAACTCATCTTAAAATAATATTGCAGCTGTCTTCTTTCCTGAAGGAATTAGTCTTGAAACAGTATTGCAGATGCCCACTTAGCTGAAGGAATTAGTCTTGAAACATTATTGCAGGTGTTCACTTAGCTGGAATATAATATGTATTCATGTCTCGGAAACTGAAGGCCTAGAGAACAAAGAACTCGAGCAGGTCGTTAGATGCTTCACGTGTCCATCTGTCCATGAGGTTGGATATTATATCATCAAAAAAATCATAAAATATGACAGTGAAGCACATCACAGTTGCAAAAACACACAAATATAGTCGAACGTTTCCATCGAAGTTCTTATTAATGGAACAACAAAAACGAAACAATAAAATACATTTAAAAAACAGACGACAACACAAAGCAATTCTAATGTGGGTAACATCCCCTTGACAGCCTGGCAGCAGTGACTACTACATCCTTCTCCTGTTTTATTTGGATACTCCAGAATCTGCATGTTGACAGCAGTAAACCCTTTTTCTCTATACCGTTATGTCTCCAGTGTAGCGGAGAGTCGTGGTTAAGAGGGTACGGTGTCCGCCTCAGGCTCAGACAGCACTGAGTTTGATCTCATCGAAGAGCTATGAATTTGTCCAAGATCCATTCGTATCTAATGTCAAACGTCCTGTTGAGCAGTGAGATGGGATTTCTGTCTTTTTCAGTTACGGGCAAAAAACAGACGATAGATGACCAAGTCGAGGATGATAAAACCCCATGGCAGTTGGAAATCGTAAAATGTATGCCGTAAGGACGCTGTCGTGGTAATTTATAGACAAGGAAACCTCCCCACGAGTAGACAGAGCCAGTTATCTGTGACGGAATTTGTCTAGAGCAGTGGTTCTCAACCTCTTTTGGCCCATGCACCTCTTCATCATATGTTCAGAATGGCACGACCCTCCTCCCTCCCACTTTCGTATTTCCTCCCTATAAATCCCCCGCACCCCCTACACAGTATACGTAAAAATGGAAGTTAAATTTAATAACACATACTAGAATAACTCTAGACATCTACATTAAACATGATGTGGAGAAGTACAGAACCGTAGAGTAAGGAGAGAAAAACAATATCAAGTAATCGGTTTTTATAATAACGCGATCTTTAAATAATCTTAATTCCCCCCTGGAAACACTAAGATTCCCCCTGGGGGGATTGGGTGGGTGGGGGGGGGGGGGAGAGAATTCCTCACCGGTCACCGGTTGAGAACCACTGGTCTAGAGGAAGCACGCCTTGTACAAATGAGTGCCGATGTCGGACATATTGGACCTTAAAGGTGCGTAACTAGATCTGACCGACTTTCATCAAAACAACAGAGCAAAGACAACGCAGATATCTTCAACGTGAAAAAAAATCCACGTTATATCATACCATAATGAAATAACGTCAAGCAAACATTGAGAACAAAATTGAAGATGTATAAGTATTTATGAGATATATTTACCTGGGATAATCTGACTCTTGTCTGACGCCCAAGGTCCCATATTGTTGGTGTTAGATGCCTTAGTGCCGGCCAACTGCTTGCAGAAAACATAGATGTGTAGTTTACCGGGTTAAGCCACGATGCTAGGAACTGGTGAACAAAGTATCTGTTAACACCAACTAGCAAGGGGGATAGTTGGTTGGCTGGTTGGTTGGATGGAGGGTTGGCTGGTTTATTGGTTGGTTGGTTGCTTAGTTGAGTGGGTGGGTGGGTGGTTGGCAGGCTGGCTGGCTGGTTGGTTGGTTGGTTGGTTTGGTGGTTGGGTGATTGGTTGGTTGGTTGGTTGGTTGGTTGGTTGGTTGGTTGGTTGAATGGATGGTCGGTTAGGTGGGTGGATGAGTGGATGGCTGGTTGGTTGGTTGGTTGGTTGGTTGGTTGGTTGGTTGGTTGGTTGGGTGGGTGGCTGGTTGTTGGCTGGCTGGTTGGTTGGTTGATTGGTTATTTGGTTTGTTGCTTGGTTGCTTTGTTGCTTGGTTGGTTGTGAATTCTCTTAAATTCTAATTTTAACATGTAGATCCGGTAATTTTACGCCACGAACTGGAACTTCACGCCAGAGGAGAGGAATATTAGGATATATAACCCGGTCATGATTCAGCTCAGCAGAAAGTTTCCTCCGTGGGTTTTAGGTCTCTAGACCTCAATCCCTACACCAAGGGAAAGTATGGGCAATAAATATGTAAATATTGAAGGAGTCGTTCAGGCTGAGTTATTCCCCGTGTGTCCTCACTAGCAGTGAGGTTAACAGATTACCAGTAAGTTCATATTTTTGGTGTTGTTGTTGTTGTTATTTGTTTTTGTGGTGGTTATGCTAGTGGTAGTTGTAGTGTGGTTGTTTGCTTGTTTTTGGTCCCTAGCTATCTTCTCTTGGCAGCCCAATGCCATTGCTATGAATGTGCAAGTAAAGTACAATAGCTCCTGGGACCAACATAGTCAGGGTATCAGACGATAGTGGTATTTTTGTCCCATACTTCTGGAATCCAAGGTCTAATGTATTATCTTGAAATTGTGATCCTTGTAAAAGAGACAGTCACTGTGTTAGTAAAAGAAAATTAAGACTCATTATAAAGAGATCATCATCATTACCATCTTTATCACCCCGCGTGCCGATAATCGTGGACGGTCACAGTTCGCTAACTCATTCAACCACAGAAGTCCCGTGCCAGATCTGTGGTCTTTTCCCCATTACATCAAATGGTCAAGCCATCTTTGTCTTCTCCTTACTTTTCCCCCATCAAGTTTGCCACTGGTCAAAAGTTTTTAACGTTGACGTCATTGTACAATTTGCAGAAATAACCTTAACTGTACGCACACACACACACACACACACACACACACACACACACTCACGCACGCACACACACACACACACACACACACACACACATATATATATATATATATATATATATATATATATATATATATATATATGTGTGTGTGTGTGTGTGTGTAATTTCTGTTGTGAAGAACAATTTGTTTATCTCCGGCAATGTTCTTCCTTTGTCTGTTGTCATCTTTAAGAGGAATTTCTGATCAGAAGAACTATTTCTTGGGTCCCAGGTGAGTTCGTCTTATCAGGTCTGCAATTATATATATATATATATATATATATATATATATATATATATATATATATATATATATATATATATATATATATATATATAAATGTTTTGCGTATCCTTTTTTATAGGACTTAGCTGTCAACAGCAGCATCTTTCAGCTGTCTGTTGATCTCTTGGCAAGATTACGCTCAGTAGTTTGCCATTGCTTTCTGAGTGGCCGGCTCAGTATCCCGCAAGTCACGAGCAGGGGTCGAACCGCCTCAGCTCTCGCTCCGCTACGAGACTCTGCGTGATAAACGGGATTACAGAGAGAAAGTGTTGTAACCCCACAGCCAGAGAGACCGGCATATATATATATATATATATATATATATATATATATATATATATATATATATATATATATATATATATATATAATATCACTAAGTGTTACCTTATCCGTGGCCTTCTTCTTACGCCGAAAACATCCGCAGCAGCAGATCTTGGCGTAGATGAAGCGGAAGATGTCGGCCAGCACTTCGCCGATGTTTGCCAAACACAAGAGCATCAAGGGAATACCCAGGACAGCGTATGCGATACAGACGAGACGTCCCCAGACTGTTTTCGGAGCAATGTGGCCGTATCCTGCAGACATGTATGTAGTGGTATGTCATGGACAATTGGCATGTAACGTTAATATTGTATGGACGTTTATAGTTCGTAGACAGATAGAATGTGACGTTAAAATACGGATAGACAGATGGGGAAAATAAGTTAGGTGCACATCCTTTAAAGGACGGTTGCAGTCAACACCAGCATTGTTTTCAGTTGTTGATGTCTTGGCAAGTTTACGTTCAGTAGTTTGCCATTGCTTTCTGAACGACCAGCACCCATACCATTTCTTTAAAACAAGACTGATGAAACATAACGTTAATATTATATAGACGGTTGTAGATCGTAGATAGATGGAAGATCATGTTAAAATAACATGGATAGACAGATGAATCAGTTATCAGTTATCAGTTATCAGTTGGGGTATCTTCGTTGCACTCCGGACATGTCCATAGGTGCTCAGATCCTCCCCCCAGGATATTCATCAGCGTCCGGTGGCTAATAGTGCCAGTTCTGTGTTGGTTGACGAGGCGCTTTGTTTTCCCGTTGTACCTCTCGCGTCTGGCTGTGCCGATTCTTACTCCCAGGTCTTTCATCCTGGACAGCGATGTGGAATCACTGACGTCAAAGTCCTCTGTTCTCGCCATGTCCTTAAGGACGTTAATAACATCGGCACGATCCATGGGCTGGCCATCTACAGGGGGTGCAGAGCCAGCCAGTTTGTCAGCTCGTTCATTTCCCTCGACTCCCGCATGTCCCGGGACGAAGATGAAGGTGACTTTACGGACAACAGACTTCCGCAGCGATTCAGTCCACTGTCTACGTACAGATCCAGCTTCGACCTTCTGAATCATGCTCATTGAATCACTTAGTACACACACGTTGGTATAATGCTGTGATTCCAGCCATATGAACGCCTGTGTAACTGCCATCACCTCTATCGTCATGCTGCTCGTGGTCATAGAGTGGGCACCACTGGATTCTTGAACGGTTCGGCCTGCTGACCGGGCTGTAAATGCCCACGCACTTCTCTGCTGCTTTACCACAGATCCATCTGTATAGATGAGCACTTCGGGGCTATCTGAGTGTTCATAGATGAGCGCGTTAACCTCTGCATTGACAGCGGCAGGGTTCTGCTCTCTGCACCGTCTGTCGAGTGTGATAATGCAGGAGAAAGTGCACTTAAAAGCTGGAGGCACCGGCACCCATTCCTTGCCGGGGTTGATACTGGTAAGACTGCAGACCTGTCTGACGACATCTTCCGCCCGACCCATCCATGATTTGCCCCTCTTTAGCCTGTCACCCTTTTCTCTGAATATAGCGTCATGCAGAGGGTGCTGCTCATCTGCACTTATTTTTAAGTATGCACGAGCTCTCCAGATCTTGATAGACAGATGAAACATAACGTTAATGTTACATAGACGGTTATAGATCATAGATAGATGAAATATAACGTTATATTATCATGGATAGACATCATCATCATTATTATCCCCAGTGACCTGTCGTATGCAGAACTTTCAATGTGTGTCTCTATAAATCAGACAGGCCAGGCAGATCAGATAACACTGGGGAAGAGTGTCACACAGAGGCCAGTACTAGTAATTGTGATGACGGAGTTAATCCCGACTGTGTTACCAAGGAAATCCTCTGCGTCAAACCAAGAAACAGAGTGAGAATTGAAACCTGGAATGTGAGATGTCTGTATGAGGGAAAGCTTAAAGTAGTATGTGATGAGAATGAGAGGTTAATTATTCAAATTTTAGGAATTAGTGAACATTGCTGGAAAGGCAAGGGACATTTTACAAATGAAAATGGAAGCCTCTTCATATATTCTGGTTGAGACCTCGGAGGCCACAGTGGAGTGGCATTTTGTTTAGATAAAAACAACTTCAAAAGCTTTAATGGGATATAATCCAGATAGTGACAGAACCCTCACTATCAGACTTAAAGTCTATCCAAAAGAACACAACTCTCATACAGATATATGCACCTACTTCAACAGCAGAAGAGGGGGGGGGGAGAGAGAAATTGAAGATTTTTACAGCACACTGCAAGACACATAAAATAAGATTGGTCATAATTATATAGTAATAATAATGGGAGATTTTAGTGCAAAAGTAGGTGCAGGAAGAGCTGAAAATGAGAGACACGTTTTAGGAAACTTTGGATTGGACAATAGAAATCATGCAGGTGACAAATTAATTGAATTTTGCACAGAAAATGAGTTAACGATAGCCAACACACTTTTTAAACAACACCCAAGAAGACGCTTCACATGGAAGTCCCCGGACAGTATTACCAAGAATCAGATAGATTATATTTTAATACAAAGAAGATGGAGATCAAGCATAACATCTGCAAAACCCCTACGAAGTGCAGACTGTGAAACAGATCATCAGTTATTAGAAGCAGATCTGAAATTAAAACTGGAAAAGCTTACCCGAGGACCAAGACCACTTCGTTTTGATCTCACAAAAATACCAGATGCATACAATGTAGAAGTGATGAATCGTTTTGGGGTCTTGATGTCTATACAAGAGGAAATGACACCTGATGAACTGGCAGTACAAGCTAGAGATATCTTGATAACTGCAGCCAAAGATTTAATTCCGACCAAGAAAAGCAACATAAGCCATGGATTACATCAGACACGTTAGAATCAATAAAACAACGAAGGGAACTGAAACAGAAAGGAGGTGAATCCGATAACATCAGGGTGAAGTTTAAATCTTTAACTCGAGAAATAAGAAAAACACAAGAAAAAAAAAACAAAAAAACAAAAACAAAAAAACAGTATATACAAGATTGCTGTAGCAGAGTAGAGCAGTATTACTATAAGACTGGAAGAGATTACGAAATGTTCAAAGAAATGAAGTTATTGACAAGAAATGTTCAACCTCAATTGAATGTTATCTGTGTCAAGATAGGAAATACCTTAACAGAATCTAGACAAATTATAGAAAGATGGCAAGAATATTGCAGTGGAATGTATGATATGAATGACAGTGAGGATATGAATGAGATACGTGAAACAATGATAGCAGAGGCAGACCCTGAACCCTCATTAGATGAAATTGCATGGGCAATAAAGAACTTGAAGAATGGTAAATCATCTGGATGTGATGAGATACCAGCTGAATTAATTAAAGCGGGAGGAGAGGAGAGCCTACACATCTATCATGCATTATATAAGAAGATGTGAAATATGGTATATGGTAAAAAGATTGGACGAGAACTATCTTCATTTCAATAACAAAAGAGGGCAACCTGAAATTATGCACCAACTACAGAACTGTTGCCTTATCCGCGCTCTTCTTCTAACGCCGACAACATCCGCAGTAACAAATCTTGGCGTAGATGAAGCAGAAGATATCGGCCAGCACTTCGCAGATGTTTGCCAGACGTAAGAGCATCAAGGGAATACCCAGGACAGCGTATGCGATACAGACGAGACGTCCCCAGACTGTTTTCGGAGCAATGTGGCCATATCCTGCAGACATGTATGTAGTGGTATGTCGTGGACAATTGGCATGTAACGTTAATATTGTATGGGCGTTTATAGATCGTTGACAGACTTAATGTAACGTTAAAATATCATGGATACACAGATGGAATGTAACGTTAATATCAGAACAAAGTTGTCACCATCATCATCATTATCACCCGGAGATATGTTGTGTGAAGAACTTTTAATACGAGGGCGAGTCAATAACTAAGTCACACAGTTCTGTGGGATGGCAAGTAAATGTAGTTTTGTTTTCTATAGGTGTAATTAGGTGACAGGAACTTTGAACTTTATATTCCCGTTCGTCAGGTGGCGCTAGGTGTCTCATGTGCATGCGCAGAGCATAAACAAAATGGCGACTGTACTTACAGAGTATACAACCAAAGAGCATTGTGCTGTTGTGCTGTTTTTTTGTTTTTTGTTTTTTTGTGTGGGCAAAAGAACTGCCTGCAAAGGACATTTTATGCTGACAAATATTTGTCCGTAAAGCGGTGCATAGCTGGGTAGAAATATTTTCTCAAGGACGCTCCAAAACTAAAATTGTTGATGAAATCCGTTCTGGTCATCCTATTGAGATCGCAACAGAAGCATCCGTGCAGCGGGTGGACGAGATGATTAGAGGTGACAGGCGAGTAACGATAGACTCTGTAGCATTTGCAATAGGGTGCTAACATGGTTCAGCATACAACATAATGCATGATCGACTGAAATTTCTAGGACTGCTGACTAGAGAAGTGTTGCTTCTTCATGACAATGCCAGACCACATACGGCTCGATTAACTCGGGAGAAAATTAACCAACTAAGGTGGGAAGTTCTGGAACATCCACCTCACAGCCCCGTTTTAGCCCCTAGCGATTTCCACCTGTTTGGTCCGCTGAAAACTCATCTTGGCGGGAGACAATTCGCGAATGATGCCTAAGTTGAATGTGAAGTGAAAACGTAGTTTAGAAAACAGAGCACGCAGTTCTATACAGCCGGTTTGGGAGGACTGATAAAACGATAAGATAAGTGCATTAATGTTGGTGGAAATTATGTTGAGAAATAAAGGGTCAATGTATGTACATGTCACAAAATAAAACCTTGCGTTTACCCAGTTGATTATTATAGAGGCTTTCTGATAAAACGGACTATCTGCCAGCGACAACTATTTTACTAACAGAAAAAAAAACCAAATTGGATGTTAAACGCCAGGACGGTAAATAGTTGCAGCTGCACGGGGTTACATTGGGTCGACAACAGGGGAACATTCGGGGGTGAGTGAGACAAATCCCGGCATCGCTTTGACAGTTTGTCAACATTTGAATACAGATGGAACCCGTCGGATCCTGGTTGCAATCGGATGTTAGCCATCACAGGTCGGGCAGAGTTAACAGTTGCAGATGTGTAGGGGAAGTGAATGAGCTGAATCATACATCGCTTTGACAGTTTATAAACAAGTCGGATTGGAAGCGGAAGTACTTAGCTCGGAAGAAAACAGTCCGTCTGTCAATTCATAGTTTCCGGACGGAAAGAAGATTGGCAGCTTGTTGGGGAAAACTGTTGTTGGGATCATACAGTAACTCGTTAGTTTGTTGGGGGAGTCCAAACAACTGATGACAACTTTGACATTGATGGAGCCAAGGAAAATCGATTCTTGACAATGGATGATATGCCCAAATAACACCTGCAGGACATCAACCATGTCACGTGACCAATTTTAGGTTTGCCAGAAAACCATGATTGGAGAGGGAGTTGAACTCAAACCTTGGATTTTAGCAGACGTGCTTCGGCACTGTGGTTCTGATGGGAAAATGTCTACCGTGTGCGAATTGAGTTAATTTAATTTTACACGTGCCTGTCATGGCAAGAGTGGATGTAATTTGATCTAACTGCAGTGTTGCCTAAGGTAGAACCTATTATAATTAGTTCTAATTAATATAGGCTGTAGCCTTGTTAAAACTAAAGTGTGATGATTAGCACTGTTAGTGGAAAACTAGCTAGAGTAGGGAAGTGATACTTGGCTCTGTTAGTTGAAAATAGATTAGTGAAGTGTGGATAAGCTTTACTAGTTGAGAATTAAGTAATGAGGGATAATTGGGATATTCCCGTAGTGTCCCTGGTGGGCGGGGTTCCGCATTCTGTTTGTTGATTTTTTTTTTCTTGTCTTGGCCTGATGATAACATATGTGTTCAGTCATCTGTCCATGACAGAGTAGGTTCATTATATTTTCTGAGCGAGGCCGATGGCCCTCGATCATCTAATAGAGATCAGTGACGGGGAGGCTATCATCGGTTATATGATTTATGTTACAGGTTTCCTCTGGTTGGAATGAAGAACACGGCACCAAGGGAAAATCCGATCCCGGATAAAGTTTGGCGCAGGAAGATTGGCCAGCAACTTTATCAAAGAGCTTATGCTAGAGGAAGATGATCAACATTGCTCAGTGGAGCTGAATGGTATATGTATCCTACAGGATAAATACCGAATGAGTTTAGGTCATACCAGTTTTAACACACCAGTAGTGATGGATATTCAGTTCACTTATGACTAGAACAAAAATAAAGGACTCTATTGGAGTATAGACAATAACTGTTTAATAGTGAGACCTAGTGAACATTTATCAAGAGACAAAAAGTCTTGTTCATGGGACAGTGTTCCATGTTTGTTTCACTGCGCCGGAATTATGAAGCCGGAGTTTCTATAAACTATTAGGAACAGTTGTGTTAGGAACAATAATAGTATTTTCCACGGATTATATATTTACATGGGATTCAGATCTCATGGTCATCAGAGTTCCTGGAGGAGGACATGTCTGGAGAGAAGGATACGACTTCGGTGAGGTCTAATGTACTGACTCGTGGGATGTCGTGTAATCCTTGCCATGATGTGTACACTATGATCCTGAACTTTGAAGGCCGACACATACATTTATGTTATAATACACGACACACATTTTCTTCGCACACACGTCTCATATACGTCACACTTTTCTTTTAATAAATTAATCTTTATTAATTTTTAGAAGCAAGAGTTGTTGAGTATGTTGCGTTGGGGAAGTATGAGAAGGGGCAGAGTACGACAGTGAGAGAGTGATAGGAAAAGGTGTCCATGGGCTGATGGAGTGTGTTGGACGGAAGCTGGTGGATTCTCCAAGATATTGAAAAAAGGAAGAAAAATATTATAATGTGGGTGTTGACTCTCTTCACTCCAGGGACGACACTTTAAAGGAGGACACGACAGTACACAAATAAACTCGTTTCAAGTTGTTATCATTTTTGGTTATTTGCTGCATCTATTTGTGACTTACTTATTAACTTCCCCTCGTGTGTATCGCTTTAAGTCAGACATCGGGTCTCTGTTACTGCAATGTGTAAATTATTTATCACATCTTAAATCCATCTTTTTGTATTATTATTCTTCTCTACCCCCCCCCCCCTTTTCCTGGTACACTTTACTCCACCATAATTATCACTGTCAGATATTCACGTTTGTTTACATGCCCAAAATATTTATTGTTCCTCACGCTTGCTTGCCTTAATAACTAATCTAGATTACTAATTTCGTGCTGGATAGATCTGTTGAAGCCCTCTCCGTTTGTACTGACTGGTAGAGTTGTTAAGTTAGTTGTATGCCCTTTTTACTGGACGTCACAGTCAATCCTAACATTTATTGGCTGTTTGTGCT
The DNA here is from genome assembly GCA_963921405.1 of Cepaea hortensis. Lineage (NCBI taxonomy): Eukaryota > Metazoa > Mollusca > Gastropoda > Stylommatophora > Helicidae > Cepaea > Cepaea hortensis. Next base: position 59,709,794 of record OY992877.1, on the reverse strand, counting down.
ATTCCTGGCAATGTTACGTTCTGTCGTTTGCCATTGTTCTCTAAACGATCGACACCCTTACCATTGTGAAAATCAAAGCAAAGCGATCTGCTTCCAGATCTCCTGCAACTAGCCTCAAGCTCGGCTGTAACACTACCCCCGGTAGGCTTATACTGGTCGAGTACACAGATCTCCTGCAGCTAACCTCGAGCTCGGCTGTAACACTACCCCCGGTAAGCTTGTACTGGTCGAGTACACAGATTGCCTGCAGCTAGCCTCGAGCTCGGCTGTAACACTACCCCCGGTAAGCTTGTACTGGTCGAGTACACAGATCTCCTGCAGCTAGCCTCGAGCCCGGCTGTAACACTACCCCCGGTAAGCTTGTACTGCTCCAGTACACAATCTCCTGCAGCTAGCCTTAAGCCCGTCT
>OY992877.1:59686885-59704385 GCA_963921405.1 Cepaea hortensis | reverse complement strand
AATGTCCCGCATCCGCTACACCCATCTGGAGACAATCCGCCCCATCCTGCACACATCTTCTTTTTTGCCTTCCTCTTCCTCTCTTCCCAGGCATATATCCCTCCATTATTGTTCTGTCCAAATGTTCGTGACGTTTCAAGTGACCAAATTATTTCAATTTTTCTTTGTTTTATCGTTTTTACTAGCCAACCTTCTTCAATACTCAGCTCTTGAGGCATGGGTGTATTTGTCCCTTTCTGTACCCAAGATATTCTTAGAACCTGTCTATAACATTTATATTCAATGGCATTTATGCGCTGTTGACAAACTATTGAACATCAAATTGTCTAGAAAATCATATAATGACAAATAGTCAATGAACGCTTTGGTTTATTGCGTTGTCCTGTAAAGGGCATACAGTATATGTCACGACGAAGGTGAAAAGTTGTATCACTCTTGATGATCTTCGTAGGCGTTTCATCAACAAATCAATAAATGACGTGTAATTACACCAGTAAAGTGCCCCTATTTAACTTCATCATAAATAAAGTTAAGGTATACGCCAGACAGCAGGATTAAAAACCTGAAAGATTACATCCTAATTAGCAGAAGGTTTCGAAATGCGCTAACAGTCTTAAAAAACAGTTCCCAATGCAGACTGTTACAGTGATCACAGATTAATTACAGGCACACTGAGGGTGAAGTTGAAGAAAGTAAAGTATACAACCGGAAACACTAAATATGATTTGCGCAAATTGAAAACTGACAAAGAAATACAAGATAATTTTAACATAGAAGTAAAGAACAAATTTGATATATTGTCTGATCTAGAGATTCTATTTCAAGATGTGGATGATCAATGGAAAATGTTGAAGAATTCAGTAAGTTTAGCTGCAGAAAAAAACTATTCCAAAATTACAGAAAGTGGGTCGTCAGACATTGATGACTGAAGAAATTTTACATCTAGTGGAAACAAGAAGACAGAACAAAAATAATTCTGCCAAATATAAAGAAATTCACAGAAAAGTCAGAACATTATGTAAGGAGGCAAAAGAAGCATGGCTCGAGAAAAATTGATAGAAATTTAAAAACAACACAACAGTAAAAATACCAAACTAATGCACAAAAGAATTCAGGAGCTTACTAATCAAAGAACACATACATCAGCAAGCTGCGTAAAGACAAAAGATGGAAAAATCATAATAGAAAAAGATCAGATTTGTACATGTATGGTCAATCAATCAATCAATCATGTGCCATGCCGGAAAGCGTGGGCGGTCATGACTCGCCATTTCACTCGATCACCAGAGTCGTGGATCAACTCAGTGTTCCTGTCTCGTCCATGCCATGTGGCCAAGCCATCCAGGTATTTTCCTCTCGGTCTTCCTCGTGGTCTGTTGGTCAGATTATGTGAAATACTTTTATGATGATAACAGGGAAGAACAGTATGATATTCAAAATAATAATGAAGGACCATCAATTTTGAAGATGGAGGTTCAGAATGCTCTTAACTATATGTAATCTGGCAAGACCCCCGGTACAGACAGCATCACAATAGAAATGATTAATGCTTTAGAAGAATACGGAATAGATAAAGTTACCAGGCAAAAGTCAGGCGGGTAGTCTGACGGTAGTACACTCTTTACACAGATCCGGACACTTGTGATTGACAGATGTACGCGTCCTATGGTCCAGGCTCGCACGAGGCCCTCACCTGTGGGACTTGGCTGAACGCCTCTAAGTCGTGTCCCTTGGGTGCCAGGGACTGGCCACCACTCGCCACCTGCTCGTGGGGGCGAGGTCTCGGAGGTTTGATGCTGAACCGCCAGCGTCTGAAGCCTACCTTGTTCCAGACGTATTGGTTACCCATTCCTCTGGAGTACACAAGGCAAGGCCGAGAGAGGGAACACGTCGTTTGGGCGTCACATGTTTCTCTGAAGCTCTGCCCAGGCATTGTGATGGAATTTTAGCCACATTCCAACTCACATACTTTGGTCTGTCAAGACTGTAAGGTGCCACTCACCTCATAAATTATGTAACTCTGTATTTATTACAATCCCAAAGAAATCAAAAGCCTTCGAATGTGATCAACATCGAACAATTAGTGTAATGAGTCACATCACGAAGATTTTGCTAAGAATTATCATACAAAGAGATAGGAAGAAAATACAACCTGAAATAGGAGAGGAACAATGTGGCTTTGTAGAAGGCAAGGGTACAGTAAATGATGTGTACATACTGAGAACAGTAATTGAACGTTCTATAGAAGAAAACAAAGATCTACACCACTGCTTTATTGTCTACACAAAGGCTTTCGATAACGTGAGACATGTCAACATGATAAGGATGCTTGAAGATCTACATATTGATGGAAAAGACCTTAGACTTGTAAAACACATATATTGGAAACAACAAGCTGCCATAAGAATTGATAATGAAGTAGGTCAGTATCAGCCTCTTAAGAGAGGTGTGAGACAGGGATGTATAATGTCTCCAGATCTTTTTTCCCTGTACAGTGAAAATATTTTCAGGAATATAGAAGATATGGAAGAAATCAACATTGGGGGACGATACATCAATAACATTAGATACAATGAACAGGACCTGCAAAATTTAGTAGATGCGGTTGTTGCACACAGTTAACAACTAGGGTTAGAAATGAATTGTAAGAAGACACAGATTATGATCGTCACTAGGAAGGGAGAAATACCACAATGTAATATACAAATAAATGGGCATATTCATAAACAAGTGAATCGGTACAGCTATTTCGGAACAGTCATAACATATGATGGGAGATGTTTTGAAGAGATTAGAACAAGAATTGCCATGGCGAAGGTAGCCTTTTGCAAGATGATAAACATGCTGACCAATAAAAAGATATCAACTGAAACGAGAAAAAGAGTGTTGAAGTGCTAACATAGAACCTGTACTTTTATATGGACGTGAGGCGTGGACAATAATCAGTCAAGCTGAAAAACGTATGATGGCTGTGGAAATGTGGTTTCTGAGGAAAATGCAAAGAATACCATGGACAGACAGGAAAACCAATGAGCACGCCCTACAAGAAACAAATGACGATCGTAAACTGATTAGAGACATTAGACGTAGACAGTCAAGATTTGTGGGCATGTTATGAGAAGAAATGACTTGGAGAACTTGGCGACAACTGGCAAGATCGAAGGGAGTTCCTACACATCGACCAGTTCGACAGGGAAAACCCTGCTAGTAGCTGCGTTACCTTGGGTCTAGTTCCCACACGTCTACCAGTTCGACAGAGAAAACCCTGCTAGTAGCTGCGTTACCTTGGGTCTAGTTCCCACACGTCTACCAGTTCGACAGAGAAAACCCTGCTAGTAGCTGCGTTACCTTGGGTCTAGTTCCCACACGTCTACCAGTTCGACAGAGAGGACCTTGCTAGTAGCTGCGTTACCTTGGGTCTAGTTCCTACACGTCCACCAGTTCGACAGAGAAAACCCTGCTAGTTAGTAGCTTCTAGAGCTGCCGGTACAAGCCTACAATCACAAAATAGATATAGGGCCACAGAAAGACCAAGAAAGCGATAGGCAACATCGAGAGTGTACTGAATAAAGAAAGTAACGATACTATAAGATATCTGGCCCCTAAAGGCAAACTTAGCACATCACCTTCCTACACAGACTTAAACACACACATACACACACACACACACACACACACACACACACACACACACACACACACACACACACACACACTACGGTTACCGCCAAGTGTGGGTTATGAAATAACATCAACTAACTGCCTGCAGCTAGACATTAGAACTGTCGTTTTTCTTCTCCAGGAAGTCGTGGGACGTGTTTGAAACCACACCAGGTAGATAACAATCATGAAATATATCGAAATATTGCACAGTTGGTACTGGAGATGTGGGTACTTTATCACCAAGATAGACACAGAAACACACATACACACACACACGCATGCGCGCGCGCATGCACGTACGCACGCACACACACACACACACACACACTATTGAAGATGCACCGTGGTAGTCCACAAAGGAAGACAAACAACTACTACCTGAGTCATCTAGTCAAGACAAGAACACAACTAATGAAGATACGCCGTGGCTGATAGTTGACGACTGAAGACACATATCCACAAATAGTCACCTAGTCAAGAACACAACCATAACTATCGACGTTAAACTGTGAACGTTCAAGATGGAAGACACGTATCCACTAATAGTCACCTAGTCAAGAACAAAAACCTAACTATCGAAGTTAAACTACGAAAGTTCACAAAATCTAAGTCACATATCCACTAACAGAGTCACCTATTCCATGCAAACACCTCGTAAACTGACATCCCATTGCATTAATTACCTGTTGGATTCACTCGTAATCCCGCCACCGTATTCGGTAAAGATCTTCAGAGTTGAGTTGATGGTCTTCTCCGCCATTGGGTTATACTCATCCCGTGACTCATAACAGATCTGCTCCTCATTGTTCTTTTCCAGGTGCTCAAAGATGAAGCCACCAGCCACACAGTAGAGGACCACCATAACACACAAGCCCAGGTGGGAGAACAGCAACTTCATAACCGTCTTGCACAAGGAGCCTTTATCTTGACGAACAGCCATGTTTTCTCTAGATCTTTTACAAATGTCTTTCGCTGCCCTCAGTTATTGTGTTAATAAAGTATATACCCTGTGTAATATAGCCTAGATCTTACACAAATGTCCGCCAGAGCACTCGGTTACTCTATTGATGAAGTATATGCAATGTTTATTATCACCTCGATCTTTCACAAATGTCCGTCAGAGCACTAGGTTACACTATTGATAAAGTATATAGTCTGTTTTTATAGGCTAGATCTTTCAGAAATGTCCTTCCGAGTACCCGTTTATTCTTTTGATGAAGTATATACACTGTTTATTATAGCCTAGATATTTTACACAATTCCTAAAGAGCACTCTGCTATTCTATTGATAAAGTATACACTATATTTATAATAACCTAGATCTTTAACAAATATCCCACCGAGCGCTCTGCTATTCTATTGCTTGCTTGCTTGTGTTCGTTGGCTTGAGCTCCAACGCAAAGTCCTGTATGTCGGATGAAGACATCCTGTTGTCCAACATCAGTGTGATGTCATACAGGACCTGAGTTTTGCGTGAGTATCCGTTGTCCCATGTCTGGCTTATTGGTGTGCAGACTGGTGGTTCCTCGCCATACAGGCAGACACTCTCCGACTTCGGAGGAATCGGCGATCCTATTGACTTCAGCCAGGACCCGGAAGGGACCTGTTGCCCAGGACGATCGGCGAGGACGCGTCAATAGGTCTTGGCCAGTATATAACCCGGCCCTGGTGCCTTGGAAACACCTCTGCGTCCCTGCTATTCTATTGATATAGTATGTAATCTGTTTATTATAGTCTAGATCTTTCAGAAATGTGCGTCCGAGCACTCGTTTACTCTATTAATGAAGTATATACACTGTTTATTTTAGCCTAGAACTTTCACGAATATCCTACAGAGCATTCTACAATTCTATTGATACATTATAAACCGTTTATTATAGCCCAGATCTGTCACATATATCACACAGAGCACTCTGATATTCTATTGATGTAGGGGTGTGTAAATTTGGATTAAAGACGACACGTTCGACTTTATTGAACCGGGTTTTATCCCATATGGCTCGATCTCTTCCCGCAGGGTGACCTGTTGACAGCGTCGCACAAAACACGAACTTTGTAGCTGTAATGGCGAGCCGCAGGGGTCTCCGAGAGAACTACACTCGTGAACAGAGTGACAGAGTCTGGGATCGAACCCCCAACTTTCACGAGGCGGACAAATTAACCACTCCGCCACGGTGACCCCCGGATTTGTTAATATTGTATTGATAAAGTTTATATAATATTTATTATCGCCGTGTATTAGCATTTGCCCTATGGAGGAAGTAACCACAGTGAAATAAAAAAACAGCGCTATGTGCATTATGTTTAAAGACATGTCACATATTTGGCATACATTACTTCAGAATGCTGAAACTAAACGTCATCATTATCATCATCACCTTCTACTTTTGCCGTCAAGCGTCGTGGGGAGGAATAATTGGCGTTCCAGCGCCCGATGGTTGGCACTAGATACTGTCATTCCGTGTGCTTGTAGAATGCCTTTGATGTCGTCAATCCATTTTCTTCTCTTGCTCTCATAGCAGATGCCCTTTGGTGTAGGGCCAGTGTTGGTGGTTGGTGGGGTTGCATTCTAACGAGATGGCTAAACCATTTGATCTTCTGTCTTTCAATAAATGTGGCACAATGTTCTGATCCCACTTTTCTTAGTCGGTCTCGGATAGTTAAGTTGGTAGCTCTCCTCGAGCATCTCATCTCACAGTAAACAGATATTATTATAACCATGTGTTGCTTAATACACAGGGACAATAGATCATAGCACGTGGTGCAGTGCTTGAGACACAAGGATAATAGCTGACAACACATAATGTGTTGCTTAATACACGCAGACAATAACTATTCACACATGCTGTGTTGCTTGATACATATGGATGGACAATATCTGATGATCGCACATGAAGCTTTGCTTCATACGCATGGACAATAGCCAGTCGCACATGATTTATTGATTGGGACAGAAAGAGTTAACATTATCAACGTTATATTTAGAGTGTTTGATCATCATTATCGTCGTCGTCGTCATCATCATCATCCGGCGGTTTGCCCTGTACCGAACGTTACCCCATAACAGTCTTTCGACATTGCTCTCTATCATAAGTCGTGTGATCTGCATTTTACATAAAAGACACCGTTAACACTGATATATCAGGAAAGACACAGTTGCCACTGGTGTATTAAGATAGAAACATTCACAAAATGTGGAAGTAATACAGGTTTTCTATTAGCCAAAAAGATTAGTTACAATAATTGTAATTAGTATGCCTTACGTTATTTATTTTTAATTTTATAATTAACAAATTATTATTACTTGGTAATTAACAGCGCCGGTGGGACGTGGGTTCGTCGCCTGCAGTTGTTGTCTAGCTAAGTTAGCTTAAATCTGGCCACCTATTCCTTCCTCCCTGTATTCAGGCTTACAAAATGCGCTGACCCCATCACATCACAAACCCATAATAGCAAACTGCTTCTGGGTAAAAAGATAATAATATAAATAAAAATTAACAAAAACAAAACAATGTTTGCCTTTTACAGATTATACAGAGAATGTTAAAGAAATATACAACAGAACACGGACGCTTATCCACTTTCTGCTGTTTCACACATCTTAAGTTTTACATGGTATTTCACACATCTTAAGTTTTTTACACGGTATAACGAGTAAGCAAAATGTATCTTCTGAGTCTAATCCAGCCGGTAGAATCACACTTCTAGAATAAATTGTGAGCCATGACAGAGATCCGAAAGCTGCACCGAGGGCGATGTTCTGATTTCTGGAACGAGTGATGCAGACGTCATAGAGCGCTATCGATATATCGATTGATTGAATGTTTGTCCTCTTGTTTCTGCGTGTTTCTTGTTACCAACCCCGTGTCTGCCGGATCTTGGTCTATTTAGATGTGGATTTAATACGTTCTTGTTGCCTCCTTATTGACGAACCAGACTTGCAGCCATTGTCCTTATATGAGGGGGCTTCAAATGACTACCTTAAAAGTGTGATGGAAATTACAATAACACTGTCTTGTAACCTGTCAGTATTGTTGTTAAGGATGTCAAGAGGGTTAAGCATTTGACATCACGGTGCAGATGAACATGATAAGTCATACGGATAGTCTTTAGATTGTCGCCCCACTTTTGACATGCACCAAAGAGGAGTGCGTTCTGTTATCCGTTTTTTTTTTAAATCAGTGAAGGCGTGCTTTAGAAATTCACCGGAGAATTAAGGTCCAGTATGGTGATGTATACCTGTCAATCCAGCAAGAGTATGGGTTGAGTAGGACGTTTCGACCAGCAATCAAATCCAAACAACGCGGACTTCTCAGTAAAGGTGTCCTTTTGCAGACTGATAATGCTCGACCCCATATTGCCAGTGCATTGGTTTAAACCATCGAAGACCGCTACTTTCAGTTTTTACCACATTCGCCCGTACTCGCCAGACCTAGTTCCAAGTATTATAATTTCCACCTGTTTGGTCAACTCAGTTTTTTCATTTGAAGCCCCCCTCGTGGGTTAATACGGTTAGGCCCGATAGGCAACTGCAGATTGCGAGTAAAACTGACGTCTGCAGTATTTATCATCATCATAATCATCATCATCATCATTATCATCATCATCATCATCATCATAATCATCATCATCACCATGCGCCTTGCCAGCTAGCGTGCATGTCTCTCCATAGATCTCGGTCTTGAGTATACTGGGATTTTCTTATTGATAGTTGATCTATTCTACTAATGATATCCCTCCGTGGCACCGTCTCAGTCCGTTAAACATCTTTGCTTTCCGTTTACTTCTACCTCTTCTCCCACTCATCTTTCCAGATGTCAAGATGTTTTCTAATGTCTTTCTTCTCATTATCTGATATAAGAATGTTGTTTGTCACTTTCATATAGTTTTATACAGTGTTCCAATTTGTTGAATGTCACACATACACATCCCATGTGCGGCGTATACTCAGCAACAAAATAACCGCTGCCCTCTCCCTATGTCCAGTATACCAATGGTAATACGGCTTTTCAAAACAATGTATTCCCTTGGTGAATTTACACATAGAAGCCACAAACAAGATGTTTTAATATGCCTGACATATTTCGCTGCATTTCGTCTGGTGTATACTGCAGAACTAAGTATAACATTAATTTTTTTTTAGTTCGGATGCTGATGACTTCGTGTTAATTTGTGATTACCGAGGGCACAACTAACCTCCACATATAAGTATAATTAATTTATTCACTTTATATCTTATATAATGTGTTTAATTTAGATATAGTTCAGTGTTTTGTGAACAAGTATCTGCGTAAATTCTTGAGAACTGTATGAAACGTAAAATAAAGTCAGAATAAATAATCATACGTTATTTTAAGATGGAATTGTGGGATATGTAAAACTTCACTAAAAGTAACTATACACTTATGTCTGAAAAAATCGTATGAGATGTAAAATGTCAGTGAAAGTATCAATTGTTCGGGAACCATTGAGGTCACTGAGATAGCACATAAATAAACACGCAACCATTGATTGGTGCTCTTAAGAGCAACAGAAAGAAGCGGAGATTAGAGGACGCACTAAACAACATAAACCCTGGGGTGTCGTGTTGGCCATGGGCTGAAGCACTTGTTCATGCAGCCGAGAGGATGTGATCGAATCCCCATAGAGTAGTAATAGCATTTGATGTTTATATTGTCTAGTGTTTCCTCTAATCTCTTCATATTTCTTACATTTTCATCGGTGCCAATCAGCAGGCTTGTCCATGGGAATGGGATTCCCATCGGAATCCCATGGGAAACGTCCCATGGGATGGGATGGGACGGGACAGCAAACATTTGTTTTTCCCATGGGACACATGGGACAGTAGCCATGTCATAGCAACTTTTTAAAACCTTTTTAAAGCCTTTCATCCTTCCTTTTTCTTTATATACTTGTATCAATTCTTTATCTCGTGGTGGGACACCGGATAAATTAATAAATGCGCGCATGCGATCATATTACCAACTTTTTAATGCCCATTTAAAAAAAAATTACTCGCATTACTTTAATGAAGATGATGATGAATTCTTAAACCACATAATATTTTCAGATTAAAGGAATGCTGTACATACATGAGAAATTCAAATCTTTTATTTGACATACTAGAAATTGATGGTACTACATCTCATTTAATTTTGCTGTTATACTTCCTCTTAGACTATCAGTTGTACAAAGCTATTGACATTGTTGATATTGACGAAGAAATTGCCAGTAGCATGATGAAGATATATTGTCAGAACTTTCAGAAAATTATTGGAGAACAACTTTGGCCTTATTGCCGCAGTTCTTTGGCAGTTACTGCAGCATTCCTTACTGGAGTTTATATTAAAGCCAAAATATAAGACATGGTCAAGTCAGTTGTTACTAAGAAGAACGGGAATGTGGACACCAATAAATGGGCCAATGATTGGATCGCTTTTTCTAAGTCTGTTGTTCCAACTGTTATTTCATTCATCAAAGATTTACATCTTTCTTCTGAATCATCTGTTGTATGTGAAGTAGCAGGAGTTGTAGAACAAAAGCTGAAAAGTGATTTTAGCTTATTTTTTGATTCACGTAATAAATCTCTGTCTCAAACCACTACCTTCAATATTGGAGTACCGCAAGGCTCTATTCTTGGCCCTCTACTATTTGCCATATATATTAACGATCTACCTTTGCATCTTTCGTCGTCCTGCGATCTATTTGCAGACGACTGTACAGTGTACACAAACGCTGAAAACTGTATTTTACTTTAGTCGTCTTTACAACAAGAATTAAATAATGTAGTTAGGTGGAGCTATTCAAACCGTATGCAAATTAACATCACTAAAACAAAATCAATGTTATTAACAACCAGACAAAGACTTCAGACTCTAAGCTCACACACAACACTTCAACTTCACATCGATAACATGCCAGTAGAAAGTGTAATTGAGCACAAAACATTAGGCCTAATCATTGATAGAAACCTAACCTTTAATTCCCACGTTCAAGTGCTCATTAAACAAACAGCGAAAAAAGTCTACCAACTCGCCAAAATTAAAAACTTCCTTGATGAGGACACAAGGAAACTATTCTATACTTCTCATATACAGACACACTTTGACTACTGCTCTACGATCTGGGACGGTTGTTCTAATTCAAACACCAAGCGACTTTACTCACTCCAGAAACGGGCCATGAGTCTAATTTATAGCAAACATTTAACTGACAATCCTAGCCTGTATAAACGCCTTCAGTTACTACCACTCCGTAAACGCCTGCTTTTCAATAAAGCTAAACTAATTCACAAAATCCTGCATCGGAATGCCCCAAATTACCTTTGGCCATTGTTTAAATATAATGCTAGACACAGTAAACGTTTAAATATATTACACATTCCGAAGCCTAGGATTGACTTATACAAAACAAGCTTAACGTACTCTGCAGCTCAGCTGTGAAACAATCTTCCACAAGAAATCAAAGACATCACCAATCCCTATTCATATAATCGCAAATTATTCGAACACTATCTCAATATGGATTACCTTCCCCCTTAATAATAGAGATAATAATAATAACAACAAAACCCTAGTATAACAGCCAGTCCCCTTTTGGTAGGCCAGTATATTCCACATGGCTAACAACAAGTGTCAGACCATTATCTAATATTACTGTGTCGTGTAGTTTTGATGTTCGCATTTTGCCCATGCCTTTATAATGCATATCCTTTATATTGTTGTTGTTCTCTGTTAGCCTTGAATGATGTGTGAATGAAATAATGTATGAAAGAGAGTGACAGAAGGGCAGAATGTTAGACGGGCCTGCGTGCCCAATTCTTAACCCTTTGAAAATAAAGTTTGTTCGTTCGTTTGTTCGTTCGTTCCTGCACCAAACAAAACACTTAAGTTTGATGACCCCAGAAACAAATGCCTTGAGGATGAAGTCACCATGTTTCAAAAATTACGGCAACCAACTTCACAACCATTAAATTATTGGAAACATGAACATAGATTTCCACTGCTAACAGCAAGTACGAAAATTGTATTGGCCATACCAGTGTCCTCAGCTGCAGTAGAGCACTTAATTAGTGCAGCTGGATTGTTGTTGGGTAAGTTACGAAAACGGATGTTACCAACTCTCGTTATAAACTCTGTGTATATCAGATTTGCATGTAAGATGAAAATTGTGGAAATGGTTCAGGGATTACCTGGATTAACTGAATTATTAGAAACAGTCGATCAGCGGGAAATTGATAACGTGCTGAATCAGCAGAGTGACTCTGAAAAAGAATGAGAGTGTCAGAATGACACTGAATTGTCATGTTTAGATTAAACTTTGTTTTAATTTTTTTTTTTAAACACTCTTGAATATTAAAATTAATAAATTCTGTTGTTTTACATGTCTCTTTGTACATGTAGTCCTATTTAGTAGACATTAACCCTAAACTTTCATAAATTTCATAATTTTAATTGAACTGCATTCCATATTAGTATTATCATGGGAATCCCATGGGAATCCCATGGGATAGGACAGGCAAAATGACCGTGGGATGGGATGGGAATGGGACTGAAAAATGTGTCCATGGACAAGCCTGCCAATCAGTCTATTTGTCGGAGAAAACGAATCCTGTCCCTTCTGGGAATTGAACCCAAACCACTGTCTTTGCAAGCAAGCGCACTGACCACTTGGTCACCGAAGCCCTGGCATAGTACATGCAGGAAGATAAAGCATCATCAAACTGGCAAAGGTTAAATTAGTCCTCAGGTGTAGCAGATACTGTTGTTGGGGTGTGACCTCCGAGTCGCACAGGTCGTCACCAATCATCCCGACTTTGCTGGGATTGATGCCTAACCACCTTCTTGGCAGACAAGTGCACTACGGAGGCATTCGATGTAGAATCCAGGACAAGTCACGAGAACAGACAAGACAGAAACATCTTGTCTGGCAAATATAGGAGATCACTCTATAGAAAATCAATAATAAACTGCGTAAGACTTCTAGGGGCCCTAATCAAACAACAACCACATAAAATGTCAACAATAGAAAGCTTTTAGCTGGTGTTTTTATTGTTCCCTTTATTTTTAGCCATTGTTGCAATTGTCCTAGATGCGGAATGAATACAGAAGCAAATGTTTGATTTTCTGTAATATATGTTCTTATTGTGGACAATAAACAATAGTAAAATGGTCTCAATCACTCATTACTACTTTTCTGAATGAAAAATTTCTTAATTAATCAATTCTTTTCTTTCGTTTCTCTTATTGTCAAAAAGGACTGAACAGTTTTTTTTTAACCTTCTACGTTAGTATCAGAGGTATTAATTTGAGACATACAATAATGGTACAATTAAGTAATGGTACAACTATTTTGGTACAATGCTAATATCGTATGGGAGGTACATCACACCAAAATAAAGAGTAGAATATAATATGCGAGGAGGTCACCATGGCCGAATGAATAAGAATGCTCGCTCTTAAACTTCCGGTGTGCTGATGCCGAGGTAACTACGCCGGTCAGCTGGACTAACATCTTGTCTTCTCGTCCTTGACTTGGGGACGTTAATTACAAGTACTTAAGAAGTCGGAGTAGGTTCTCCTGATGGCGATGAGCACTGGTAATAGGAAAAGCTAATCCACATGCAAACATCAGTCAAGTATACTAGAAGTAGTAGTTCGTGTATGGTCAATAAGTGAGTTCAAATGTTAATACGTGGCATTGATACCTAGGCCAGTAGCATATATATACTGTATATGATAGCGAAAAATATGTGGTTTTATAGATTTAGACTAAAATACCTTGAACAACCAAAATGAGTAATCTAAATATTATAAAAAGGCTAAGACATAAAGGCGACTTATCATAAACATCAGAAACATAAATATTTTTGACAACAGTATGAGAAGAGACAGCTTGCAAGGCATTATGAAAACTGTACGGATTCTTAGCGTTTGTAGGAATGTCCCGAGTACAATGAAATTATGTCGGTTCTTAACACAACTCAACTCAACTCTGTTGAGAGAGAGAGAGAGAGAGAGAGAGAGAGAGAGAGAGAGAGAGAGAGAGAGAGAGAGAGAGAGAGAGAGAGAGAGAGAGAAGAGAGAGAGAGAGTTAGTTACAGAGGACGACGGCAAGAGAAGTCTCGAAATAGCATTCACTTTGGCTTGGAAAAATTTCAACACACGAGGTGATACATTCTCATAGTAAATAAACACATTCACAGGTATTGATTAGCGTTCTTAGAAGTAGAAGAAAGAAATCAAGATTAGAGGAAACACTAGACAGTATAAAAATGGTTACCTCAGCGGGGTTCGAACATGTCAATTCGAAATAACGACAGCGCCTGGCAGCAGGGACAAAGGGCTTTGGAATGCTGACAAAATGCGTATCTAATAATTGAAACAGCATCGTAGTCCACAGAATGTGTATATTAACCAAGCCTGTGTCGAATAACAATCACACAAACACACCAGTCTGTAATGTTGTGTCGAATTTATTAGCTTACGACATATTCAGCCAAACAAGGATACATATAAGTAACCTTAATATTTTAATGTTGTGTTTTCATGTAGTTGTGTGTCGGTTTGTGTTTGTTTGTTCTGTGCCGACGAAAGCTTTAGACGCAACGTCCATTTTATTTCTTGTAATCGTGTTCTAGTACAGCTCACAATCTACCTCTCGTAGTTTGGTATTCATCTAGTTTATTAAACAATATAAAATTACACAAAGCAGTGCAGCTTTACATAACAGAATTAAGACACATACAGGACGTTGCGGCGATTAGCCTTCATCAGCAAACAAACACAAACATATAGTCAAGGAGATCTCCTGTGACTACATCAGTTCCGATCTGTAAGCAACTCAGAAAATCTCCGATGTATTCTTTTTATACCCGGTGATAGGTGTTACGGTTCAGTGAGCACATTGAAAGAAAGGGGGGAGGGGGCGGAGGCAGAAGGGCAGGACGGTAACTAGTTCAGTTCTCATTTTCTCTTCATTGCTTTCATTTTTTCATCCTTTTGTTCTTCTCGTCCTTTCGTCACCTTCTGATGTAGTCACAGGAGATCTCCTCTGTAGTTGATGATAATGGTCGTGGGTTATGTCTGTTTCTTAATGGCTTTAGTTTTATTTAAAGCACAAGTAACTTCGAATAGTCTTCGTTTCCTTCTTCTTCCCCTCCGTCTGCTTCTTCGAGTGTATAAAAAGAGAAGGACAGAATGTTAAACGCGCCTCCGTGCGCATTTCTCAACCCTTTGACGATAGTTTGTTCATTTGTTCTTTCTTTTGTCTTCTATTCTTCCGATTGTTTCTTATGAGAAATAATTTCACGTATGTTACTCTGCGTTCTTATCATTATTAGTGTGTGTGTGTGTGTGTGTGTGTGTGTGTGTGTGTGTGTGTGTGTGTGTGTGTGTGTGTGTTTTGGTTTTTTTTTTGGGGGGGGGGGAGGGGGGAGGGGGGGTCCTACTTTTATGTGCGCTCATTAATACCTGTAAGGAGTCTGTAAGGTGTGGAATGCGCCTGGCCCTGCAGCCAGCAGGGTTAGGATCGGCTAGCCTCTCCCGGGAGGGGTGAAGAGCGAAAATTAGTAGCCTGCCGATGACCCGCAGACTACACAAGTCAACCCCCACCTCCACGTGGTGCAGACCGGGCAACCATGACCGCGAGGTCATGGGCTAACGGGGCTATGGCTCGCCATAGGGGATGGACTCCCTGTGGTCAGATTAGTGTCCTAAACCTGCGACTGGCCTAGCAAGCCGGCAGGGTATCTTCATATTGCTCGTAGAAAAACTAAGAAGTATAAACGGACTGACCCAAACGGCTATCGACCCGGCAATGTTAATGGACTACGAGATAGACCAGCGATTCAAAAAATAGGCACAATGAACGTCTGTGGTTTCAATAGTAAAGAAGAAGAGCTTATAGAAACAATGGAGAAGAGGAATATTGGTCTGATGGGAATAGCGGACACCAGAACAAAAGGGAAAGGATGCAAGGAGCTCCACCGCAGTTACACGTTTGTTTACTCTGGAGTAGAACAGCAAGAAAGGGCAAGACACGGTGTGGGAATAGTCATCGAACCACGGCTAGCAAGAGGAATACTAGAAATAAAATATATATCAGAAAGAATCATAACAGTGAGAATAAAAGAACAAACAATCACAACATATGTACAGATATACGCACCATGTAATGCAAACAATAATGAGCAAGAATGCGAGGACTTCTACGAAGACATACATGACGTGCTAAATAAAATAGATAAGCAGGACAACATCATAGTTATGGGAGACTTCAATGCAAGACTAGGACATAACAGAGTGGGCATAGAAAAACACCTGGGAGCATTTGGAGATCAGCAAAATGAAAGGAATGATAACGGAAGTAGACTGATAGAGCTTTGCAGCCAATACGACCTCTATATAACAAACACATTCTATAAACACAAAGATTCGCAAGTATACACCTGATATAAATGGAACAATCTAGATACTAAAAGCCAAATTGATTTTATATTAACAAGAAATAACAGAAAGAGAAATATATTAGATGCAAGAGCAGTGCCCAATTTCAGTATAAACACAGATCATAAAGCAGTCGTTGCCACAATAAGAACCATTAGAAGAAGAAAACAAAGAGCAGGAAAATACATGCCATGCGAATCAGTAAACTTAAAAAACCTTAAAGACGAGGCAGTAAGGGAAAATTATGAGAAAGAACTAACTGAACTCTTTGTAAAATTACCTACGGAAAGAAAAACAGTGGAAGAAGAATGGGAGATGTTCAAATCAAGCATTTTAAATACTGCAAAAATAACATGCGGAACCACGAAAAAACGCAAAACACGGATAAAGAAAATAACAAGTTGGTGGAACGCAGAAGTAAAGAAAGCGGTAAAAGAAAAAAAGGAAAAATATAAAAAGTGGTTGAAGAGCAAACAGGAATGTGATTACAGAGAATACAGAATAGCGAGAAGATATGTGAGTAGAATAGTAAAGAGGGAAAAACAAAAAGACTGGGAAGAGTATGGAGAAACCCTAAATAAAAACTACAAGGAGGCAACCAGAAACTTCTACAAAAAGATAAGTGCAATGCGAACCAGAGGAGAACCCTTTGACCCAACTGAAATAATTAACAGCGAAAATGGAGAACCTATAAGTGAACAAAAACAGATCCTAATAAGATGGAAGCAGTATTTCGAACAACTTCTCAACATCCCATCAGATGTCACAGGAATTCAAGAGACCTACACAGATGTCACCGAGGAACTAGAACCAGACATACTAAAAGAAGAAATTATAGAAGCCATCAGATTAGCCCCATTAAACAAATCACCAGGACAGGATGAAATACCAAATGAACTAATTAAAGCAGCAAGGGAAGTAGGAACAGCTTGGCTACATAGACTATTCAACCATGTTTGGGTAGAACAACAGACACCACGAGACTGGGGAAACGCCATAATTATCCCAATTTGGAAAAACAAAGGCAGCAAAAGAGATTGCACACAATACAGAGGCATTTCACTGTTGAGTCATACTGGGAAAATAGTTTGCAAAATTCTTGAAAAAAGATTACGAACTACTTTAGAACCCCAGCTAAGCGAAACGCAGCTTGGATTTAGGAAAAACAAAGGCTGCACAGACGCCATTTTTGCTCTTAGACAACTTATAGAAAAATCAATTGAATTCAATGAAACACTCTACTTAGCCATTGTCGACCAAGAAAAGGCATTTGATAGGGTAGATAGAAACAAGCTGTGGGAAATCCTTAAACAATATGGAGTGAGTACACATCTAACAAACCTATGTAGAAGTTTATACAACAACAGTGAATGCATAGTGAGAGCAACTGG
>OY992877.1:59639385-59681885 GCA_963921405.1 Cepaea hortensis | reverse complement strand
CTCTATTGAACTGGTCTTTAATATTAGTGAGAACTTCTCCATTTATATTTGTGATCAGTCCGTTTAGCTGCTTTTATTTTTCTGCTGTCTTCCTTGCGCTACTGTAAAGGTCTCTGGAATTTCCTGTCGATGTTGCATCTTCTGCCTCTCTTGTTAGGTCATCTATATATTGTCTTTTATCCGCCCCTATCCACTTTGTAACTTCTTTATTAGCCTCTGTGCATTTCTCTTGGGCCCTCGCTTTCGTATCTCTGGTTTTATTATTATGTAAATTATGTTTTTGTTTTCCTTTCTAAAAGTTTTAAGGGTTTCCGATTTTATTCATGCTTTATGTTTACATTCCTTTTTGCCAAGGACTTCTAAACATGATTCACTTCATATGTTTTTAGCCTGTTGCCGCTTACTTAAGTACTCATTTCATCTACTAAATGTTACAAGTCCTGGTACGTTTAAAAGACAGTGACCATAAATTGTTTCTTACTTTTGTTTGTTTGTTTGTTGTTGTTGTTGTGTGTTTTTTTAAAACTGAGATGCCCTACATTGTATTTATTTCTGTGTTTATAAGATGGTGTGTATCTTTTAAGTTTATTTAATTTTCCTTATCACTAAAAGATAATCCGCTGATATACCCTTACTACGTGTAGAGATGATGTACATTTTCTTGTTGATACAGATATTGTCATTTCGATGTTTTGTACTGTGTTCAACTGAAGACCAAGTTACATTATATATTCTTTTATATGACAAAATACATCCGCCTATATTGTAATGATTCACTGATCAGAAATTAGCGGATAACTCTCCATTTTCGTTCAATACCTTAGGTTTGTATTTCCCATGACCTCTGAAATCCCGTGTTACCCTATCCTGTCTCGGCATTTGGGTCACCTATCAAAATTTGGAATTTTTGATTATTTTTTATTGAGTATAATTTTTTGCAGTTTCGTGTAAAAGTCTTCCTTAATTGATTTATCCTTGTCATTTGTGAGTGAGTAACTCTTTATTACAATTATGTATGTTTTTTTCCATTTTCATTGGTCTAAATGCTGCTGCTATTAATTTCAAACTCACAGCTTCCCATGCAAATAGTGCTTTCTCTGTCTCTTTAGATAACATTATGCCATATTCGTCAGGCATTAGCCAGATGTGACTGAGCTATCGTAAAACAGTAGACCAGTGTTTCCCAACGTGGGGCCCACGCCCCACAGGGGGGCAATTCGATTGTTAAGGGGGGCAGTTCGAAAATGGAAGAAATCGGCTGGATATAACAAAACGGGCAGACTTGAGACTGAAGTTAACTAAATTGGAACCTGACATAAAATCTCTTTGTAGCAAGCATCAAGCGCAAGGATCTCACTAAATTTAAATAATAAATAAGTACTAATAATTAAAATAATATATAAAATCTTTCATTAAAATTATTTTGTACTTGGATTTCAGTTCTCCATTATATGTTTTGAAAATTTACTTACCGTGTTTGCTCAATAATTTCTTATTGTTTTGTTCCTAAAACCTATCATTCAAGTTTCTTTAGTGAACATTTCAATTTTTGAATATTAAAAATAATGTATATGTAATGTGGGGGGGGGGGGGCATATATATTTTAGAAAGGCTTAGGTGGGGCATAGCACAAAAAAGGTTGGGAAACACTGCAGTAGACGGTACCACCTGCTTTCTGTTAGCGCTGAATGTTGGGCGATCATCATACCCAACACCCCACATTGTGTCAGTGGCTTCGGGCGGAGTAGCGCAAGTGAGAGGATACAAGCCTTATTCTAGTGCGAGGAAATGCAACTTAAAGATTAAATGTCATGGCATCGCAGACCAGGCCCTAAGGCTTCATCAACGACTGGTCTAGGATCGAAGCTCAGACAGACGGACAGTTAGAGCTTTGCTTATCCGAGAGCTTCTGCAACTTGCTGTTTTCCAGATGCTTTGATGTATCTTTCCTCTAGAGTAACCTAGACAGGCCGATTGAGGGATCATGCTGTATGAGTAAATCATGGTCTCTACAATCCAGCCCAGGCTTTGTGCTATGGAGAGGTATAGCATTCGCTGCCGCCGGCTGTAGTTATTATGTCTTATGTCTTATGTAACAAACTATCGTCTGTCAAGACGGCAAGGTGCCAGTGATTCCTTTATTGTATGGGGCATTTTCCTCTGTATGCACTGAAAACATCACTGTTTCACCTGTGCTTAGAAACTGTCTGCCTGTTACGTTTCCCTTTATCTCAAAATGCCAGTCTCATAGTATTTCATCTCCTCCACAGTGTGGGATGTTCTCCCCAATTCATACATTGTTCTAATATTCCAGATTCTGGAAATTTTCCTAGGTGAAAGGAAGATGTGAAAATCTGCTATTCTAACTCCTTGTGCTTTTTTCGTATCACGCAATACCTCTTCTAGAAGAGTTCCCTTTCCTTTTGGTTGGCTTGTTTATACTTCTTTCTTTACCTTTAGGTTTATTCACGAATGGCCACTTTAACAATGATTTTGAAGTTAATGTTTTATTACGGAATGGGAAAGTTAATCCCAAATCATGTGACAAGAGAACCTATAATCAAATAGATCACATTTTAATTAACAACAGAAATGCACCAAACATACAGCAAGTCAGAAGTTATAGAGGAGCTGAGTGCCACAGTGACCACTTCCTCGTTGGAGCAAAATTTAAAATAAAACTTAAGAGAGCTTTCTATACTACATTACAAAGATTACACCCAACATATAACAGAGAAAAACTACAAGACATTACAGTCAAAGAGAAATTTACAGATGAAATAAAATGTAAACTTGAAACTCTACAAAACCCTTTGGAGGAAAGCGTTGACCAAACTTGGTTGAACATCAAGAATACAATTCAGTCTACCGCAGAAGAATGTCTCGGTGTGTTAACCACGCATAGAAAGAACAGATGGTTCAATCAAAAATGTGAAGAAGCAGTCATTAGGAAGAAGAATGCCAGACATGTATGGTTAAATGACATCAATAACATCCAAAAGGAAGAGCATTATAGAAATGAATGTAAAGAGGCTACAAAAATAGTCAGACAGCAGAAGCGAGAATATATGAGTAATATAATCAAAGATATGGAAACTAATCACCAGAAAAATGAATCCAGAAAATTTTTTAAAGAACTGAAGTCAATGAAACGAGGGTACCAACAAAACACATATGGTTTAAAAGACAAAAATGGGAATATGCTAAATACCAATGAGGAAATGTGCAACACATGGAAAGAATATTTTATTGAATTACTAAATTGTGAAGCTCCAAGTCACATTTTCCCACAGGAAGAGGTTCTAACATGCGAACCACAAATTGAAGAACCTACATTTGAAGAAATCCTATATGTAATCACACGACTTATAAACAATAAGGCAACTGGGACTGATGGAATTGCTGCTGAATTTATAAAGGCAGGTGGCCATGCATTACATCTAAAGCTATACGAACTAATAATAACAATCTGGAGGACAGAAGAATTACCCTATGACTGGAAAGAGTCATTATTGATACCTATCTTTAAGAAAGGTGACAAGTTCCAATGTGGAAATTATAGAGGAATATCACTACTGTCCACAAGCTATAAGATACTATCCGCAGTATTACTAAATAGACTAAAACCATATTCAGAAGACATATTAGGTGACTACCAGGCGGGTTTTAGACAAAACAGATCAACAATAGATCAGATATTTATCTTACGACAAATAGCCGAGAAACATTGGGAATATAAAAGAGATCTCCATAACATTTTTGTGGATTTTAAAAAGGCTTATGATAGTGTCCATAGGAATAGTCTATGGAATGCTATGCAGGAATTTGGAATACCAAGGAAGTTAATCAACATGACCAGACTATGCATGGAAGATACTTATAATATAGTAACATATAAAGGCAGGAAATCAGACCCCTTCCAAATAACATCTGGCTTGAAACAGGGTGATGCACTATCGCCGCTACTCTTCAATCTGGCTCTAGAGAAAGTTGTAAGGAAGGTAAAGGAGGAATGTGATATTGGAGGAACATCCAAGCTGCTTGGTTATGCAGATGATATAGATATTATAGGGCAAAGTGAACAAAAGACATTGGAAATATTGACTCACTTAAAGGGAAAAGCCCAACAGATGGGGCTGGTTATCAACCAAGATAAGACAGAATATATGGTAATTTCAAGAGACGGAATGGCTAGAAACTCTGGCCACATACAAATAGATAATATGACCATTAAAAGAACGGAAACATACAAATACCTGGGTACAATCTTCAACTGCTCCAACATCATAAGGGAAGAAATACAAACTAGAATCAACTCTGGAAATAAGATATACTATGCACTACAACATCTACTAAAATCAAAGGCGCTATCTCGTAACACCAAAATCACAATATACAAAACACTGATCAGACCAGTTGTGCTGTAATGGCTCTGAAACCTGGAGTACAACGAAAGGAGACGAAGCCTTGTTACAAACCTTTGAGAACAAAATTTTAAGACGCATCTTTGGACCCATTAGGGATACACAAAGTGGAGAGTGGAAAAGAAGAAGTAACAAAGACATTTATGATCTGTTTAAATCCCCGCTAATCACTGGTATCATGAAGGCTAATAGACT
Source organism: Cepaea hortensis (assembly GCA_963921405.1). Classification (NCBI taxonomy): domain Eukaryota; kingdom Metazoa; phylum Mollusca; class Gastropoda; order Stylommatophora; family Helicidae; genus Cepaea; species Cepaea hortensis. Next base: position 59,677,266 of record OY992877.1, on the reverse strand, counting down.
ACAATGGCTGGGACATATAGAAAGAATGGAAGATAATAGGGAAACAAAACTCGCTTACACTCAGGAAATAAATGACCGTAGACCCCGAGGTAGACCAAGAAAGCGGTGGAGAGATAATACATGTACAGACCTACAAGCACTTGGAATCAACGACTGGCAAGAGAAGGTCCACCAGAGAGACGAATGGAGACGGATTGTATTTGCAGCAAAGAACCTCAATGGCTCGGAACGCTGAAGAAGAAGAAGAAAGTTAATCCCACGCCCAACTCTCCCTTGTTGCCTCTTGCGACATCTATGGCAGTTTACACGGTGTTACTTTGGTTTGATTCTCTCAAGGGAGCCGGTAACATATCGGTGAAAACCGCCTTAGTCAGCGCCCACGACATGTATATTAGATTAAGTCTCAGCTCATCTCATCTTGTTCCTCTTGCACCTTACGGTGTCGAGGTGAGGCATAAACAGCGGGAGAGCGCCCGTTCGTGGGCTTCATGCATCGACATTCCCATGGATTCTGTTATTCCATCTATCCATCGTTTACATGATCGGTCACATCTTCTGGTTCAGAGGCCGACCATGTATAACTAGACTGCAGTATTACTGCGATTCGTTGCTTCTTTTTGGGGTTCCCGTAGCAGGCGGGAATAAAACATCTGATGGTAGCATACGGGAGTCAAACATCTGATGGTAGCATACGGGAGTAAAACATCTGATGGTAGCATACGGGAGTAAAACATCTGATGGTAGCATACGGGAGTCAAACATCTGATGGTAGCATACGGGAGTAAAACATCTGATGGTAGCAAAACACGCTGTGGAGAACATACAGAACGTCAAGTCGACATAAATAAAAATGAGACAGCGCTACTAGAAGCAATGGAAAGCCTCAAATACTATTATACTAAAGAAGTTAGATGATGGCAGTCAAGTTCTTTTGGGTATATTGTGCGGAGAGATAAACGTCCAAGCTTAGTGGCGACTGTAAAAATGGATGCGTTATGAACAAGAAGAGGATACATGGTTTGGCCAAGCGACATTATCGATGATCGAGACAAGAAAGAAGACGTGATCCGAGACAGGTGATCGTGTCTGATGCCGCTTCATAATTGCCCATGCTGACGGGTATAACGGTAATAATAAATGCTACAGTAATCCACAAAAGAATGAAAATACAAAACAAAAGTTATAAATACTAGGTCACGATTTTTTTTTCTCTCTCTCCCTCTCTCTTTCTCTGCCTATCTGTATCTCTCCCTTTCTGTGCCTCTCTCCTTTTCTCTCTCTCTCTCTCTCTCTCTCTCTCTCTCTCTCTCTCTCTCTCTCTCTCTCTTTCTCCCTCGCTCTCATTATTTATATATGTGAATTGCTCTCGCCATCTCTCCCGATCTCTCCTTCTCTCAAACACACACACACACGTGCGCGCGCGCACACACACACAAACCAGCCACTGTGTCTTCGTTTTTAAATTAATAGCGAAATATTACTGCAAAAGAATACTGTCATTTCAAAATCCAACGCCAACTCTATCCTGCGTGTTCCAGATTCCCCTATATCATACAAATAAATGCAAACCGTCGAATCCGTCACTGCGATAACACCCAGAGACAAGGCCAGAACGGGCCAGTCTGAAAGGAAGCATTTCTAAGACATAAATAGCATTGAGAATACTTGCACTGGCCAATGTTTTCGTGGGATTCTTCCGTTAACAATAACAGCGAGCTGTATACAAGTACCCTTCAATTGTTCCCCCTCTCTATGTCGTTTCAACAACAGAGATTAGGATAACGTATCTTATTTATTCTGACAAATCTAGAAAATGGCGATAAAGACAAGAGAGATGAACGAGACATGCATTTGACTGTGAACAACTGTTTACTGTTAATGTATTATTTGGCTGATGCGTGTGTGGGCGCGGTAATACCTTAGTTTTCTAACGCCAACGCTTCTGGTTAATTCGCCGTGAACAATATGTGTGGCTTCAGTTTGGCTGTGTGTATGTGTGTGTGTGTGTATATATACGAGTGTATGTGTCCAAATAGAAAGGAAGAACCTAGCGTTGTGGTTAGTGTCGTTTTATCAAACACGGGGGGAGGGGGGATAGGCATAAACTTCGAAAATGGCGGGATGTGTTGTTTCGACCAGTACAAACAAGTCTGCGGTCGACCCAGCCTGATGTTATGTTACAGTTAGTTGCATGGTCTTTTATAAGACAACGCCATCAACCCCAGCATGTTTTAGCTGTTAGTGAATTTCTAGATGAAACAGTATTGATTGCAGACAATGAGCAGAATATGCAGCAATCAGTAGATGCGGTTGTTGCACACAGTAAACAACTGGGGTTAGAATTAAATTGTAAAAAGACAGGTTGTGGTCGTTACTTGGAAGAAAGAAATACCACAATGTGATATACAAGTAAATGAGAATATTTTTCAACAAGTGAATCGGTACAATTATCTCGGAACAGTCATAACATCTGATGGGAGAGACCTTGAAGAGATTAGAACAAGAATCGCCATAGCGAAAGTAGCCTTTAGCAAGCTCAACAATATACTGACCAATAAAAAGATGTCAATTGAAACGAGAAAAAGAGTGTTGAGGTGCTACACTTTTGTATGGATGTGAAACTTGGACAATGAGCAGTTTTTCAGCTGAAAAACATCTGATGGCTGTGGAACTGTGGTTTCTGAGGAGAATGCAAAGAATACCATGGACAGACAGAAAAACAAATGACCAAGTGCTATAGGAAAGAAATGAAAATCGTAAACTGATTAGAGAAATTAGACGTAGACAGTCAAATGTTTTGGGCATGTTAAGAGAAGAAATGAATTGGAGAACTTAGTGACAACTGGCAAGATCGAAGGGAACAGACCAAGAGGAAGACAGAAGTAAATACCTGGATGCCATGGCATAGTCGAGACAGGAACACTGAGCTGATCTACTACGACTCTGGTGATCGAGTAAAATGGCGTGTCATGACCGCCCACACTTTCCGGCATGGCACATGATGGATGAATGGAATTTCTAGCAAATTTTACATTCAGTAGTTTGCCATTGCTTTCTGAACGACCGACGCTCACACCATTGTGTAAATAGAACGCAACACGGTTTGCTTCCAAGTCCCCTGCCGCTGATTTCGAACCCGGTGTGTCAACATTGTGTAACTGTTCACTGTCCCTAAGCAATAAACGCCGACCATCATACAGATAGTACCGGATAATATTTCAGAATGTTCTGGCAATTGTTTGGGAAGGACATGCGGAGAAGAAGGCAAGCCTGTCTCGTTATTCCTTATCTTAGAATGAGAAGTAATAAAAACTCTGTCACAAAGCAAGCCCGACAGGGAGATTGTGATCGTCAGATGTGGTCTCCATACCCTCAATGTTTCCGCCCTTTAATCTTCATGACACTCTGGGGGGGGGGGGGGGGGGGAAGAGATCACTCGAGTCATGATTCCTTGTGTCTTTCTCATGCCGTGAATTCGTACCCTGGTTCACAACGTTCAATACGTTCTTTTTTCATTTGTCCAACACATACGCATTGAGCTTGCTCCATAGTCACAACATCCTCGGGGAGGAAGACATCGTGCACCCTGTGCTTAGTCTCCTCTCACATATCCGAGAACCTTCGGCCGTGAGAAGCTAGCTTCTTCCCCGACCGTTAACCTCTGTCGTCGCCCCCGAGCCTAACACTCACACTACATCAGCAATACCTACCTTTAACTGTAAACAAGACTGGATGGTGTCTCTACACGAGGCTGGGCAATTGATGTGGCAGCGAGTGTTCTGACACTGGCCTAGACCTTACAGCTTCCCCATGAAGACGTTGCCTGCCCAGAGACTGTGTCCCAGTTTGGTTGACGTTCTAAGGGTCGCTGAGCCTTTCTGCAGATGTGAAGCTCCAGTCATGCACACGCCGCTGTATTCTGAGCTTGGAGAGGGGAATGAGAACTCTGCACTACAGTCCATATCCACGTGATCATGGTCTTTCATTTTACGTTGTTGTGAGGAAGTCTCCACAATAACCTGACACTCACAGATGTAAGAACTTTCTAGAGTGCAGGCGAGCTCAACGTCAACCCACCGAAACTCTGAGATTATGTTCACTGTCTTCCAGAGGGATTTAGTTCAACGACCGTTGACCTACCGACCTACCACACAACCAACTAACCAACGACTCATGGTCGACCTACCGATCTACCACATAAACAACTAACTTACGACTGATAGTCGACCTACCTACCTACCACCCAACCAACTAATCAACGACTGATGATCGACATACCGACTACCATCCAACCAACTAACCAACGACAGATGGTCGACCTACCGACCTACCACCCAACCAACTAATCAACGACTGATGATCGACATACCGACTACCATCCAACCAACTAACCAACGACAGATGGTCGACCTACCGACCTACCACCCAACCAACTAATCAACGACTGAAGGTCGACATACCGACTACCATCCAACCAACTAACCAACGACTGATGGTCGACCTACCGATCTACCACATAAACAACTAACCTACGACTGATGGTCGACCTACCGATCTACCACCCAACCAACTAATCAACGACTGATGGTCGACCTACCGATCTACCACATAAACAACTAACCTACGACTGATGGTCGACCTACCGACCTACCGCACAACCAACTAACCAACGACTGATGGTCGACCTACCGATCTACCACATAAACAACTAACCTACGACTGATGGTCGACCTACCGATCTACCACATAACAACTAACCAACGACTGATGGTCGACCTGCCGATCTACCACATAACCAACTAACCAATGACATATAATCGACCTACCGATCTACCACATAACCAACTAACCAACGAATGATGGTCGACCTACCGACCTACCAGCATTTTTGTTGGTTCAATCTTTCGTTCGTTCATTCATTCCCTCTCCCCCTCTCTCACTCTCCTACTACAATGCTCAGACACACGGAGCTAAAGGGCAGGACATCGCAGGAATTAAAGGAACAAGATCTTCTGACTGTCAGCCAAGACTATGACAGTTCCAATATCTGAAACTCCGACCCGACCGGGCGATCAATGGGTCATGTTACTGAGGCTAAAGCTACTGGGACTAACACAAGTTGACTGGAAGGATCATCTTGGGTCAGAGGGTGAAGTTCACTGCTTGGAACCTGGTAGCGTGTGTAACTGCAATTTAATGACTCGTCCTACTGGACACTGACAATTCCCCATGAAAGTTTGAAGAATAAATTATTATGAAACAGCCAAGGGATATATCAGGGTGATACTGCTCTATAGGGGTCATTCTAAAGACGTGTATACAAACAAGTCTAACTAAAGGTTTGAAGAATAAACATTGCATGTCCTTTGTAAGACGTTGCTATCAACCCCAACCCCATGTTAGTTTTCTAGGCAGTTTTTCATTCAGTAGTTTGCCATTGATTTCTGAACGAGAGGTCAACGTTAAAGTGCAAACTGTAGGAAACGACACCGCTACCTCATCATCAGCATAGAGGAAGTGTAATGGTTATAGGAGTTTTATCCCTCGGCCAGGTCTAAGTCTGTTTCACATATAAATTACTATAATAGATTCGATAGAACCATATCACGGGTATGTGACACGGCCAGCGTCTATAGTTGAGAGAATTATATCACGGGTATGTGACACGGCCAGCGTCTATAGTTTAAAGAATTATATCACGGGTATGTGACATGGCCAGCGTCTATAGTTGAGAGAATTATATCACGGGTATGTGACACGACTGGCGTCTATAGTTGAGAGAATTATATCACGGGTATGTGACACGGCCGGCGTCTATAGTTGAGAGAATTATATCACGGGTATGTGACACGGCCAGCGTCTATAGTTGAGAGAATTATATCACGGGTATGTGACATGGCCAGCGTCTATAGCTGAGAGAATTATATCACGGGTATGTGACACGGCCGGCGTCTATAGCTGAGAGAATTATAACACGGGTATGTGACACGGCCAGCGTCTATAGTTGAGAGAATTATATCACGGGTATGTGAAATGGCCAGCGTCTATAGCTGAGAGAATTATATCACGGGTATGTGACACGGCCAGCATCTATAGTTGAGAGAATTATATCACGGGTATGTGACACGGCCAGCGTCTATAGCTGAGAGAATTATATCACGGGTATGTGACACGGCCAGCTTCTATAGTTGAGAGAATTATATCACGGGTATGTGACATGGCCAGCGTCTATAGCTGAGAGAATTATATCACGGGTATGTGACACGACTGGCGTCTATAGCTGAGAGAATTATATCACGGGTATGTGACACGGCCAGCGTCTATAGTTCAGAGAATTATATCATGGGTATGTGACTCGGCTGGCGTCTATAGCTGAGAGAATTATATCACGGGTATGTGACACGGCTGGTATCTATAGCTGAGAGAATTATATCACGGGTATGTGACACGACTGGCGTCTATAGTTGAGAGAATTATATCACGGGTATGTGACACGGTCGGTGTCTATAGTTGAGAGAATTATATCACGGGTATGTGACATGGCCAGCGTCTATAGCTGAGAGAATTATATCACGGGTATGTGACATGGCCAGCGTCTATAGCTGAGAGAATTATATCACGGGTATGTGACATGGCCAGCGTCTATAGTTGAGAGAATTATATCACTGGTATGTGACACGGCCAGCGTCTATAGTTGAGAAAATTATATCACGGGTATGTGAAACGGCCAGTGTCTATAGTTGAGAGAATTATATCACGGGTATGTGACACGGCCAGCTTCTATAGTTGAGATAATTATAACACGGGTATGTGACACGGCTGGCGTCTATAGCTGAGAGAATTATAACACGGGTATGTGACACGGCCAGCGTCTATAGTTGAGAGAATTATATCACGGGTATGTGACATGGCCAGCGTCTATAGCTGAGAGAATTATATCACGGGTATGTGACACGACTGGCGTCTATAGCTGAGAGAATTATATCACGGGTATGTGACACGGCCAGCGTCTATAGTTGAGAGAATTATATCATGGGTATGTGACTCGGCTGCCGTCTATAGCTGAGAGAATTATATCACGGGTATGTGACACGGCTGGTATCTATAGCTGAGAGAATTATATCACGGGTATGTGACACGACTGGCGTCTATAGTTGAGAGAATTATATCACGGGTATGTGACACGGTCGGTGTCTATAGTTGAGAGAATTATATCACGGGTATGTGACATGGCCAGCGTCTATAGCTGAGAGAATTATATCACGGGTATGTGACATGGCCAGCGTCTATAGCTGAGAGAATTATATCACGGGTATGTGACATGGCCAGCGTCTATAGTTGAGAGAATTATATCACTGGTATGTGACACGGCCTGCGTCTATAGTTGAGAGAATTATATCACGGGTATGTGACACGGCCAGCGTCTATAGTTGAGAGAATTATATCACGGGTATGTGACATGGCCAGCGTCTATAGTTGAGAGAATTATATCACGGGTATGTGACACGGCCAGCGTCTATAGTTGAGAGAATTATATCACGGGTATGTGACACGGCCAGCGTCTATAGTTGAGAGAATTATATCATTGGTATGTGACATGGCCAGCGTCTATAGTTGAGAGAATTATATCACGGGTATGTGACATAGCCAGCGTCTATAGCTGAGAGAATTATATCACGGGTATGTGACACGGCCAGCGTCTATAGTTGAGAGAATTATATCACGGGTATGTGACTCGGCTGGCGTCTATAGCTGAGAGAATTATATTACGGGTATGTGACACGGCTGGTATCTATTAGTTAGTTAGTTAGTTAGTTAGTTAGTTAGTTAGTTAGTTAGTTAGTTAGTTAGTTAGTTAGTTAGTCTATCCTCTTGAGCCTAAGGCGGCGCATGGGGCAGAAGTCCTGTCTCTCCATGCTTGGCGGTTCGCTGCTACATGTTGTAGATCTTGGATATTTACTTGGCCATTGAATGAGCCTTCTCTAATGATGGTTCTACGCAGGGTCTCTCTTGGTCTTCCCCGTTTTCTTTTCCCTACTGGTGACCATATGAGGGCTTGGTAGGGGAGTCTTGTCTTGTCCATTCTGAGTACATGGCCGATGTAGTTCCAACGGCGTCTTCTTATGAAATTGGATACTGTATCTTGCTTAGTCTCTTGTCTTATTTGCGTATTGGTTCTGGTATCTATAGCTGAGAGAATTATATCACGGGTATGTGACACGGCCGGCGTCTATAATTGAGAGAATTATATCACGGGTATGTGACACGGCTGGTATCTATAGCTGAGAGAATTATATCACGGGTATGTGACACGACTGGCGTCTATAGTTGAGAGAATTATATCACGGGTATGTGACACGACTGGCGTCTATAGTTGAGAGAATTATATCACGGGTATGTGACACGGTCGGTGTCTATAGTTGAGAGAATTATATTACGGGTATGTGACACGGCCAGCGTCTATAGTTGAGAGAATTATATCACGGGTATGTGACACGGTCGGTGTCTATAGTTGAGAGAATTATATCACGGGTATGTGACATGGCCATCGTCTATAGCTGAGAGAATTATATCACGGGTATGTGACATGGCCAGCGTCTATAGCTGAGAGAATTATATCACGGGTATGTGACACGGTCGGTGTCTATAGCTGAGAGAATTATATCACGGGTATGTGACATGGCCAGCGTCTATAGCTGAGAGAATTATATCACGGGTATGTGACATGGCCAGCGTCTATAGTTGAGAGAATTATATCACTGGTATGTGACACGGCCAGCGTCTATAGTTGAGAGAATTATATCACGGGTATGTGAAACGGCCAGCGTCTATAGTTGAGAGAATTATATCACTGGTATGTGACATGACCAATGTCTATAGTTGAGAGAATTATATCACGGGTATGTGACACGGCCAGCGTCTATAGCTGAGAGAATTATATTACGGGTATGTGACACGGCTGGTATCTATTAGTTAGTTAGTTAGTTAGTTAGTCTTTCCTCTTGAGCCTAAGGCGGCGCATAGGGCAGAAGTCCTGTCTCTCCATGCTTGGCGGTTCGCTGCTACATGTTGTAGATCTTGAATATTTACTTGGCCATTGAATGAGCCTTCTCTAGTGATGGTTCTACGCAGGGTCTCTCTTGGTCTTCCCCGTTTTCTTTTCCCTACTGGTGACCATATGAGGGTTTGGTAGGGGAGTCTGGTCTTGTCCATTCTGAGTACATGGCCGATGTAGTTCCAACGGCGTCTTCTTATGAAATTGGATATTGTATCTTGCTTGGTCTCTTGTCTTATTTGCGTATTGGTTCTGGTATCTATAGCTGAGAGAATTATATCACGGGTATGTGACACGACTGGCGTCTATAGTTGAGAGAATTATATCACGGGTATGTGACACGGCCGGAGTCTATAGTTGAGAGAATTATATCACGGGTATGTGACACGACTGGCGTATATAGTTGAGAGAATTATATCACCGGTATGTGACACGGTCGGTGTCTATAGTTGAGAGAATTATATCACGGGTATGTGACACGACTGGCGTCTATAGTTGAGAGAATTATATCACGGGTATGTGACACGACTGGCGTCTATAGTTGAGAGAATTATATCACGGGTATGTGACACGGTCGGTGTCTATAGTTGAGAGAATTATATCACGGGTATGTGACACGGTCGGTGTCTATAGTTGAGAGAATTATATCACGGGTATGTGACACGGTCGGTGTCTATAGTTGAGAGAATTATATCACGGGTATGTAACATGGCCATCGTCTATAGCTGAGAGAATTATATCACGGGTATGTGACATGGCCAGCGTCTATAGCTGAGAGAATTATATCACGGGTATGTGACACGGTCGGTGTCTATAGCTGAGAGAATTATATTACGGGTATGTGACATGGCCAGCGTCTATAGCTGAGAGAATTATATCACGGGTATGTGACACGACTGGCGTCTATAGTTGAGATAATTATGTCACGGGTATGTAACACGGCCGGCGTCTATAGTTGAGAGAATTGTATCGCGGTAATGGTCTCCATAATAGTGTAAAGAATAAGTTACTATAAAACATCGACACAAACAACTGTGCAGTTTTCTCGGAGATTCCTGGGTGTCGCCGCTGGAGCTATGGAGTCCGTCCTTTGTGAGGAAAGCGATGGGGCCATAAAACGTTGTGCAATGAAGTCGATACTTTTGCCTTTTAAACCCGTTGAAAACAATGGAGAGAATTATATAACGGCTATAAGACATGTCACGAATGCTGAAGTTCTACCAGATATGAACATCTAAGTAAACTGGCTCATAAACTGTAGCATGTCTCAGAAACTGAAATACGAGGGCGAGTCAATAAATAAGTCACACAGTTCTGTGGGATGGCAGGTAAATGTAGTGGTGTTTTCTACAGGTATCGTTAGGTGACAGCAACATCGAACTTTATATCCCCGTTCGTCAGGTGGCGCTAGGTGTCTCATGCGCATGTGCAGCTCATAAACAAAATGGTGACTGTACTTACGGCGTGTACAACCAAAGAGCAAAGTGCTGTTGTGCGTTTTTTGTAGGTAAATGGACTGCCTGCAAAGGACATTCATAAGGAAATGTTTCCTGTTTATGCTGATAAATGTTTGTCCCGTAAAGTGGTGCATAGCTGGGTATAAAAAGTTTCTCAAAGTCGCTCTAAAATTGTTGATGACATCCGATCTGGTCGTCCTCTCTCTGTTGAGATTGCAATAGAAGCATTTGTGCAGCGGGTGGAGGAGATGATTAGAGGTGACAGGCCAGTAACGTCCACCTTAAAACCCCTAGCAATTTCCACAGTTTTGGTCCACTGAAAACCCACCTTGGCGGGAGATATTTCGCGAATGACGCCGAAGTTGAATGTGAAGGGAAAACGTGGATTAGAAAACAGAGCACGCAGTTCTATGTAGCCAGTTTGGGAGGACTGATAAAACGATGAGATAAGTGCATCAATGTTGGTGGAAATTATGTTCAGAAATAAGGCACAATGCATGGACAAAACTAAACTGGTTTCAAGTTGTTATCATATTTAGTTATTTTTCTACAGCCATTTGTGACTTACTTATTGACTTCCCCTCGTACTATGATCATATTAAAGGTCACAGTGGCTTGGCGATAAAGTGGTAGAAGGTCTGGTTGCTGGTAGGGGCGGCAGGGGTTGATCAGCACGAAGATGGACACAGAACATTGCGGACACTTATTGCATGGGGGCGTAGGAGACTGGGGACATGAGGGTGTACGAGACTGGGGACATGAGGGTGTACGAGACAGGGGACATGGGGGTGTACGAGACAGGGGACATGAGGGTGTACGAGACAGGGGACATGAGGGTGTACGAGACAGGGGACATGAGGATGTACGAGACAGGGGACATGAGGGTGTACGAGACAGGGACATGAGGGTGTACGAGACAGGGGACATGAGGGTGTACGAGACAGGGGACATGAGGGTGTACGAGACAGGGGACATGAGGGTGTACGAGACAGGGGACATGAGGGTGTACGAGACAGGGGACATGAGGGTGTACGAGACAGGGGACATGAGGGTGTACGAGACAGGGGACATGAGGGTGTACGAGACAGGGGACATGAGGGTGTACGAGACAGGGGACATGAGGGTGTACGAGACAGGGGACATGAGGGTTACGAGACAAGGGACATGAGGGTGTACGAGACAGGGGACATGAGGGTTACGAGACAGGGGACATGAGGGTGTACGAGACAGGGGACATGAGGGTGTACGAGACAGGGGACATGAGGGTTACGAGACAAGGGACATGAGGGTGTTGGAGACCGGGGACGTGAGGGTGCACGAGACAGGGGACATGAGGGTGCACGAGACTGGAGACATGAGGGTGTACGAGACAGGGGACATGAGGGTGTACGAGACATGGAACATGAGGGTGTACGAGACAGGGGACATGAGGGTGTACGAGACAGGGGACATGAGGGTGTACGAGACAGGGGACATGAGGGTGTACGAGACAGGGGACATGAGGGTGTACGAGACATGGAACATGAGGGTGTACGAGACAGGGGACATGAGGGTGTACGAGACAGGGGACATGAGGGTGTACGAGAAAGGGGACATGAGGGTGTACGAGACATGGAACATGAGGGTGTACGAGACAGGGGACATGGCAGGAGATCGAGAGGCTGGTAGAAGCACCGTGATGAGAATGATGTTCTGTGAAGTATCTGCTACATGAGAGAGAGCGAGAAAGAGAGAGAGAGAGCGAGAGAGAGAGAGAGAGAGAGAGAGAGAAAGAGGGGGAGAGAGAGAGAGAGTGTGAGAGAGAGAGAGAGAAAGAGGGGGAGAGAGAGAGAGAGAGTGTGAGAGAGAGAGAGACTTTGCCATTGTATTCTGAACAACCGACACTCATACCATGGAAATCAACACAAAGCGACCTGCTTCCACATTATCTGCAACTTATTCCGACCGCTCGACACGGGAAGACGGAGAACTGTGAAACCCACAGTTCTCTCTCTCTCTCTCTCTCTCTCTCTCTCTCTCTCTCTCTCTCTCTCTCTCTCTCTCTCTCTCTCTCTCTCTCTCTCTCTCTCTCTCTCTCTCTCTTCTCTCTCTCTCTCTCTCTCTCTCTCTCTCTCTCTCTTCTCTCTTTCTTTCTGTGTGTATGTGCGTGCGTGTGTGTGTGTGTGTTTCATTAAATGTATATCTACATACTCTGTTGCGATCATGATTACTCTTCTCAACTGTTAGCTTTCTCTATTACCAGTGTCCCTCGCCAGGCGAACCCACTTCGTCTTCTGAGGTGCTTGTGATTTTCTCCCCCAAGTCAAGGATGAGAAGTCAACAGTTTAATCCAATTGACCGATGGTGGGGTTGAACCCGCTACCTCGGCATCAGTACACCTGATGTTTAAGACCAAGTGATCTTATCCTTAGGCCATGCAGACCTCCAAGATTACTTCTAATTCTGGTTATGCTTATGTGTATTTATTCGTAAGCTATTTCTATGTATTGTATCCTGGGTATTTTGTACTTCTTATGAAATATATTATGTAATACATGCCCGCTCTCTGGTAATTAGTGTACAGCCTGAGAAGGGCACAGTATATCAGGCATAAACGAAAACTGACGTCTGGGAGATTTTAAAAGCTCCCATTATTCGTTGGAGTTATCAGGGAGATTTAGAAGTTTGTGATCTTTAGAGGCAGCTACCAGTTTGTTATCAGTGAGATTTAGAAGTTCGTGATCTTTAGAGGCAGCTACCAGTTTGTTATTAGGGAGATTTAGAAGTTCGTGATCTTTAGAGGCAGCTACCAGTTTGTTATCAGTGAGATTTAGAAGTTTGTGATCTTTAGAGGCAGCTACCAGTTTGTTATCAGTGAGATTTAGAAGTTCGTGATCTTTAGAGGCAGCTACCAGTTTGTTATCAGTGAGATTTCCAAGTTCGTGCTCTTTAGAGGCAGCTACCAGTTTGTTATTAGGGAGATTTAGAAGTGTGTGATCTTTAGAGGCAGCCACCAGCTTGTTATCAGTGAGATTTAGAAGTTTGTTATCTTTAGAGGCAGCTACCAGTTTGTTATCAGTGAGATTTAGAGGTAGGTGATCTTTAGAGGCAGCTACAAGTTTGTTATCAGGGAGATTTAGAAGTTGGTGATCTTTAGAGGCAGCTACCAGTTTGTAGCCGGCACTGTTGGTAAGGGGACGGACGGTGAAATCGCGTTTTACAATTTCCCGACGCACCGAGTTTCGGTTGGAAATCAGCCACGGACAATTTCGAACCAGAGTGTTTTGCGTTGATTTCGATGGTATGAGAAGTCTGCGATTTAGAAAGCAATGACAGACTACTGAACTAGCATTACTTAGTAATTCATAAACAGCCAAATTGCTGGGGCTGATTGCAATAGTCCGCCAAAGACAAGCAATTAGATTTAACCAAGTGTATAGGCTAACCTGTTTATTTTACATCAACAGAAACAACTAACTTTAACCACGTGTATAGGCTAACTTGTTTATTTTACCATCAGCAAAAACAAATAACTTTAACCACGTGTATAGGCTAACTTGTTTATTTTACCACCAACAGAAACAACTAACTTTAACCACGTGTATAGGCTAACGTGTTTATTTTACCATCAGCAGAATCAAATAACTTTAACCAAGTGTATAGGCTAACCTGTTTATTTTACCATCAGCAGAAACAACTAACTTTAACCACGTGTATAGGCTAACTTGTTTACTTTACCATCAGCGGAAACAAATAACTTTAACCACGTGTATAGGCTAACCTGTTTATTTTACATCAACAGAAACAACTAACTTTAACCACGTGTATAGGCTAACTTGTTTATTTTACCATCAGCAGAAACAAATAACTTTAACCAAGTGTATAGGCTAACTTGTTTATTTTACCATCAGCTGAAACAAATAACTTTAACCACGTGTATAGGCTAACTTGTTTATTTTACCATCAGCAGAAACAACTAACTTTAACCACGTGTATAGGCTAACTTGTTTATTTTACCATCAGCAGAAACAACTAACTTTAACCACGTGTATAGGCTAACGTGTTTATTTTACCATCAGCAGAAACAACTAACTTTAACCACGTGTATAGGCTAACTTGTTTACTTTACCATCAGCGGAAAGAAATAACTTTAACCACGTGTATAGGCTAACCTGTTTATTTTACCACCAGCAGAAACAACTAACTTTAACCACGTGTATAGGCTAACTTGTTTATTTTACCATCAGCAGAAACAACTAACTTTAACCAAGTGTATAGGCTAACTTGTTTATTTTACCATCAGCAGAAACAACTAACTTTAACCAAGTGTATAGGCTAACTTGTTTATTTTACCATCAGCAGAAACAACTTACTTTAACCAAGTGTATAGGCTAACTTGTTTAATTTACCATCAGCAGAAACAACTAACTTTAACGACGTGTATAGGCTAACTTGTTGATTTTACCACCAACAGAAACAACTATCTTTATCCAAGTGTATAGGCTAACCTGTTTATTTTACCATCAGCAGAAACAACTAACTTTAACCAAGTGTATAGGCTAACTTGTTGATTTTACCATCAGCAGAAACAACTAATTTTAACCAAGTGTATAGGCTAACTTGTTGATTTTACCATCAGCGGAAACAACTAACTTTAACCACGTGTATAGGCTAACTTGTTTATTTTACCATCAGCAGAAACAACTAACTTTAACCACGTGTATAGGCTAACTTGTTTATTTTACCACCAACAGAAACAATAATTTTTATCCAAGAGTAAAGGATAACCTGTTTATTTTACCATCAGCAGAAACAACTAACTTTAACCACGTGTATAGTGTCACGGAAAATAAACTTGTTAGTTGCGATCGATGACAAACAAGACCCGACATTAGTCTGCAAAAACAAGCAACCCTTTGATGTTGTATGAAATGAGAAAAATACGTCGCGTCAAACTGTCTGCCTACGGTCGGCATTTCTGTATGATGTGGATTGTTCGAGGAACAAATACGTCGCGTTACAATGTCTACACCGGTCGGCATTTTGTTAACAAATTGTTGTTGCTCGAGACGAACAACGGCGTCATCTGTCTGCAAGGCGGGAGTCGGTCTTTGAAGTGATAGACGGAATGTCTGACTAGAAGTCGGATGGAGTCTGTGATGTGGGGAGAAGGTCTCTGGCTCACAGACAGCCAGGATCTTTGTTGTATGAGACAAAGAATTCCCCAGATGAAAGTGAACTGGACGGCGGATTTATTCCAGTTAGTCTAAAAACATGAGGACAAAACCAGATTCTGGACTGATTGGCGTCTAGACTTTTGGGTGATGTCACTCAAGCCGATATAAAGGCCGTTGAAGTAAACAAGTGGAGTTAGTCGATCAAGATTTCTGAAGTGGGAAAGATCGGTGCAGTTTTCCGAGTTGTGTTCAATGAAAGAAACTATGGTGTCAACGTGTTGATGTTTATCGGCGGACATAGATCCAGTCTGTGATTGCCTAGTTTCAATTAGCAACCGGAATAGGCATATGGTAGGCTATTAATCATATCTAACTTAGAGTATGATTAGGAATAGAGTACAGTACTGTGCGGTGATATAATGTATTATAGGTGTGGTGATATAATGTATTATGATTAGTGATAGAATGTTCTATAAGTGCGGTGCTAGAAAGTATCATAGGAGCGTCGGCACTAGTATCCTATTGTGTGGCTTCAACTAGCTTGTGTGATATATCATTTTACTCAGGGAGTTGAGGACAATGTAGTGGGGTAATAATTAGAGAGATTGAGGAATGTTGGGAGGGAGGAGAGGAATGTGAAATGGTAGGATCTTCCAGTAGGGCATCTGCTGGGTTTCTACCTGTTCCTTTATTCTTTCCTGGTGTTGCCATGTCTCAGATCATATGATGAGTTATTTGGCCGTATGACAGAGATCGGATCTCTGTTATAGATCTGAGTGCTGCTATTGGCCTACACTCACCTAATTCCGGCCAGGATTGAGTTGCCCTCACCATAGTATTCTCTATTCTGCAGGTTCCATTTACAGGTCCACGTAGGTGTGCTATGATATTCAACAGTGAAGCTAGAACACATCTTAGAAGATGATGGCTCAGAATTTAAAGACAGAAGTTGCTGAGAGGCCGCTACATTGGGCTTATACCCAAGTTGGTTGCGGGAACCTGGCTTCTGCTGAGCAGGACATGCTGATGAGATTTAGGTTTAGCAAGTGATAATTGTATCACTGATCAGTCAGAGCATTGTTTGTATACACTACTGATACCAGGAACATTCATACAACATGTATACTGATACCTAGAACATTCAGATTGTGGTGTTAATATTGTGAATCTTTAAAACCAGTGACACTGGATCCATTAAGAATTCCCCAGTAACAGTGACAATAGTATTAGAATTTTCTGATTAACAATCAGTTAAATAACAGAGGAAATTCATAGTGTGAAGCAGATTGAAGACTCTCATTAGACAGTGTTTGTCATGGGTGTCCAAGCATCCTAGTGGTTCAAGAGACAACGGAGGAAGTCTTCACGTGACCGGAGGAGCATCACCTTGGTGAGGTTGCTTGTCTGGAATACATGGTGCTAGTGTGTTCTCAGCACAGTGATGAGAATGACTATACTCCTGAACACTGATCTGAGTCTATATACACTTTAGAATATACGTCACACATTTTACACATTATACACACACACACACTTCTCCTACATATACTCTTTGCTTTAATAAATTTCTTGTTTTTATTTGTTGAAGCTAGAGTTGTCAAGTATGTTATGTTGGGGAAGAATGAGAGGGGGCATGATCCAGGGGTGAGTAAGAGTGAGAAGAACGTGTCTTCAGATTGAGGGAGTGTTGTGGACGGAGTCTGCTGGATATCTCCAGGATAGAGATATTGAATTAAAACAAATGTGGGTGTTGATTCCCCTCACTCCAGGGACGACACTAAAGTGGTAAAGAAGAACAAATAACTACTACGACATTCATTCTTTACACACACGACATATAGGCTAACATGTTTATTTAACCATCAACAGAAACAACTAACTTTAACCACGTGTATAGGCTAACTTGTTTATTTTACCATCAGCAGAAACAACTAACTTTAACCACGTGTATAGGCTAACTTGTTTATTTTACCATCAGCAGAAACAACTAACTTTAACCACGTGTATAGGCTAACTTGTTTATTTTACCATCAGCAGAAACAACTAAATTTAACCACGTGTATAGGCTAACCTGTTTATTTTACCATCAGCAGAAACAACTAACTTTAACCACGTGTATAGTCTAACCTGTTTATTTTACCATCAGCAGAAACAACTAACTATAACCACGTGTATTGGCTAACTTGTTTATTTTACCACCAGCAGAAACAACTAACTTTAACCAAGTGTATAGGCTAACTTGTTTATTTTACCATCAGAAGAAACAACTAACTTTAACCAAGTGTATAGGCTAACTTGTTTATTTTACCATCAGCAGAAACAAATAACTTTAACCAAGTGTATAGGCTAACTTGTTTATTTTACCATCAGAAGAAACAACTAACTTTAACCAAGTGTATAGGCTAACCTGTTCATTTTACCATCAGCAGAAACAACTATTTTTTTAACCAAGTGTATAGGCTAACGTGTTTATTTTACCACCAGCAGAAACAATTAACTTTAACCAAGTGTATAGGCTAACTTGTTTATTTTACCATCAGCAGAAACAACTAACTTTAACCAAGTGTATAGGCTAACCTGTTCATTTTACCATCAACAGAAACAACTATTTTTTATCCAAGTGTATAGGCTAACTTGTTTTATTTTACCACCAGCAGAAACAATTAACTTTAACCAAGTGTATAGGCTAACTTGTTTATTTTACCATCAGCAGAAACAACTAACTTTAACCAAGTGTATAGGCTAACCTGTTCATTTTACCACCAGCAGAAACAATTAACTTTAACCAAGTGTATAGGCTAACTTGTTTTATTTTACCACCAGCAGAAACTACTAACTTTAACCAAGTGTATAGACTACCAGATTTATTTTACCACCAAGGGAAATAAATCCTCTGCTGTAGTGGATTTTAAAATCTAGGTTTCCTGATTGAGAGATGGTGATCACATATGCTTGCTGACTAGCTCATCCATTGATCACGTCACGGACATAAACAGACTGATAGAAACATACAGAAGGAGGTGAGGTGAAGGTTGGGATTCTCTTGCTAAAAAATGCCCATGAAGTTGTTTCGGAAATTGCTCTAGTTCACGAGGTTCTATAAATAACTGACAGGGATGGCAGAAACAACCACCCGAGTGGCAGGAAGCTCATTGCCACCATTTTTAACGTCTCTGCTATCATGTGCAACAGATATTTAATCCTGAGACGCAAATCTTTCGTCTCCATTTGGTCTTGGACCCTCTTGTCTGCCATTTTATGAGCTAGTGCTCTCATCAGGTGTCAGTTTAACGACAACTTACCGCCATCTTCACCAGAAGTTTACTGCTCTGGCGGTAAATGGAATACTAACGTGGAGGAGACCCCGGCAATAAATGTCCCGGCAATGGATCCTTGTCATTACTTGAGCTCACGTCACGAGTGGCAACAAGTCCCAAATTTACGACCAATCAACAACCAAGAAGCTATAACCTTGTTTGTCAGGAAAGATCTAGGTGCACCACTTTTTGCAGTTGTGAAGTACAAATGAAGTCGCGCCCGGTTAGTGAATATTTCATGTAATCAATAGTGGCCATAGGCCGGGTTTACATTTTCTAGGCCGCTGGAATTCAGGTGCTGTGAGACTACCTCCATTCACGGTAATATGGTGTTATCATGTCAACGATCATCATACGATATACATTTATAAAGTAAGTTGTATGCCGTTACAGGACGTTCCAACAACCCCAGCAGTTATTAGCTGTTTTTGATTTACTGGGGGCGCGTTAGCGTCGTGGCTAGACGCCCGCCTTCCATGAGGTGATCTTGAGTTCGATCTGCAGCGGGGAGGTTTCGAATGCTTCAATAATTACCTGGCCATCTAGATGGACCCAGCCTAAACTGGGTACCAGAAAATGTCATGTCTAGGGAAGTGAAGACGGCCGGCGTATTACCGACCACATCACCCACTGGGTGTCGTTTGCTCTATACAAATATGGGTCTACCTCTAGACGCCTTAGGCGTGTACAAGGAACCTTTACTTTTTACTTACTTTGTGATTATTTACTGGCAATGTTAGTTATGTAGTTTGATTTTGCTTTCTGAACGACCGACGCCTCATACCATCGAAATCAACTCAAAGCAAATTGCTTGGAACTGATTTCGAACCCTCCACTTGGTATGATAATGAATTATGAAACTACGCGTCCTACTATATGTGTTTATCTGGGTCGGCATATTAGTATTTATACTTGTATTTGTGTATGTGTGTACTCGTATACACGCGAAAGAAATAAAGAGGACAAGATAGGAATCGTGAAGCGAGTCTAACTGGGCCTAAATCGCGTTGTTTCTCAAATAACTCTATTGGCAAGTGGTCAATGATGAGTGCGCTTTAAAATCATACACGCTTAGGAATCCAATCCTTGGTGTCTAGCTGTCCATTACGTGATAGCTATAAAACCATAAAGGCTTCGGAATCCAGTCCTTGGTGTCTAGCGGTCTACGTTGAGACAGCTATAGAACTATACATGCTACTGGATCCTGTCTGTGGTTTCTACTGGTCTATGATTAGACATCTATAGAACTATACATGCTACGGGATCTTGTCTGTGGTTTCTACTGGTGTATGATTAGACATCTATAGAACTATACATGCTACGGGATCTTGTCTGTGGTGTCTAGCGGTCTATGATTAGACATCTATAGAACTATACATGCTACTGGATCCTGTCTGTGGTGTCTAGCGGTCTATGATTAGACATCTATAGAACTATACATGCTACGGGATCCTGTCTGTGGTGTCTAGCGGTCTATGATTAGATATCTATAGAACTATACATGCTACGGGATGCAGTATGTGGTGTCTAGCGGTCTATGATTAGACATCTATAGAACTATACATGCTACGGGATCCAGAATGTGGTGTCTAGCTGTCTATGATTAGACATCTATAGAACTATACATGCTACTGGATGCTGTCTGTGGTGTTTAGGGATCTATGATAAGACATCTATAGTACTATATAAGATACGGGATCCAGTCTGTGGTATGTAGCTGACACTTGTACCTTCAATGAGTGGCGCTTGTAATTTTTTTGGACAGGCTCCTACCTCGGTATGACGATCTCTCTCAATGTTGTTGCTGTCTTGTATATTCTGATTTCTACTTCTATGTTTACTTTAGTTTAGTCGACGGATCAACATCACGGCACACGGGTGTAACCCATAAGTGCTCCGTTCTACTCCTAACTCAAGCCTGAATACCGAGTGGTGAGCAGCTCAGCGCATGAACTCCGTAGCACCGGCGGGGATCCTGAAATACTTTGGGTAGATTGTTAACTCCAATTTTGCCCGGGCAGCTGCCAAGGGATTTTTTACGTGCGCAAAAATACACACGGGCATCCGATCTCATTACCCAGAAACCAGGGGAATTTTGTTACTAGAAGTCCACGTGAAAAAAATCCCGGCCCTCACCAGGGCTTGAAACCGTGACCTCCTGCACTCGAGGCGGACACCATACCTCCAGACCCCTCAGCCCCCTTCTACTTCTACTATGAGTGCCCAATGGTACCTTATGTTATTTCAGTGACTTTTAGATTCTCTTAATCTATTGATTACTCTATGGAAGAGTTTGCTGAAGTTCGTTAATTTGTGCTCGTACTAACTTCTTGTCGTTTCTGAGGTAAATGCAAAAAAAAAAAAAAAAAAATACCCTGGACAGATAGAAAAATGAATGAACAAGTCCTACAAAATAAAACAAAAACGAATGAAAATCGTAAACAGATTCGAGAAATCAGACGTAGACAATCAATTTATTTATTTATTTATTTCTGGGGTAGGGGAGGGGAGGACGGGCACATTGTGAGGAGAAATAAACCAGAAAACTGAGTGACAACTGGCAAGATTGAGGGGTAAAAGAACATGGGAAGGCAGATAGATACATATCCGGATGGCTTGGCCACGTGGCATAATGGAGACAAGAACACGGAGCTGATCCACGATTCTGGTGACCGTGTGAGATGGCGACACGTGATCTCCCACACTTGTCGATATCGGACATGATGAAGATGATGAACTTCTCGTGAATACTCAGTCAAGGAACGATGAGGGAAGTCAGTCAAGGACCCTTTTACAATGGACATTGCTGCTAGACGCATAGTTTTATAGGCCAATCGTCAGTATCACGCTGGCAGTCTTTACTTCCCAAGACATTCCCTGTACCAGTTGTCGGCTGGATCGACCTTTGAGCCCAGTTCAATTTTTTTTTTTTAAATTCGAATTCGCCACAATACGGATCGTATTCATGACCATCGGACGAAGGTCATCATTGCCGAATGGAAATGAACGCTCGTTCTTAAACACCCGGTGTGCTGATGCCGAGGTAGCGGGTCCAACCTCTACACCGGTCAGTTGGACTAAAATGTTGACTTCTCTTCCTTGAATTGGGGACGTAAATTACAAGTACCACTGAAGTCTGAATAGGTTCGCCTGATGGCGCGGACGCTGGTAATAGAGAAAGCTAATCCACTAGCAAATGTCAGGCCATTGCACTAAAAGTGACACATGTTTGGACCACGCTTGAGTTCAAAGCGACTGGACGTAAAAATATATTTATAAAATGGCCACCGGACCGGCAGATGAGCGTCTAGACACTACGGTTCACGAGGAAAGATGAACACGGGTGTAAAATTATGGGCCTTTCTAAGCATTTAAAAAACAAAAAGAAAGAATATTAACTATAGAAACCGCTAAAGATTGCTAGTATCAAATAGTGTGCATTTTCTGCATTAATCCGAGGACACAAATCTCCAGAACCGACAATTTCATTCTGTGAGCTATCGTGGTCTCCTTGTGAGCCTCGTGTTCAACAATGTCTGTTTAAACATTTGCTTTCCCCAACCTCTCCTTTGAGGCGAGTGGACAAATGGGCCATTAAAAATACAAGCAAACGGACACAATGACCACGGCACGTGGACCAGCTGTCCCTTACAGTAGTCCACTTAAGGTTTCAATCGCTTTAACCCCAATCCGCCACAGGGATTGAATCCAGTGACAATATTTTCGTGCATGCCCAGTTTAACGCTGCTAGAAAATCCAATATGGCACTCAAACACGACTATAAAACTCAAGACGTGCGCACTTGCATTAGGTTTCTTAATTGTGAGCACCGGTGTCTTGTATATTTATTACACCAAAAAATATCTCCACACTTTTAGGCTCCATCAGTCGAACAAAATAACACATTTATTATAATATAATTATAATGCATGCATTATATTTCATAGTGTTTATTATTTTTGTCTTGATTTAACATTCACACATGTCTTTGTGGGTCGCACTAGGCTTTAGATTAGTGCGCTTGTCTACCAATAGTGTACTCATGACATCGATCCACAGTGAGGCATGCTTGTACGTGTACCAAAGTACTTGCAACGTGAAGGTTGAACGATGTAATAAAGGTTTAGTTTATAAAGGAACGTCTTTCACATTCATGAATTCCTGTACTCAGATACCTACAAAAGTCCTCCAGTCTCTTCCTACAAATCACACTACGAGGTTCGCAATACAGTGCACGAAATACGTAGCACAATCGAGGATCTAAATGTTCATACAACAGAATTGCGCATGCTGTAAACGCATCGTGTGTAATAAATCCCTGTCATGGGAAGTTGAAAATAATTATAACATGTACATTGAACCAGTTTTAACTTATGGATGTGAATTCTTGATAATCATGAAACAAGCCAAACAAAATCCACGCAGAGATGTGGTTTTACAGAAGAATGCTGAAAATTCCTTTTACAGCCGAAATAAGTAAACTAAATGTCTTGAAAGATCATAAGACACAGAGATAGCTTATGAGAAATATCACAAAGAGGAAGTCGTCATTTATTTATTATACCACAATATGAGAAGAAAAGCCAGACACATAGTGTGAAACCTTGACAGATTTATAGAAAGAATGACAGGGACAGACAGCAAGTGACGATTCTTTAACCGCCTTGTGTTATGGCACGGAAAGGTGTCATCACACGGATTGACACATGCTGTTGGAGATCGCAAGATGTGGCGAGGCATGATTGCCCACGCCAGTTGTTGATGATGATGATGAAGTTCAATGCATTGAAGTTGTGAAAAACGCTTGCATCTATCGAAGTCTCCCAATCCTATACCAAAGTACAGTCTTCGAAGGAACTGTGTTACCAAGCTCTCCATCTCCTCTCCAAACCCAAACACCGCGGCATGTGCCATAAAGGTACCGGAATGCTTGGCATATCCAAGATTTGGTAATCTACTTCTCATACCAAATATTTGTGGTAGCCCAGTGATTAGCACGCTTGGCTGCCGACCCGATGGCCATGAGTTTGAACCCCCATTGAAAAGTTGGCCTGGTCACTCAGAAAGATAGTTTATGTATATAAACCATAAGAACCTTTATCTGGGATCCGCGTAGCAAAATAAACAAAGAAATATCTATAAAAAAAATAATAAACGTGGAGCAGAAAAATAGAAACAGAAATTAATAATATGCGGAGGACGCATATATATATATATATATATATATATATATATATATATATATATATATATATATATATATATATATATATATATATATATATATATATATATATATAATACATTTATTGGTCTTTGTCTGCGTGTGCATACTAAGCGGTAGCCTTAAACACTAATTACATTGTAATATTTATTACGGAAAGCTTAATCTCAAATGCACAACACAAATGCATGAAGGCACCGTTATTTTCAAATTAACCTGGAAAATAACTCTGATAAATGTTTTGCAAACGATGAGCAAATACTTGCTAGCAGTCGTTATCACCCCCTATCTGAAAGTCTGTTGTAAATCTGAAAATAAAATAGGGGCTGTGTAAAGGGAACGATTTACTGACTGTCTGAAGTAAACGAGTGAAAGCAATAGGGGACGTTATTCTGACGCACCTGCAGAAGTTTGTCTAGCAAACACTGGGCTTTAGTGAGCACGGCTGAGGGCACAGGTAACGGAGTGGTGAGCAAAGCTGAGCAAATTTGCGAAGGTTAGTCAGACAGAGGGCGGTTTAGATAGACGACGGTCGGTGCAGTATAGGTGAGTGGTTGCTATGCGCCGCGCACGTGTGTTTAATTCGCATCACCCAAATATTAATCAATGTGAAAAACAAGTAATTAATGTTGAGAAGCTCTGAAAAGATTACGCGCTTCAGTTTATGATGGAGTCAATGTGAAAAGCAGGAATCAGAAATCTAGATGGAGTTATAATTTATTCGGATCATATCACATTGACGATTTTACTGAAAATGGAGTTATTTGCGTCATCGGTTTAAAATATGGCGAACACTTTATTTTATCTTGAAGTTGGTTGCCTGCCCTTTAGATGACCCCAGCATTTATTGCATGTTTGTGATTTACCAGGCTGTTTTAGTTCGGTAGTTTGCCATTTTCTCCGTAATCTCGTATACTCTCGTAAGTAAAGTGATGTTGCGCGAGAATCGGTAGCTGTTCTCTCCGCGTTGGTAACTTACGGGGTATGTGAGCCGGTCGCTCAGAAAGCAATGGCAAACTACTTAGGGTAATCTTGCCAAGAAATCAACAATCAGCTGAAAGATGCTGATGTTGACAGCGATGTCCTGTAAAGGATATGCGAACAAAAAAAAGTGTGTTTGCCATTGCTTTCTGAACTGATTCAGTGTCAAACAAAAAAGTCAGTTTGGGCTAACCATGGTGCACAGTCAATAGAACAAGTATTATCATGTAAAATTCCATTCACGGAGAATTAAAATTGAGGAAGAAACGGCGAAATAAATCAAACAATGGCTTTAGTATGGCGATATATCACCCCTCTGTCCAAATGGGAAGTTAAATTTGGAGACATATTAACCTTTGGCACTCAGTCAGTTAACCGCAGACATCTCATACCTTGGAAATAAACGAAAAACCGTCTGATATCAAGTCGCCCGCTACTGATTTAGAACCCTGGAATCCGTATTCCGGAAAATAATGAAACTGGGCGTCTCACTACCCCCTAAGCCACAGCCACGGTTATGAAATGAGTAGATGAATCATATGTTATCTGAAATACACGACAGACATCACAGTCAGTGATACTTTTAGATTGTGGAGCATTTGTTATCCCCAGTCTAGCTGCGGAGTCACAAGAGATCAATACACAACCTTCGTAGCATCGGGGGTGGGTGTGGGTGTGCGTGTGGTATCCCCAGGTGTGCATGACAGATTCAAACATCCTATAAATATTCTGTTATGGTAGTCTTCCCAAGGTGTACGTTACAGAATCAAACATCATATAAATATTCTGTTATGGTAGTCTTCCTAAAGTATGCATGACAGAATCAAACATCATATAAATATTCTGTTATGGTAGTCTTCCTAAAGTGTGCATGACAGAATCAAACGTCCTGTAAATATTCTCTTATGGTAGTCTTCGCATTTCAACATATAGACAGGGAAGCGGCGTATATAGCCTTCTTCGTCTTCTTGTGCAACCCTTAATTCACCGTTGTTGAGTAGACTGTCGTAAGTTATCCCTTCTTACTTTAGTGTCGTCCCTGGAGTGAGGGAAATCAACACCCACATTTTTATTAACCCAATATTATTGTCCTAGAGAAACAACCAGACTCCGTCCACAAAACTCCGTCGGTCTGCAAACACCTCTTTCTTACTCTCACTCACCCCTGGATCATGCCCCCTCTCACTCCTCCCCAACATGACATACTCCACAACTCTAGCTTTAACAAATAAATACAAAATAATTTATTAAACCAATAGTATAGGTGTGAGAAGTGTGTGTGTGTAATGTGTAGAATGTGTGTCGAATATTCTAGTGGGTGCAGACTTAGACCAAGTAGCTGAAGAGCCCAGTCCGATCATCCCGGAAAGGATCACACCACATCTTCATTCAGTCCACAATGACCTCACCAAGGTATGTGTCCATCCTGCTAGATGTAGACTTCCACCGGTGGCTGTTTGATCACTCAAAAGAAACTAGTCACAGTCCGACCCTGATCCTGCCTGGATCACACATCGTTATCACATGTCCCGATTATTCTTAGACTTATAACATCCTTGTCTAGTGAGGACACGAAAATACTGTTCTTTGAAAATAAATGTACTTCTTGTCTAAAGTGTCTACTGTTCACAAGACCATTGTTATAATAACTTCCTAATCAGTTTATACTGTTCTATTCCCATGTGATGTGGAAAAACCGTACCTATTAGTCTTTTCAACTGTTGTGTGAAAACATAATACCCACTGGACTTTTCCCATGTGGTGTAAAAAAAAAAACAAATCTCTTGTTCTATTCACATGTGATGTTTGAAACATTAATTTCACGATTGTTCCTTCTCAAAGATGATGCGGAGAAAACAATCTCTAGTATTCTGCTAATGTGTGACGTTTAATAAATACTCTCACGACTGTTCCTTTAAACCCCTTTCATCATGGGCTAAGTGCAAAATTTGCTGTATAACTGCCTGCACTAAGGTCTCCATTCTCAGTGACTTGAGTGACCTAAGGGAACCTGTAAAAGATAGAACAATACACTTGGTGAGAGCACCTGTCCCTGACCTCCATTGGATGGAGGTAGGCTGACATCCTCACTCAGATATATGACAGTGAATCAACTCTGTCATGAGCAGAGGAGCTCTTCACTCCGGTCTGCGGTGGGTTAAGACCAGGACAGAGCAAAATGCAAAGTGTAGACCCCCAGCAGACCCCACTGGAAGATCCCACCATTGGACATTCTCCCCATCCCCAATCTCCCCAAATATCATCCCATTTCACTATTCCCCATCAGCAGAGCTATCTGCCGTCTTACACTAGTTAATCTTAACAATGCGACGGCCTATTGTCGCTGATATTCCTTGACTACCTAACCACAATGCAACAACACTATGATATAGTTCTAACTATATCTATCACTAAGCTATTCCACATTATTTATAGCTAGATGCGATCCTTAAAATACCTTATGCCATTCTGACTTAATCTCTGAATCGAATACACCATTTGCCATAAAAGACACACGTTAAGCGAAACCGAACACAGGCGATTCTATTTCACACGGATTGAGCCAGCTATCACTTCTGCCTACGTCAACTGTCTGAGTTACACTAACGTACACAAATCATGTTTCTTGGCAAACAGCCTTGAATTGTTCACGTGACGTTTTTGATGTCATGCAGGTGTCCCAATGTTCACAATAACAAGCCTACAACTTTCCGTCGTGTGGTGACAATCAAAGCCGCCATTTCGTTTGATGTCGAGAAATTCTAGATGACAGACGGGACTGTTTTATCTCCCGAGCCATTTGTTAAAAACAATTGTGGCCTTGAAAACATGCCGTTAATCAGACTGCCTGTATTATCATCAACTGGTTAATCCACGGTGATTTTCATAACATAGGCCCCCTCTTAAGAGAGTAGTCCATCTCACTCTTCTCCACCGTGAGTTCAATCCAGATGATTCATTCCTCTTCTTCAGGAGCTGGGTGTCTTGACAAGAAGTCCGCTCCAACATTTTCCTTCCCAGGAATGTACTCCACTGTGAAATTGTAGGGTTGAAGTAACAACGACCAACGCGTCAAACGGGCGTTGAGCTTCTGAGAAGTAGCCAGGAACATCAGGAGCTGATGATCCAACTGGACCTGAAACTTAACTCCATACAAATAGGGCTGGAATTTTTGCACGGCCCATACGAAAGACAAACACTCTCTCTCTCGACGGTCGAATAATTCCTCTCAGTCTGGAGTAGTTTCTTGCTTGCGTATGCCACAGGTCTCAAAACCGAAGCATCGTCTTTCCCTTCCTGTAACAGGGCTGCCCCAATTCCAATCCCACTCGCATCCGTTCTCAACACAAATGGTTTAGAAAGGTCAGGGAGCTGTAATACAGGTTTGCTGACCAAGGCCTCCTTTAACTGACTATAGGCAGTCTCACATTCTGGTGTCCAGATGATTTGGTCCGGGAATCCCTTTTACAAGGTTTCCGTCAATGGAGCTCCCAGTTCAGTGAAATGTGGGATAAATTTGTGGTAGAACCCACACAACGAGAGA
Organism: Cepaea hortensis; assembly: GCA_963921405.1. NCBI lineage: Eukaryota > Metazoa > Mollusca > Gastropoda > Stylommatophora > Helicidae > Cepaea > Cepaea hortensis. The sequence goes on along the minus strand of OY992877.1, from coordinate 59,648,532 downwards.
AAGGATCGCACATCCTTCTTCGTTTTTGGCATTGGAGCACTTCTGATTTTCTCCAGGTTCTTTTCCTTAGAGAATGGCACTGGGTAAACCTTTTGGAGAACAGGCTCTTGGGTGGTCAACGTCATCTCGTACTCCACCAACCTCGATCGTCCTGGTTTATCAGTAAGTATCTCCTGATGAGACTCGAGAATCTGGGTTATCCTTTCCCTCTCCTGGGAAGTCAGATCAGGGTTCACTTGCACATCCCTATAGGTTTCTTGGTGTACCAAGGGATATTCCTTGCCCTCGTTGGTTCCCACTTCAGTCTCCCCTGCAACTGCCATTGCCATGAGGTGAGCTGCTTTTTCTCCGGGTCTCTCTTCGTATTTCCGCAAGAGATTGATATGGAAAATCTTCGACTTTCCCCGGATCCGGATCTGATAGTTGGTTCTGGATATCACCCTTTCCACGGGAAATGGTCCTTGCCAACCTATCTCCAGTTTGTTGTTTCCCGTTAGGAGTAGCAACAAGACTTTGTCTCCCACCTCCAGAGATCTGTCTTTAGACCTACGGTTGTAGTAAGCAGCATGTCTTTTTTCTGGCTTTTTTCAAGTTTGATTCGCCACAGTCCATTCCTTGTGGAGTTTTTCTTTCAGTTCCTCCACGTATTTATAGGAAGAGATCACTTCTTCTGACGCCCCCTCTTCAGTCCAACTCCTCAACATGGCTTCCAACGGTCTTTTGATTGGACGACCAAACAGCAACGTAGCGGGTGGTAGTCCTGTTGAGCCATGAGGAACTTCCCGATAGGCAAAAAGTGCTGCTGGGATATATTCATCCCACCTATCAGGTTTTTCCTGTGCCAGTTTCCTGAGCATTGTCATCAACGTGCCTTTGAAACGCTCTACTTGTCCATTGGCTTGAGGGTGGTAAGGGCTGGTATGTATGTGGTTAGAGTGGAACACCCTAAATACTTCCTCCATGAGTTTTCCACAAAACTGGGACCCATTGTCCGTCAGAATTTGATCCGGAAAGCCTAATCTGGTAAAGGCCTCCATCAGTGCGTCCGCCACTTGTTTCGAGTCAATCGTGGTCAACGGTATGGCTTCACCCCACATTGTACAGCAATCCACCATTGTGAGTATATACATGTTCCTCTTCCTAGTCCTAGGAAGTGGACCCACGATATCGATGGCTACCCTCTCGAAAAGAGAGTTCATGATGGGCATCTCACCCAAGACCACCGGTGCTGTCCAGTGTTTCGGTGCCACCCTCTGGCACTCAGGGCATGACTTCACATACCGACGCACATCATCTGTCATTCCCGGCCAATAGTAATGGCAGGAAATTCGCTGCTTGGTGGCGGCAATACCCATGTGCCCACTAAAGGAGATGGTATGCCCCATATGAAGAATCTGGGACCGGTGAGCTTTCGGGACGACCAACTGACCGTATAGGTTGTCTCCCCTTCCTGCTCTCCTGTAGAGTATCCTATTTTTCATGTAGTACTTCCCACGTCCTGGTGGATCAGCACTTCTCTGCAGCTTTTTGTAGCAAGGACGTAAAGTAGCATCCTCACTCTGGGCAGTTCGTAGCTCCCCCGGCATTGGGTTGGTCACAATTGCTTCTGACTCTTCCGTTCTCGTCTGAGAGCGAGTCTGTATTGCTCCCGTATGGATTGGCTCCCTGGGCATTCCCAGAAAGACATACCGGCAACCGAGGATGACGGGGAAAATGGGATGGGTCAATACAGTAGCCTTGATTGTGCCGGTGACATATCTTGACCGAATCTCCACGTTAGCAATGGGCAACTTCATGGCCACTGCACTCTTCTGTGCAGGCTGTATCTCCATGGTCTCACCTGTGAATTGTTCTGGATGTACCAGATCCGCAGAAATCACGGCCTCCCCGTCCAGTCCTGTGTCGTACAAACACTCCACTTGACGACCGTTAACCTCTACCAATTCCACTACAGGTGGTTTATCCTGGTCTGTAGTCTCTTCCTCGGCCTCGACCTGTTCGGTGGGCTCCACCTTAGGTTTTCCGGGGCACACGGCGAATTTAGAGTCTCCTGACTTTCCCTTGCAGTCAATAGCATTGTGCGTGTTTGACCTACAGTGTTTGCACCATTTCCCTGTCCTGGATTTTCTAGTGCCGGACTTGAGTGAGCTCTCCTGGTGGCGAGCTTCCTTGTTGACCTTGGCATTTTCGGTGACAACCTCCTTGGACGTCACTTGACATGCTGCGAAGTGAGGGTTCTTAGCCTTCGATTTGCAGTCTCTCGTATTGTGAGAGGGTAACTTACAAATTGAACACCACTTCTCCGACCACGTTCGTTTTGGTGTAGAGCTTAAAGTGCTCTTGCTACCCTTCTTCGTCTTTTCTTAACTTTCCTCTGATTTTTGTACATAAGGTTCCCCCTTTTTTGTTCCTGAGTTTTTGGGTTTCTTCTTTTCATGTTTCTCCCAACTTTTGGTGTTGGTTGAAAGATTTTCCCCTGCCTCCCCATGTACCTCGACGAACCGTTCTGCTAATTTTGTCACGAGGTCAAAACGTTCCGCTCCTTGTTCTCCCAGGAATGTCCTGAGAGGTTTTGACATTTGCTTCTTCAGTTGGTCGACCACCATGAGCTCTTCCAGTCATGTGCGAACCAAGCCAAATCCATCCACTTATGGAGATAGGATTTTAGACGCAAACTGTAGGCGGCAAACAACTCCCCCGGTTCTCGTTTCGCTGCTCGAAATTTTTTCCGGTAGGTATGTGACGTAACCTCGAATCGTTTCAGCAGAGCCGTCTTCAATTCGTCGTAATTGTTCTCATGTCCTGGTGACAGGTGAGAATAAACCTCGTAGCCGGTCCCGCGTAATCCCTGGGATAGCGTAAGACACCATTTGTCACGGTCCAGACCCATAGCAACAGACATGGCCTCGAAGCGTTAAAGGTACTGGTCAATCTTCTCTTTGTCCTCCTCGTAGACCGCTAGAGGAAACTTCATAGCATAGTAACTATGTCCACCTGCTGGGGTTGAGCCTGGGATGGAGGAACCTTCAACTGCTCCCTCAGTTTCCCCATTAGATTGCCTCTTCAACTCGAGTTCCCTCATCCGGTACTCGTGCTCCCTTTTCTGAGCCTCCTGCTCCGCTTCCCGTTTCCTAGCAGCTTCCTCAACTTCAAGTATCCTAGCTGCCTGCTCAGCTTCCAATTCCAGTTTCTTGGCTGCCTGCTCAGCTTCAAGTTTCTTAGCTGCCTGCCCAGCTTCAATTTCCAGCCTTCTCATGGCTTGCTCTGCTTCCAATTTCTTAGCTGCTTGTTCCAACTCCACCCTTCTCAATTCCAGCTCGGCCTTTCGATCTTCCCTTTCTGCTTGACGATACTCTCTCTCCATCTCCTGTACGTAATCTGTTAGGGCAGAGCCCAACAAGCCCATTTCTTCCCCTTTTGCTCTTAGTTCTGCCGTGGTTAGTTTAGGAGTGGCCATTTTCCAGACAGGTAAGTCAGCAGATAGAGTGTAGATTATCTCCAAGATCAATATATAGCTAATTAACAAGTACAATTAATAGTGTATATTTAGTAACAAACAGCACAACACAACACAATCGCTCAGTGACAAGAGTAGAATTAGGACCACAGACCTATGCAGACGTGTGAAGTGTGAACAGGTAAGATATGTGTCTTAACCCCTATCCACATTCACTCTAGCTGGATTCTCTCTAATATGATATCTCCGTCCTATAACTAAGGATCCCGTGTCAAAAGACCCCGTTGTCAGGAGATCCCGCTGTCAAAAGATCCCGTTTACGAGAAGTCCCGCTGTCCACAGATCACGTTTACGAGAAGTCCCGCTGTCCAAAGATCACGTTTACGAACCCCCAATAAATGTCGTAAGTTATCCCTTCTTACTTTAGTGTTGTCCCTGGAGTGAGGGGAATCAACACCCACATTTTTATTAACCCAATATTATTGTCCTAGAGAAACCACCAGACTCCGTCCACAAAACTCCGTCGGTCTGCAAACACTTCTTTCTTACTCTCACTCACCCCTGGATCATGCCCCCTCTCACTCCTCCCCAACATGACATACTCCACAACTCTAGCTTTAACAAATAAATACAAAATAATTTATTAAACCAATAGTATAGGTGTGAGAAGTGTGTGTGTGTAATGTGTAGAATGTGTGTCGAATATTCTAGTGGGTGCAGACTTAGACCAAGTAGCTGAAGAGCCCAGCCCGATCATCCCGGAAAGGATCACACCACATCTTCATTCAGTCCACAATGACCTCACCAAGGTATGTGTCCATCCTGCTAGATGTAGACTTCCACCGGTGGCTGTTTGATCACTCAAAAGAAACTAGTCACAGTCCGACCCTGATCCTGCCTGGATCACACATCGTTATCACATGTCCCGATTATTCTTAGACTTATAACATCCTTGTCTAGTGAGGACACGAAAATACTGTTCTTTGAAATAAATGTACTTCTTGTCTAAAGTGTCTACTGTTCACAAGACCATTGTTATAATAACTTCCTAATCAGTTTATACTGTTCTATTCCCATGTGATGTGGAAAAACCGTACCTATTAGTCTTTTCAACTGTTGTGTGAAAACATAATACCCACTGGACTTTTCCCATGTGGTGTAAAAAAAAAAACAAATCTCTTGTTCTATTCACATGTGATGTTTGAAACATTAATTTCACGATTGTTCCTTCTCAAAGATGATGCGGAGAAAACAATCTCTAGTATTCTGCTAATGTGTGACGTTTAATAAATACTCTCACGACTGTTCCTTTAAACCCCTTTCATCATGGGCTAAGTGCAAAATTTGCTGTATAACTGCCTGCACTAAGGTCTCCATTCTCAGTGACTTGAGTGACCTAAGGGAACCTGTAAAAGATAGAACAATACACTTGGTGAGAGCACCTGTCCCTGACCTCCATTGGATGGGGGTAGGCTGACATCCTCACTCAGATATATGACAGTGAACTAACTCTGTCATGGGCAGAGGAGCTCTTCACTCCGGTCTGCGGTGGGTTAAGGCCAGGACAGAGCAAAATGCAAAGTGTAGACCCTCAGCGGACCCCACTGAAAGATCCCACCATTGGACATTCTCCCAATCCCCAATCTCCCCAAATATCATCCCATTTCACTATTCTCCATCAGCAGAGCTACCTGCCGTCTTACACTAGTTAATCTTAATAATGCGACGGCCTATTGTCGCTGATATTCCTTGACTACCTAACCACAATGCAACAACAATATGATATAGTTCTAACTATATCTATCACTAAGCTATTCCACATTATTTATAGCTAGATGCGATCCTTAAAATACCTTATGCCATTCTGACTTAATCTCTGTATCGAATACACCATTTGCCATAAAAGACACATGTTAAGCGAAACCGAACACAGGCGATTCTATTCCACACGGATTTGAGCCAGCTATCACTTCTGCCTACGTCAACTGTCTGAGTTACACTAACGTACACAAATCATGTTTCTTGGCAAACAGCCTTGAATTGTTCACGTGACGTTTTTGATGTCATGCAGGTGTCCCAGTGTTCATAATAACAAGCCTACAACTTTCCGTCGTGTGGTGACAATCAAAGCCGCCATTTCGTTTGATGTCGGGAAATTCTCAATGACAGAGGGACTGTTTTATCTCCCGAGCCATTTGTTAAAAACAATTGTGGCCTTGAAAACATGCCGTTAATCATACTGCCTGTATTATCATCAACTGGTTAATCCACGGTGATTTTCATGACATAGACCCCAAGCAATTCATTCCAAGCCACTGTACCTTTTGCCGTCAACTACTAGATGGATGGAACGTTGTTCAATCTCAGAAGGCTGAAAGCTAACACTAAAACTAACAGTGACACCGTCAGAGAGCTGCTGATGATTGCCTTCAATATGCCAACTCAGAAGCAGACATGCAACACAATGTTTCAGCTTTCTCATATGCCTGTGCCAACTTTGGGTTCAATATCAGCTTGGGGAAGACTGTAGTTATGTACCAGCCATCTCCAGGGAATAATCACACTGTGCCGAATATCAAAGTGAATGGTCATAGACTAAGTGCTGTGGACAAATTCACCTATCTTGGCAGCACTGTGTCACAAGCTGCCACAATTGATGATGAAGTGAATGCAAGAATCTAAAAGGCCAACGTGGCCTTTGGCAGACTGTACAAGAATGTGTGGGACAGAAATAAAATAAGCCTGCAAATAAAGCTGAAAGTCTACAAAGTGGTTGTATTATCCACATTGCTATATGCTTGTGAAACCTGGACTGTTTATCAATGACACGCTAGGAAATTTAACCCTTCCACACATTCCTTAGGCTCCCTAAAAGAATGTTTTACGCCGAGCTGCGTTGTGGTAAACGTTCCCAGGGTGGCCAGAGGAAACGCTTTAAAGATATTCTGGAAATCTCACTGATAGCTTTTGGAATTCATCATGACACTTGGGAGACTCCTGCCAAAGACCGAAATTCGTGGCGTACATCATTACGTAAGGGTGCAGTCAGTTTTGAAGCAACCAGGACTGCAAGAACTGTGAAGAAAAACACTGGACAGAAAAACCACTGCAGGAAATCCTCCTGGAATGTCAAGCATTCTTTGCCCACATTATCAAAGAATATTTCGAGCCAAGATTGGCCTTCTCAGCTATCTTAGAATTCACGGCTCCGTACTTTCAACCCCATTGAATGAAATGGATGGTCATCATCATTCTTGATGGACAAACAACACCCTTTTGCCATCTCCAGACGCTGGCTCCATGTTCTCTCCATATCATTCAACTCTGCCTCTGGTTCTTTTCTCTGTATTTCTTTAGGTCAACTTCAGTTTTGTTTACCTGTAGATCAATCAAAGGACTTTTAAGTAAAATTGTTCTCAGATTTTCTCCGTGTGTTTCCACACCTGATAATTTAATTATTTTTCATGCTCTCACTCGCTTTGAAACTCAAGCGTGGTCCGTACACACAACTTCTAGTGCACTGGACAGATTTTTGCGTACGGATTAGCCTTTCCTGTTACCAGTATCTCTCTCCATCAAGCAAATCCACTCCGACTTCAGAGGTACATGTAATTTACGTCCTCCAAGTCAAGGACGAGAAATTAACATTTTAGTCCACCTGACCGGTGTAGGGCTGAACCTAACACTCATAGGCTTTTCTAGTGCTATGAAAGCTTCTCTGGCGTTTTACAAATACATTACAAATGTTCATTAACTGATGCCAGCGCAGAATAGAATGCCTAAACTAGTATGGCAGAATCACTAACGCTGAGCTTTTTGAGAGAAAAGACAGATTCCAGAGTGTATTTCTATCCCAGGGCTCAGCAGTGATGATGCATACTAGTTTAGGCACTCTATTCCGCGCAGGCATCACTTAATGAACGTTTTTAATTTATTTGTAAAACGCCAGAGAAAATTTCGTGGCACTAGAAAACTTGTGGAAGTCAACAGAAATTAAAACTAGTACCAAGCTTAAAATTTTTAACTTTACCGGGTCGACGCTTCGAATTTGGGAGCACATCACTTTGCATTGATTTCGATGGTATGGGAGTCGGCCTTTCAGAAAGCAATGACAAATTACTCATAGTAGAAATTACCTAGTAAATCATAAAAGCCAATAAAAACCAATGTTGATTGCACCGTTCTGTAAACAGGACATGCAATTAACTTCTTTTTTTTTCAAAACGTGAAATCAGTATTTCTGTAGGGATCAGGAAATCAACTAGGGAACCAGTTGGGGCTACCGAGACAGTTACAGAAGTAAACACACATAGTATTGTTTGGCGCTCACAGAAGAAGAAGAAGAAGAAAGTAGAGACTAGAGGATGCACTAGATAACATAAAATTTGAAAGCTATAGTTACCGACCGGGATAGCTTTCAAATTTTATGTTGTCTAGCGCGTCCTCTAGTCTCTATACTTCCTTCTTCTTCTTCTTCTTCTTCTTCTTCTTCTTCTTCTTCTTCTTCTTCTTCTTCTTCTTCTTCTTCTTCTTCTTCTTCTTCTTCTTCTTCTTCTTCTTCTTCTTCTCTTCTTCTTCTTCTTCTTCTTCTTCTTCTTCTTCTTCTTCTTCTTCTTCTTCTTCTTCTTCTTCTTCTTCTTCTTCTTCTTCTTCTTCTTCTTCTTCTTCTTCTTCTTCTTCTTCTTCTTCTTCTTCTTCTTCTTCTTCTTCTTCTTCTTCTTCTTCTTCTTCTTCTTCTTCTTCTTCTTCTTCTTCTTCTTCTTCTTCTTCTTCTTCTTCTTCTTCTTCTTCTTCTTCTTCTTCTTCTTCTTCTTCTTCTTCTTCTTCTTCTTCTTCTTCTTCTTCTTCTTCTTCTTCTTCTTCTTCTTCTTCTTCTTCTTCTTCTTCTTCTTCTTCTTCTTCTTCTTTCTTCTTCTTCTCTTCTTCCTTCTTCTTCTTCTTCTTCTTCTTCTTCTTCTTCTTCTTCTTCTTCTTCTTCTTCTTCTTCTTCTTCTTCTTCTTCTTCTTCTTCTTCTTCTTCTTCTTCTTTTCTTCTTCTTCTTCTTCTTCTTCTTCTTCTTCTTCTTCTTCTTCTTCTTCTTCTTCTTCTTCTTCTTCTTCTTCTTCTTCTTCTTCTTCTTCTTCTTCTTCTCTTCCTCTTCTTCTTCTTCTCTCTTCTTCTTCTTCTTCTTCTCTTCTCTTCTTCTTCTTCTTCTTCTTCTTCTTCTTCTTCCTCTTCCTCTTCTTCTTCTTCTTCTTCTTCTTCTTCTTCTTCTTCTTCTTCTTCTTCTTCTTCTTCTTCCTCTTCTTCTTCTTCTTCTTCTTCTTCTTCTTCTTCTTCTTCTTCTTCGTCTTCTTCTTCTTCTTCTTCTTCTTCGTCTTCTTCTTCTTCTTCTTCTTCTTCTTCTTCTTCTTCTTCTTCTTCTTCTTCTTCTTCTTCTTCTTCTTCTTCTTCTTCTTCTTCTTCTTCGTCTTCTTCTTCTTCTTCTTCTTCTTCTTCTTCTTCTTCTTCTTCTTCTTCTTCTTCTTCTTCTTCTTCTCTTCTTCTTCTTCGTTCTTCTTCTTCTTCTTTCTTCTTCTTCTTCTTCTTCTTCGTCTTCTTCTTCTTCTTCTTCTTCGTCTTCTTCTTCTTCTTCTTCTTCTTCTTCTTCTTCGTCTTCTTCTTCGTCTTCTTCTTCTTCTTCTTCTTCTTCTTCTTCTTCTTCTTCTTC
>OY992877.1:59485137-59639185 GCA_963921405.1 Cepaea hortensis | reverse complement strand
TCGACAGCTGTAAAACGCCATGCTTGGTGATTTTTCAGCTTCTCATAAACTACGCCCATAACGTTAACAAATAAAACGTTTCATAAACACTATTTGGCTTGCTCAAATATAGTAAGGCCTTAACAAAGAAGCTGTTCCAGTCATTTTTTGTGGAAACAGAGAGTTCGTTTTAAATTTGGAATTATCGTGAGGATAACAAATACAACGTTCGAACCATACCTGTGTCTGTGTGTTTTAAGTATTTAAGCCAAAAGATTATTCATGTATTCACTTCATATGATATATAACTCTGCAGTATGCACCTGACGAGATGCATCGAAATAAGCCAGGCAATAAATCGTGCAACATATTGTTTGTGACTTCTGTGTTTAAATTCACTAAAGGAATACGTTGTTTTGAATGTTTAACTTCACATGCACGGCGAGAACATGTGAACCATAATTCGGGCAAGCATGTCCTAGAAGACACCGACCAGACAGAGGCCCCGAATAAAGTTCACAAAAGGACATGTTAAAATATGTACTTATAGAAGTAAAGGAAAGAAGTGATAACGATCAGAGAAGGCCTAACATTTCACACCCCAACCACGGTATCTGATATAGTTCTACGTGTTTAAGTTAGTTGTATATCATTTACAGGACGTCAAGTCAACCCCTGCAGTTTTTAACTGTTTGTGATCTCCAGGAAGTTTATGTTCAGAAGTTTGCCATTGCTTTCTGAAAGACCGGCACCCATACCATTGTATAAAACACAACGCAAGGCGGTCTCTGCCGAATTGGCCACAGCTGTGTTTCGTACAAATCCTTCGCCACGGAGCGGCCGTACTATAGTCCATTTACATTTGTTTACCCCATATAAAAATCCACATCTCAGTAACCAACTGAGGGGAAATGATGAGATTTAGCATATAACCTTGTCATTATGTCCACCCAACAAACAAACAAATTTTGTTCTGGAGATTGTACAGCAGACTTCCATGTTTATTTATATGCGGTATATAATTTACGGGTCAGAGATGACGTGCATATTATGAAATGTATTACAGCTTCCACACGGAAACATCAGCGTTCAATAGGGAAATTTCTCGTGCAGCACGAGAATTACCTTATGGCAAGTACCTCACGCAAGTGGAACATGAGTATTCAGAGGTTTCGTCAATAATGTGGGTGCTTTTATGAAACGTGATTTAAAAAAAAAAAAAATCTTACCATTTATCGCTAACCTCTGAATGTGTGAACATATTTTTGTCAAGAAGCTGATCGCAGGAAACTGTTTCATACTATTACATATCCCGAGAAAAGAGCAGTGCATGCACTGGGTTTGAGTAAACGGTCATATCGTCAATGGGTGCAAGAATCTAGAATGAAACCACCACGTAATAAAAAACGGTAGGTAGAAAGGTAATTTTAGACAGCTTTGATAAGGATGTCATAAGGCGAGCTATTATTAAAATGCTGGATGATAAAGAAACAATGACTGTAAGAAAACTTAGAGTTTGGTTGGAAAAGAACAATGACATAGAGCTATCCAAAATAACTTTGTGGAAAATTATAAGGACATTAGGCTTCACGTTTAGAAAGTACAATGGTGGTAGAAATATCATTTGCGAGCAACCGCATTTAGGAGTCATGAGAAGAAAATTTTTTTTTTCGCATATCCTTTACAGGACATCGCTGTCAACACCAGAATATTACCGCTGTTGTTGATTTCTTGGCAAGATTACGCTCAGTAGTTTGCCATTGCTGTCTGAGCGGCCGGCTCACTTATCCCTAAGTTATCAACGCGGCGAGAACCACTACCAGTTCTCGCGCACTGCGTTACCCCACGTGGATAAACGGGATTATGAAGAAAGTCGTTTAACTTCTTGGCCAGGGAGACCGGCATGAGAAGCACATACCTACGTGAAATAAAGAAAATGCGCAAAGAAAATTATGACAGTGTATTTGGACGAAACCTGGATCAATGTCCACCAGACAAGTGAAAAGGAATGGCAATCAATGGAAGGAAAGATAAAGTAATATGTGCCCAGTAGTAAAGGACAGCGTTTGGTCATAGCCCATGCTGGTAGTACGCATAATGGCTTACTACGGAATGCTGGACTCGTGTTCGGTATCAAAGCATACAGATAATAAGGATTATCATAATGAGATGAATGGTAATGCATTTAGAGATTGGCTCGAGAATACAATGCTTCCATCCCTAGATAGAACGTCTTGTCTAATTATGGACACTGCATCATATCAGATTGTTGTTGCCCAATAAGACAACATGCTTACGGCATCGAGCACAAAGGTAGCAATAAAGATATGGTTCCGAAGGGAAAATATACCATTTCCAGAAACGTAATTCAAGCAGACGCAAAAAAAAAAAAAAAAAAAAAAGAAGAAGCAAGAAATATCATATCGAAAAGTTGATAGAAGAGCATGGTCGTAGGTGCTTGAGACTTCCGCCGTACCATTCTCATTTACACCCTACAGAACTTGTGTGGGCTAAAAATTAAAGAACAGGTAGAAACAGACAATACTACATTCAAATTGTCTGACGTCAAAACTAACCCAGTCCGCGCTATTAAATATTGATAAAAGTTACTGGGAAAAAAGAGTGAGGACCATGTGTTGAAAGAGGAAGATGACTATTAGAGATAGGATGGATTGAATTTTATGCAACCGAGAGCAGTCATAAATCTACTGGAATCGTCTGACACAGATTAAGGTCTGGGCAGATCGCAGACATTAATCCACATGCATACCTACTGGGATATGTTGCTCCAACTGTTCAGAAGAATTGCAGGCCCTAAACATTACAGCATCGGTACAAACAATACAAAATGTCAATGTCAACAGTTTGTATTCCACGGTGATGAATTTTCAGTTCCTCAACAATGACAAACAACTGGCGTTGAAAAAAGTAAAACACTAAACGCATTGAATACCAACAGAAGAGTAATATTTCGGTTGAAACTGACATATTGTGGCATAACAAAAAACGTGAGAACAAACACGTTGTCAAATTAGGGGACAACACACGATAATACGAATCAATCTATAAACTTCAATGAAAAGAGGACCAACATCTTGACCGTTAACAAGGACGCCCACTACAGAGACATTCGGATCTATATTCGTCGTGCAAAACGGTAATCATGTTCCGTCTCTGAACAGTAATCATCAGAGTAGACAATCTTTCATGAAGACGCAAAACGGTTCTGTCACCAATGTGCACGTGTGAACAAACTACACAAACAGCTGAACAGATCCTTAAAAATTGACACATGCTGACTAAATTGCGGTATCATCTCTCGTCACTCCATACGCACATTAACGCACAGCTGTTTGGAAGCTTTCACGAATTCCATATAAAAAGCTGAAAGCATCCTAGTAACATGACTCATTGTGTACACATTATTAACCAGCAGCTGAAGAAACAAGAAGGAAATGAAAAATAAGGTAAGAAATATATTCCTTCTTTCCTGTCCATTTCAATTTCGATTCCGCATTATTTACCCCATACCTCTGTAAATTCTGTGTCTTTACTAATATTGCACATTGCACTCACTCCCATACGAATCTGGATACGCCATGTGTCGTCACTCGAACTGACGGACATTACTGTAAAACAAGTTTGTTAGTGTCAATTCACTAGATTTTTTTTTTCCCAAAACATCAAAGAAATGTCGCCGTTTTCCACGATTTAAGTTGCCTTTGGACCTATCAAAGACACATTACTTGGGTGGGGGTAAATATAAGACGACAGGAAAAGTTTCATAACGATGCAACAGAGAGTTTTCAACAAACAAACAAAAATTATCGTTAATGAGGACAATCATTTGTAAATAGACTATACCAGTACATTCCACACATGTAACCTATGCAAGCCACATAAAGTGGGAGTTAACATTTAACATTGATGTGCGTGCAACTTCATGAGCGTGAGATTTATGAAAAGGTAACATACCGGAAAAACGGTATTCAGTAAATTGTTGAATAACATTTATACAGTATCCCTGGTATTTTATAATTATTTCCCAAGCAGCGCACGTTTATATAACCGAGTACGGAATTAATTCTAGCTCTCATTCACTTTGCAGTTTGCATCAATGAGACATTTTTGAAAATATTCGCTGGACTTCCCGGGTCGTCCCATTTAGCCATCATTAAATACTCCAGCCTTCTTCTTCCTTAAACTATGAGGTTAGTGAGACAGCCCCACAGCCACCCATTTCTTTATGCTGTCCACCCACGTGTGACGTTGCCTTTAGCTTGTACACTTCCCCTCTACCTTTTCCGTCCAGCAAATCTTTCAACCAGGAATTGTGTCTGGTTTTATGGTCGAGATAATGTAATTATTCAATCTTGATCTCATTCTCTTGTTTTCTTCAAGCCCAGTGTTTGTAATGTTTCCTCCAATGTGTCTGTTTTATTTCTATTTTATTCTATCTTTATACTATTTTATTTCTGTTTTATTCTATTTATCTTGCACACTTCCCCTCCATGATTCCGCCTATCTGTCTGTTTTTTTTTTTTTTTTTAATATATACTATATATATATATATATATATATATATATATATATATATATATATATATATATATATATATATATATATATATATATATATATATATATATATATATATATATTCTATTTTTATTCTGTTTTACTTCTATTTTATTCTATTTATCTTGCACACTTCCCTTCCATTTTATTCCGTCCAGCAGATATGTCAACCAGGAATTGTGTCTGGTTATATAGACGAGATAATGAAATTATCCAATCCTTATCTCATTCCCTTGTTTTCTTCAAGCCCAGTTTTTGTAATGTTTCCTCCAATTTGTCTGTACAACATTTTGAACGCTGCAAATTTATTCTCGCATTTCTTATTTATTTTTCGTTGTTCTACAGAGTAAGCCGGCTTTGGGGCGAAGGGGTTAGGACCCTATTCGCAATCCCGCATACCGCGTTCGAAACATTGCTGCGGGCGATTTGGTAGCAGACCAACTTGCGTTAGTTTTCATACAATGGTATGAGTGCTGCTTGTTGTAGAAAGCAATGAGACACTAATTGTTTTTTTCTTTTTCATATCCTTTTTTACAGGGCATCGCTGTCAACACCAGCATTTTACTGCTGTTGTTGATGTCTTGGCGAGTTTACGTTCAGTAGTTTGCCATTGCTTTCTGAACGGCCGGCTCCCATACCAACTTGTTAAAACCCAGCGCAACGCTAGTTAGCGGGCTTACGAATCGCGTCCGTAAGTCTTTCGCCATGGAGTCCGGCAATGGGAAACTGCTGAACGTAAATTTGCCAAGAAATCACACACAAAATGCAAGGGTTGGCTGCGATGTTCTGTAAAGTATATGCAACTTGTTATTAAACTGCCGAGTAGAAAGACAAGATAAAGGACTCCTGTAACACAGATCGACGTGTGTAGTGTATATGGTGCTACATCCATAGTTGATAGACCAGTCGGCTCTCGGTGGGCGCTGTGGTCAGTGTTAAGCAGGACGCCTTTACTTTCCAAGACATTTCCTGGTGATCATTTCAGCCTGTGTCTACTTGACAGTCCAGGTCCATTTTTAAAATCCGTCCTTACAGGGCCAGCAGGCGAGCGTCTAGCTACTTCACTACCGCAGCTACTATTCGAGCGCCTTGGCAGACTTATGTATGTTGATGGTATTTGTTTAGTTCTGTGAACTCATCTCTCTCTCTCTCTCTCTCTCTCTCTCTCTCTCTCTCTCTCTCTCTCTCTCTCTATTTTCTCTCTTTTTTTTCTCTCTCTCTTTCTCTATCTCTCTTCTTTTTATCTCTCTTTTTCTCTCTCTCTCTCTCTCGCTTTCTCTCGCTTCCTCTCTCTCTCTCTCTCTCTCTCTGTCTCTCTCTCTCTATTTCTCTCTTTTTTTCTCTCTCTCTGTCTCTCTCTCTATTTCTCTCTTTTTTTCTCTCTCTCTTTCTCTATCTCTCTTCTTTTTATCTCTCTTTTTCTCTCTCTCGCTTTCTCTCGCTTCCTCTCTCTCTCTCTCTCTCTCTCTCTCTCTCTCTGTCTCTCTCTCTATTTCTCTCTTTTTTTTCTCTCTCTCTCTTTCTCTATCTCTCTTCTTTTTATCTCTCTTTTTCTATCTCTCGCTTTCTCTCTCTTTCTCTCTCTCTCTCTCTCTTTCTCTCTCTCTCTTTCTCTCTCTCTCTCTTACTCTCTCTCTTACTCTATCTCTCTTCTTTTTATCTCTCTTTTTCTCTCTCTCGCTTTCTCTCGCTTCCTCTCTCTCTCTCTCTCTCTCTCTCTCTCTCTCTCTCTCTCTCTCTCTCTCTCTCTCTCTCTCTCTCTCTCTTTCTCTGATTGTCATGTAACATGCCATTTTGATTGTCCTGTAACATGCCACTCCATTTTTTGTGTGTGTATTCTCATCTTTCATATTATCATTTTGTATGCCACTTGATTTTATCATGTATAATATAACATTACTGTGATGTGAGGGAGAGAGAGAGTTAGTGAGTGGGAGAGAGAGAGAGAGAGAGAGAGAGAGAGAGAGAGAGAGAGAGAGAGAGAGAGAGAGAGAGAGAGAGAGAGAGTTGAATTGCATCACTAATTTTTACGCTACACAATGTATATGTAGAAAATGTTCTCCACTTCTTATAATTTTTGCGAGAATGCTCACGACAATCGTCAGTGTCTCAACTGTGTGTAAAGTGTGGGAGTTTGTTCTTATTAGTTTCAGTGATCATGTGAGGTATAATGTATGTGTCAAGATGTGAGGTTGTTTGTGTGGGTGTGTATGTGAGGTATGTGTGTGTGGGGGGGGGATGTATGCGTGGAGGGGTTGTGTGTGGGGGATGTGTATGGGTTGATGGGTGATGTGTAGATGGGTGAAGGGATGTGTAGTCTGTGGGGGATGTATGTGTGTGTGAGGGATGTGTGTGTGTGTGTGTGGGGGGGGGGGGATATTTGGGAGGATTATTGGAAGTATGTGGGTGTTGGTGGGTTGGGGGTGGGGTAGGGAATGAGTATTTGGGTGGGTAAATGGGTGTGTAAGAGATTGTATAGGTTGGAGGATGGGTGTGTAATGGGTGTGTGTGGGGGGGGGGTGTCTGTGAATGGGATATGTCTGTGTGGGTGGGAGTGTGGGAGTGTGGATGGGGTAAATGTGAGTGGGTGGAGGATGTATGTGTGGGTGGTGAGGATGTTTGTAGGTGGGGGATGTGTGGGTGGGTGGGGAGATGTGTGGGCGGGGATGTGTATGAGGAATGCATGTGGGGGATGTGTGTGTGGGGGATGTGTTTATGGGTGGATGTTTATGTGGGAGGGAAGTTGTGTGAGAGGTGGGGGAGGTGTGGGATGTGCTGGTGGATTAAGGATGTATGTGAGGATGGGGGATGTGTGTTTGGCTGGGTGGCTGTGGTGTGTGTGGGTGGGAGGGTAGATGAGAGATGCATGTGTTGATGGGCGGGTGGGTGATGTGTGGGTGTGAGTGGTTGATGGATGAGTACGTGAGTGGGTGGGTGTGTGTGTGAGATGAGTGTATGGTTGGGGCATGTGTGTGGTTGTGAGAAGATGTGTGTGAGCGGCGGATGTGTGTGGGTGGGGTATATGTGGGTGGTGGGGTGTGTGTGGGTGGGAGGTGTGTACTTTTGGGTGTTTATGGGTGGGGTATATGTGTGGGCAGGTGGGGAGATGTGTTTGTGGGTGGGGATGTGTTTATAGGTGGGTGATGTGTAGTTGAGAGGTGGCGGATATTGGGTGGGTGAGTGGGTGTATGTTGGCTGATGTGTGTGTGTGTGTGTGGGGGGGGGGGACATTGTGAGGGTGCGGGATGTATGTGTGGATAGGTGCGGGATGTGTGGGTTGACGGGGGTATGTGTGCGTGGTTTTGTGATGTGTGTTTTACTGGGTGGCTGCCAGTGTGTGGGTGGGTGGTGGAGAATATGTGGGTGGGTGTGTGCGTGTCGGTTATGGGATGGGTGGGGGATGTATGTGTGGGTGGGGGATCAATGGATGGGTGGCGGCATGTATGTTTACCTGAGTCTGTATGAGTGCGTGGAGGTATGTGTAGGTGGGTGGGGTGTGGTGGGGCAATATGCACTGTTTATGTTTACATTTGACAATGTTTTTTCCCCCTATGTAAATGTAACATGCACATTTGATGAATGAAAGATGAGTGATTGAAAGGGCCGAATGTAAGACGGGCCTGCATGCCTAATTTGTTACCCTTTTAAAATAAAGTCCGTTCGTTCGTTCGTTCATTCTCTCTCTCTCTCTCTCTCTCTCTCTCTCTCTCTCTCTCTCTCTCTCTCTCTCTCTCTCTCTCTCTCTCTCTCTCTCTCTCTCTCTCTCTTTTCTCTGACTCTATTTGTGTTTGTGTGTATGTCTATCGCTGCTTTCTCTCTTGCTTTCTATCTTCCTTTACCGTGTTCTCTTTACCGTATATGATAAGAGAATTTGAAAACTGTAAGGATTCGTAACCATTTTTCTAAATTAGCTGGAAAAGACTCTGACATTTAGACATGGATGAAAGGTGCAAGAAGAAAGACCTTTTCAAAAAAAAAAAAAAAAAAGCCTTTTGAGATTTGTCACTTATCTTTGGGGAGAATTATCACAAGTACACTCTCTGTAGAGATGGCGCAGTAGCTTGCACTGGTGGTTCTGTGCATAGTGGAAAGACATCTATCTGGCTTTTTATATTTTTATTTTTTTTGCTCGCTCGCTTTGAACTCAAGCGTAGTCCATACACACAGTCCATGGACTGAATTTTGCGTGTGGATTAGCTTTCCCTATTAACAGTGTCCCTCGCCACCAGGCGAATCCACTCCGACTTCAGAGGTACTTGTAATTTACGTCCCTAATCAAGGAAGATAGGTCAACATTTTAGTCCAACTGTCCGGTGTAGGGGTTGAACCGCTTACCTCGGCATCAGCACATCGAATGTTTAAGAACACGCGTTCTTACCCATTCGGCCATGAGGACCTGCTATCTGGCTGTTGATTATTGGCTTCCGTCAGGGGGGAGGGGTGGGGTGTTGCTCTGTAGAATGGAGCTAACAGACATACAAATTCAAGAATGTACACGAATGTGACTGCGAACATATCAGTTCTGATGTGGCTATCTGGTACTCGAGTTACTAGAGCAGTTATATTGTCTGATTCTCAGTTCGTATTGTGTAACGTTTAAAATAGACAGACGTAGCTTGAGTAACTATCAAGCGTGGATACTTCTCTCTTACAAAGACTTACATGGGTCTACTGTCCTGGTCTTGATGGAGTGTGGGTTAACGAGCGAGCCGAACTGCTGGCTTCAAGAAGTTGAAATGCACAGGGCGATTAAAGCTGTCACTCTGAAGACTATAAACCACTGCTGGTTGATGATACATCAACAGATGAATCAACATATTTAAGTATGCTTTAATTTGGAGAGTTAAGTGTGGTTTCATCAAGGAAGGACATATTCGAGGAAGAATCCAATGTGTGTATAATCAATGTATTACTGCAACGATCAGCATCTACACATTTGCTTAGGAATACATTGCTTCAAAGAGTTTATTCAATGATGTCCGTTCTTAGAAATCAAGACCAATTGCACTCCGGATATGCATACCGGTAGAATGATATTTGCAGCGATAAAGCCACGATCCTGTAGGGACTAGCTGTTTTATTTAAGTGTTAACTGACGAGCCCACACGTCCGTTTAGTTCAGTTTTCTTTTCTTGCCACTCTAAACTGGTTGCATTCTAACTATTGATATTCATGTCTTTAGTTATTTAGTTGATATGCCAACTCTCTATGGTCCTTTATATCTGCTTGGCAATCTGAAGTAGTAGCACAGCCAACCAGTCTGCTCTTTCGTTGCATCATACCCTGATATGGAAATAATTGTAGATTTTCCTGATATGAAAATGATTGTAATCTTTCCTGATATGGAAATGAATATAAACTTTCCTGATATGGAAATGATTGTAAACTTTCCTGATATGAAAATGATAGTAAACTTTCCTGATACGGAAATCATTGTAAACTCACTTTCCTTGCTCACATATAATAATGTGGTCACAACGAATACCATACCGACGTCATTAACGGTTCTAGCCAAAGACTCCTTTCTAGCAGTTTCTGATACGAGTTTAGGGTATAATTGACTCGACTGTCCACATAGTCTCTGCGAAAACAACATTCAACAATGTGGAACAGCTTACTACACAATAACCACAACATTACCCATTCAAATTCTGCGATCAAGTGTTACATTTATCATTCATTACTGTGTAGGAAATGAGCCAAGGTAGGGCAGTGTCTAGCGCGCCTGCCTGCTGGGTCGTCGATCATGAGTTCGTATTCGCGTATATGTTCACATATTCAGTGCCACACAAACAGTAGGTTTGGGCCAAACAAAATTGGGCTGTGGAAAATGGTAAGTAGAGGTGTGTCACAGTTATGACTTAAAAGTTGTTGGTAGCAGACATTATAACACAATGACAACATTTCGGAGAAATATAATTCCATGGCAGATACGGGAAGTGTTTAAGACGATTAATCATCCCAAGGCATTTAATCAGCTAAACTGGCTCGGGCTTTCAGGTCCTTTCAGTGTCAGATCACCACCAGGGTATGTCTGTGTTAGATCACCACCAGGGAGTGTCTGTGTCAGATCACCACCAGGGAATGTCAGTGTCAGATCACCACTAGGGAATGTCTGTGTCAGATCACCACCAGGGAATGTCTGTGTCAGATCACCACCAGGGAATGTCTGTGTGTGTCAGATCACCACCACGAAATGTCAGTGTCAGATCACCACCAGGGAATGTCAGTGTCAGATCACCAACAGGGAATATCAGTGTCAGATCACCACCAGGGAATGTCTGTGTCAGATCAGCACCAGGCAATGTATGTGTTAGATCACCACCAGGGAATGTCAGTGTCAGATCAGCACCAGGGAATGTATGTGTTAGATCACCACCAGGGAATGTCAGTGTCAGATCACCACCAGGGAATATCAGTGTCAGATCACCACCAGGGAATATCAGTGTCAGATCACCACCAGGGAATGTCTGTGTTAGATCACCACCAGGGAATGTCTGTGTCAGATCACCACCAGGGAATATCTGTGTCAGATCACTACCAGGGAATGTCAGTGTCAGATCACCACAAGGAAATGTCAGTTTCAGATCACCACCAGGGAATGTCAGTGTCAGATCAGCACAAGGACATGTCTGGGTAACATGATCCTTCACTTGTTACTCTGCGCCCACAAGCACAGACTTCTCTAAACTTGTGTACACAACTTAGGATATTAAAGACAAGCAATACATTAGTTATCATTATTGTTTATTTTTTTAACAAACGCAAAACATCGTTTAATAAACATCAGTACATCGTCTGCATAGTAGAATCTCTGGATTAAATGTTTCTATGTACAAGAACATGACTAGAAAACTCGTGCGTGTGAAACGTGTGTTAATTCGTTGTAGAATTCATGAATATACATGACAGTGACTCAGTTCAAGCAGGAAAGAACATACACATATAGGGACATATAGTGCATACACATACAGGCACGTGTGGTACATACACATATAGGCACGTGTGTTACATACACATATAGGGACATATGGTACATACACATATAGGCACGTGTGGTACATATACATATAGGGACATATGGTACATACACATATAGGGACGTGTGGTACATATACATATAGGGACATATGGTACATACACATATAGGGACGTGTGGTACATATACATATAGGGACATGTGGTACATACACATATAGGCACGTGTGGTACATATACATATAGGGACGTGTGGTACATACACATATAGGCACGTGTGGTACATATACATATAGGGACATATGGTACATACACATATAGGGACGTGTGGTACATATACATATAGGCACGTGTGGTACATACACATATAGGGACATATGGTACATACACATATAGGCACGTGTGGTACATACACATATAGGGACATATGGTACATACACATATAGGGACGTGTGGTACATATACATATAGGCACGTGTGGTACATACACATATAGGGACATATGGTACATACACATATAGGGACATATGGTACATACACATATAGGGACGTGTGGTACATATACATATAGGCACGTGTGGTACATACACATATAGGGACATATGGTACATACACATATAGGGACGTGTGGTACATATACATATAGTCACGAGTGGTACATACACATATAGGGACGTGTGGTACATACACATATAGGCACGTGTGGTACATACACATAAAGGGACGTGTGGTACATACACATATAGGGACATATGGTACATACACATATAGGGACGTGTGGTACATATACATATAGGCACGTGTGGTACATACACATATAGGGACATATGGTACATACACATATAGGGACGTGTGGTACATATACATATAGTCACGAGTGGTACATACACATATAGGCACGTGTGGTACATACACATATAGGGACGTGTGGTACATACACATATAGGCACGTGTGGTACATACACATATAGGGACGTGTGGTACATACACATATAGGCACGTGTGGTACATACACATAAAGGGACGTGTGGTACATACACATATAGGGACATATGGTACATACACATATAGGGACGTGTGGTACATATACATATAGGCACGTGTGGTACATACACATATAGGGACGTGTGGTACATATACATATAGTCACGAGTGGTACATACACATATAGGCACGTGTGGTACATACACATATAGGGACGTGTGGTACATACACATATAGGCACGTGTGGTACATACACATATAGGGACATATGGTACATACACATATAGGCACGTGTGGTACATACACATATAGGGACGTGTGGTACATACACATATAGGGACATATGGTACATACACATATAGGCACGTGTGGTACATACACATATAGGCACGTGTGTTACATACACATATAGGGACATATGGTACATACACATATAGGCACGTGTGGTACATACACATATAGGGACATATGGTACATACACATATAGGGACGTGTGGTACATACACATATAGGGACGTGTGGTACATACACATATAGGGACGTGTGGTACATACACATATAGGCACGTGTGGTACATACACATATAGGCACGTGTGGTACATACACATATAGGGACATATGGTACATACACATATAGGGACGTGTGGTACATACACATATAGGCACGTGTGGTACATACACATATAGGGACATATGGTACATACACATATAGGGACATATGGTACATACACATATAGGCACGTGTGGTACATACACATATAGGGACATATGGTACATACACATATAGGGACATATGGTACATACACATATAGGCACGTGTGGTACATACACATATAGGGACATATGGTACTATAACAGTGTGTAATATAAGACGAAGGCCGGTCGTTTGTTTGTTGATAAAACGTTTATTGGCTTAATATAACCAAGCTTCGATGTACACCTCCATTCGCTACTCAAGCTGGGTTCTAACTGCCCATACCAACCCAATACGTCACGATTGAGCATCTCCCCCCCCCTTTCAGTCTCAATGCTCAATCGTGCTGTATCGGAGTTTTCCAATAGACCCCAATTATACCTACACTGTTACACCTCCCCATATTACTTAAAGAATTTTCCTTTTAAAGGAAAAATCTTTACTTCTAATCCCCATACTCTATTCCCTACTTGTCTTTTAACCTTCGCCCATACATCTTTTACTCTTCTCCCAGTGCTATGATCTGTCTATAACCTCCCCATATACTTCTTCTTTCCTTTTTTATTTCCCCAACATTTCATAGTTATCTACTACGTAATTCTTCATTTCTGGTTCTTTCTGGTTATCTGTATCAAATATACATATCATAAGAACAGCTCATAAATTCTGTGTCAAAAATTATGATCTTATACAATTCCTCATTCTCATAAATTCTGTGTCAAAAATTATGATCTTATACGATTCCTCATTCTTTCAAACCCCAGGACGTACAAAAACAATGTAGTTAGAAAAAGTAAAGAAGTGGTGCGCACCAAATAAAGAACATGAAGAATGAATACACGACATGACCACATGGACATATTGTAAATGTACATTTAAGACATTCACCCTTTACCTCCCTTGCCAATAAAAAAATTTTTTTTTTTTAAATAATTTTTTAAAACACCTTTAAGAAATATATTATTGTTTGTTATAAAACAATTTGGCATAAGTTTTCATGAACCTTTTATATTTCACATTGACATTGCCAACCACAATTCCGTTCCTCTTCCGTTATCTCACCTTTTACCATGAGCCCATGTTCATATTTTATGAACAACTTAAATATAATTAAAGCTGGTATTTCACAGCACCTATATCTTTCCCCCGTACAACCCATCCTGTTATTTTATAAATAAAGTGACGTGTGTGCAGACCCTGGATACGTCTATCCATTCGTGCATACACGTTCACCAACTATGGTTTCCCACTAGTTAATGAATGCATAGTTTCCCCTTACCTTGGACAAATTTGTTTTTATCAACTCTTTTCTTAACGAAAAACCTTTAGCAAAACCTCCTTCATTTGAAACTTAAATTTACTTAACTAACTTTACAAGCATTTAACTCAATATACCAAATCATTCATGTAATCAAAATAAAATGAACACAACCTCCAAATTAATCTAGAAGAAAAAAAAACACATTTTAAAATGACATAACATGCATGTTATCAAATCAGAATAAAATATCCTATTCTACCTATCACTATTGGACACTTTTACGGACCAATAGTTCTTGTCAACTCAAATGCTATGAACACAATCACCCTACTCTAAACCAATTACTCAAACAATAACAATCATATTTCAAGACCAAATCAAGAAAACAAAATGAGGTATTACAACTTAGGCTCAATAAAACAACCAAACAACATCCCTCATTTTCTAGTAGTAACTCAAGCATAAAAACATTTCTTATATGACTCATAACTCATAAAACTTAGATTTCATAAACACCGTTTTCAACACAATTTTAACTCTCTTAAAATTACTACCAGCATTAGGCTCTCATAAATGACGCATATCCAGTATTTATATGACCGAGAAGACTAAACCTCCTATCTATATATCTGTTATTTACAGATCAATTATGAACATATCTGTTCTATCTAGATAAACAAATCAGTAATCCAGAATTATTTATTATCTCTTAACAGCACATAGTATCCTGAATAAGCTCTTAAGTAAGCACTGTAACCTATATCCAACATTAACTCAATGTAGCCATCCTCTACTTGTCAACGTACTTGTGATCTATCCTGTCTATTATTATTATAACTTGTTAACCCCTATCTTTAAACACGGCACTTCTAACCTCAATAAAAAAAATACATTCACCCACTGTACTAATATCTCAAAACCACTTTTTCCACCGTTTCGTATACTTCTTCTTGTTATCTACAGTACTTTCGATTTATCTACCTCTTACGTTTCCATTTCCTCAACAACTCTAAGTTTCTCTGAATAAGTGCTAACTCTATATCAACATCTTCTTCTTCGTACAACCTACTAGCCTCTTCCATACTACTACTTGACTCTGACTTTTCATCCATTTCTTCTTCTTCGTCTGTATGTCTCTCTTTAGCTGCCGCTAATCTCTTTTGTTCAATATCCCATCTAATTTGTCGATCACTATTCCTCAAGGATCTTTCTAGTAACGGCATATCCTCCCCGCTCGTTGAATAATCCCTAATTCTCCTCTGTCTTTTCACTTCTCTATCTCTTTGTCTATCCATTCTCCTTTTCGTTGCCTGTCTAGTGTTCCTAAACGGAGCACTTATTTCCTCTTCCACACTATCATAATGAGTCTCATTCAACTTTTCTTCTTCTATTGTTTTCAGTATCGTCTGTTCTTGAGTATCATCAAAGCCTGGAGTTGCTAATAAGCGATTTTGTGCTGGATCTCTTCTAACGCCTGGGGTTACTGTAGCACCTCTAACGAGTTGTTCATCTAAAAACCTTGTGTCTGAATAATAATTATTATTATTATTATATTCTATCTCTTCTTCATCTCTCCTTAAGTGTTCCACGTGTGCCCTTGCTACATGTCCAAGTCACGGGACTGGTTCTTAATACTATATGACAGTGGGCCGATATAACTCTCATCGAACCTGAATTATTCCAAGCTCAGTTACAAAATATTCAAGCCTGCACGTATTAGTTATTTCCATATAACCATGGTCTTACTGATTTCATGAGACCTCTAGCTTTTTTCAGCGACTCTTCAGCTGTTTGCTGTTTTTGTGTTCCACAAACATCTTTCTTTTTGGAATTATCTTCCTCTCTCTCTCTTGGTATTCGTCTCTTGACCTTCCCTACTTTCCTGTCATATAAACTGGTATCTAGTTCCAAAGAGTCACTAACTAAACATTTGCCTGCTTGTCCACCAGCAACCATACCGCCCGAGGAAACATCTCGTTTCGAGTCAGGATCGTTCCTAATCATTCTTTTTAAATCTCTGTCTGGTGTACATTCTATATCAGAATCTGTGAGGTCCGAAAATTCCGATTCATAAGATTCTTCGGTTCCACATCCATGATTATACCTGAGCAAAGTTTTTCCATTTCTAGCCCTAACATTCTTTCTAATTTTCTTTCTGCTGTCTTCTGTCTTGGGTTGTCTAACTTCTGTACCTGTGTCTCTCTTTAATGCAACAGTGTTTCTCTTCCCTACTGTATCAACTTGTGTCTGTGTGTTCCGTTCTATTACTTCAATCATCTGCGTCTGTGTCTCTCTTTCCTGTCGATCATCAGCTAAGGTTCTATTAGTCTGATGCTGATTTTCTCCTTTGTTTGACTTTGCGAGTGCATATTTCAATCTTCTGATTTCAAACCATTGATTTTGTAATGTTTTCTGCTCTTCACTATTAGATGGCCAATTCCAGTTCCATCTTTTCTTATAAAAATTCTGTCTCTGCCAACTATTTTCTTCTGGCTTGCCATGTTGTCCCTCTTCATACCTTCGTGTTCTCGTCACGTCGTTTACATTCCATCTGTGACAGTTTCTGTCGTTCTTATAAAGTGGTTGTTTTCTAAAGCAGGTTGAGCTTTGACGTGGCCTTGGCGTAATGGTATCATACTGGCCATTCGATTGGACACCTCTACCACGTTGTCTTCTATCATTTTTTTCCAGTGTCATAATTTCTGCGCTAGTTTGATTAACTCCACGTCTTCTTTGCATTTCTCGAAAATTTCTATTTGTTCTACTATGCACACCTCTATTCTGTGTATTAAACTGAGCACCTCTGTTACTACAAAATCCAAAAACGTGTCCCCTTTGACCACAGCTCCGACAAACCATATTTGTTTTATTTGTATTACTTACCGTTTCTCTTACAGACTTTCTCCTTTTTTCTAGTGAATATATTTGGGCTGTATTTCTTCTGGATGAATGGATCAATTCATTCATTCTCAGGTTCTCTTTTCTTCCGCGTCCGCGTTTGTTAACAATTCTTTCCTGCGTTCTCGTACCTGTAAAATTCCTACGTCTATCTTCAACATTCCTACTCAGCTTGTTAATGTCATGTCTACCCTGTGTATTCGACTGGACATGCCTGTTATTACAAAACCGAAAAACATGTCCCCGTTGACCACAATTCCAACAGACAATATTTGTACTATTTGTGTTACCTACTGTTTCTCTTGTAGGGTATCTCATATTTCTTCTTTCCTCATTATCATACCTATTTCTACCTTGTAACGTCTGTATACCTCCTCTCCTATTCCATCCGAATCTTGTTTGTCCTATTTCCATAGGTTCTTCAACTCTGTCATCTCGACTACTTCCCACTTCTCGTCCTGTTCTTAATCTAAACCTACGTCTCAAATTTTCTTCTTGTACCGCGATATCCACCGCTTGTGATAACCTCTCAGGGTTTTCCCTCATTAATTTAAGTTTCAAACCATCAGACTTTATGCCATCCACAAAGATCCCTACCAACATCCTTTCCACCTCCTCCCCTCGCACATTCTGTCCTAAGAATGCCTCTTCAGCCAGGTTAATCAACCTATCGCTAAACAACTGCACCGTTTCTCCGTTATTTTGTTTAGCCTGCCTCAACACCGAAAATGCATGTTGCGGATCCGTAATTTCTGCATATTTTCTTGCTAGGTCCTCTTTGAATTGTTCCCATGTCTCATCTACCCCAGCCTCTAATTTTCTTCTTATATGATGTGAGACCGGTTCTGTTGCCGTCTGATACGCTAGTCTCATTTTCTCTTCATCTGTTGCCGAGATCAAATAGGCATATTTTTCTATAGAGGTGACCCACTTCTTATAGTCCTTAGCCTGTCCACTAAATTTCATAATTTCTGTTGCCATCCCCTGTTGTTTGACCACCATATTAAGTCGGCCTACTGCTGTTCCTACGCCTGTCAGAACTTGTGCTAAGGTGTCCTGTTCCGCCATGCTGAAAAAAAATAGCAAAACAAAGCAAGCAACCAATCACACAATTATAATTTCCCAAATCCCAACCAGCACAATTCAGTTGGTTATAATATTGTAAGATGTTACATTAATCAGAAGAAGCACCAACGATGTCCTGTCTGAGCATAGGAATAATGAACCCTGTCCTCGAAAAAAAACTCAAACTGGTGGCAATCAGAAGAAGGTTCCTTGTAGATAATGTTCTGTACTCCACTCTAATAAATGAATTCGGAACCTCACGGGATTCTATTTCTAAATTACTCTGTTACCTTCAGTTCAGTTCAAGCAACCAGATCCCGCATTAGGTGAAACTCAGTCTCAGAGTTCAGGTGGTGGAGTTCAGATACCATTTCTCCTCCCTCAGGTACTCTCGTCCTTCTCATGGGCTGCCAGAAAATTCTTCAACCCCTGGTTGGGTCACATCTCATGGGCTGCCGGAAAATCTTCAACCCCTGGTTGGGTCCCTTCCTTGATTCTCAGGTGGGTACTTCAACGTCGTTTGGAATGGGTCATAGGATTAACGTGGCCCAAGGATGGATCAGGTGTTTGGGTCGTAGGATTAACGTGGCCCAAGGATGGATCAGGATCAGCCAAGGCCCAACGATAATGGCGTGTCTTAAGAACTTATGGCCCGATCAACGATCATGCTGTCCTGACAACTCCTGATTAGCTCTTTAACTTTGAGGAACTTAAATTGCTGGTTTGCCCAAACTTTCAGGACAGGATCACTCCTGGTCAATCAAAATGATGTAAGGCAGCGGCTTTGATGGCTCTTGCTAACAGTCAACCTGCAGAAGGGCGGCCATACAAACTTTCTTCACCGTGACCTCTGCAAAACGGCTGGTACAACAAACTTCTTATCTGAAGTCTTAAAAAAGACTTACAAAGGACCACTCCTGGTCGAGCTTTTGGCCTTTGTATTCAGATATTATTACTATCTCGTCTTATAACTTGCTGGCCATCTTTTGGTGCGGCTGTTACCAGGTTCAATAGTTGTTTTTTCACGTGCCGCTTGAATCTTTCCGCGACGACGTTATTCAACTCCGACTTTGCATAGTTTTATCTTTCTCATTCTCAGGTTCGCATCCTGGTCACGGCACCATTTCGCCTCTTATAACAGTGTGTAATATAAGACGAAGGCCGGTCGTTTGTTTGTTGATAAAACGTTTATTGGCTTAATATAACCAAGCTTCGATGTACACCTCCATTCGCTACTCAAGCTGGGTTCTAACTGCCCATACCAACCCAATACGTCACGATTGAGCATCTCCCCCCCCTTTCAGTCTCAATGCTCAATCGTGCTGTATCGGAGTTTTCCAATAGACCCCAATTATACCTACACTGTTACAGTACATACACATATAGGGACGTGTGGTACATACACATATAGGGACATATGGTACATACACATATAGGCACGTGCGGTACATACACATATAGGGACATATGGTACATACACATATAGGCACGTGTGGTACATACACATATAGGCACGTGTGGTACATACACATATAGGGACATATGGTACATACACATATAGGCACGTGTGGTACATATACATATAGGGACATATGGTACATACACATATAGGGTCGTGTGGTACATATACATATAGGGACGTGTGGTACATACACATATAGGCACGTGTGGTACATACACATATAGGGACGTGTGGTACATACACATATAGGGACGTGTGGTACATACACATATAGGGACGTGTGGTACATACACATATAGGGACGTGTGGTACATACACATATAGGGACGTGTGGTACATACACATATAGGCACGTGTGGTACATACACATATAGGGACATATGGTACATACACATATAGGCACGTGTGGTACATACACATATAGGGACATATGGTACATACACATATAGGGACGTGTGGTACATATACATATAGAGACATATGGTACATACACATATAGGGACGTGTGGTACATATACATATAGGGACATATGGTACATACACATATAGGCATGTGTGGTACATACACATATAGGGACATATGGTACATACACATATAGGGACGTGTGGTACATATACATATAGGGACATATGGTACATACACATATAGGGACGTGTGGTACATACACATATAGGGACATATGGTACATACACATATAGGCACGTGTGGTACATACACATATAGGGACATATGGTACATACACATATAGGGACGTGTGGTACATATACATATAGGGACATATGGTACATACACATATAGGCACGTGTGGTACATACACATATAGGGACATATGGTACATACACATATAGGCACGTGTGGTACATACACATATAGGCACGTGTGGTACATACACATATAGGCACGTGTGGTACATATACATATAGGGACATATGGTACATACACATATAGGCACGTGTGGTACATACACATATAGGCACGAGTGGTACATATACATATAGGGACATATGGTACATACACATATAGGCACGAGTGGTACATACACATATAGGGACATATGGTACATACACATATAGGGACGTGTGGTACATATACATATAGGGACATATGGTACATACACATATAGGCACGTGTGGTACATATACATATAGGGACATATGGTACATACACATATAGGCACGTGTGGTACATACACATATAGGGACATATGGTACATACACATATAGGCACGTGTGGTACATACACATATAGGGACATATGGTACATACACATATAGGCACGTGTGGTACATACACATATAGGGACATATGGTACATACACATATAGGGACGTGTGGTACATATACATATAGGGACATATGGTACATACACATATAGGCACGTGTGGTACATACACATATAGGCACGTGTGGTACATACACATATAGGGACATATGGTACATACACATATAGGGACGTGTGGTACATATACATATAGGGACATATGGTACATACACATATAGGCACGAGTGGTACATACACATATAGGGACATATGGTACATACACATATAGGCACGTGTGGTACATATACATATAGGTACGTGTGTTACATACACATATAGGCACGTGTGGTACATATACATATAGGTACGTGTGTTACATACACATATAGGCACGTGTGGTACATATACATATAGGTACGTGTGGTACATACACATATAGGGACATATGGTACATACACATATAGGGACATATGGTACATACACATATAGGCACGTGTGGTACATACAAATATAGGCACGTGTGGTACATACACATATAGGCACATATAGTACATACACATATAGGCACGAGTGGTACATACACATATAGGCACGTGTGTTACATACACATATAGGCACGTGTGTTACATACACATAAAGGCAAACATGGTGCATACACATATAGGCACATAGGGTACATGCACTTATAGGCACATATAGTACATACACATATAGGCACATGTGGTTCATACACATAAAGGCAAATATGGTGCATACACATATAGGCACATTTGGTTCATACACTTATAGGCACATATAGTATTTTTGTAAGATTTATTTGCTGTCCGACATCAAGAATCAGATTGCTAAAGACAGTGTTTAGTGTGCACTGTAATAATTCTGTCAATAATCAATTATGCACTTTATGCAATTACAAATAAATAAAAATATGTAATATTGTGTACGGTCACACACGGAAAATGGTTGCTCAATAGTTGCAAGGACTGACTGAATTCGCTCATTTATAATTTATAGTAACTTCATAGTGCACTTTTTAAATCTTTAGCTAGTGTTGACTTGTTGAAGTAATATATGCTTATACAGTAACTTCACTTACAGGTGCAGACTACGCACCAGACAGCTTGAATATGTGTGTACTAATTGCTGCATCGGGACACACACACATACATACATATACATATCCGAACGGACACAATAGATGCATATATACAAGCGCGGCTATTTATTTATTCTTACAAGTTCGCAGCAACTTCATCATACAATTTGTAAATCTTTAGCTAGTGTTCACTTGTTGAATTAATATATGTACAGTAACTTAACATTCAGATAGTGTACAGCACCAGACAATTTGCCATTTATGTACATATTGCTGCATCGACACATACGCGCTCACACAAGCACACACACACACACACACACACACACACACACACACACTCACACTCACACACACACGTGCTCACACGGATATACATAGAAACATACAGCAACATCAATTCATTCATATTTACAAATTCGTGCATTTGCAGCAACTTCCTAATACAATTTGGAAATCTGTAGCTAGTGTTCTCTTGGTGAATTAATTTATGTACAGTAACTTAACTGGCAGTGGCTGAATATGGCCCCAGGCAACTAATATGTACATGTAAATGTTACTGCATTCACACACGCACGCGCGTGCATCCATTCATTCGTACTTACAAACAAATACATGCACACGCACACACACACACACACATACACACACACATACACACACATACACACATACACACACGCGTATGCATATATATATATATATATATATATATATATATATATATATATATATATATATATATATATATATATATATATATAATGACCTTGACAAGTCGGTAATCACAGTAATATACACGTTAATGTGGCCTTCGACAAGAGATCATTCTGAGAGCTGGTAACATTGTTAAGAAACACGATGGTGATGATGATGATGAATGAACGAACGAACGAACAAACTTATTTTCAAAGGGTTAATAATTGGGCACGTAGGTCCATCTGACATTCTGCCCTTCTCTATTTCCTTTCATACATTATTTCATTCAAGATCACTTATGAAGCTAATCTTACACAACAATAAGCATTAAAACGCATGAAAAATTATCAATAATACATGTGTCACTGAGGCAATGTTTAACATGGGCATTATAAATACCTAAGGAAGGTGTAACGTGCCACATATGGGAACGTTTATTAGCTAGTTATCGTCTGAGATAATTGTCCATTATTATTGTGATGGGGGGGGGGGGGGGGGTGGTCTGTACTGAGATAGTGTTCAATCAGGTTGCGACTGTATGTGTAATGATTGGTTATGTCTTTGATTTCTTGTGAGACATGAAGTATGTTTAGTTATTCGCTATGTCTTGAGATATATTTGAACATGGCCGGCCCAAGGTAGCTTGGAGCATTTTAAAATAGGATTATGTGAATTAGTTTAGCCTTATTAAAAAGTAGGCGTTTGTGGAGTGGCAGTAACTGAAGACGTTCATTGAGGTTAGAATTGCTGGTAAGCTTTTCACCATTAATTAAACGCACTACACTTTTCTGGAGTGTATAAAGGCGTTTTGTTATTGATTTGGAGCATTCATCCCAGATTGTGGAGCAATAATCAATATGTTTTTATATGTGGGAAGTATAGAATATCTTTCTTGTGTTTTCATCAAGGAAATCTTTAATTTTTGGCAAGTTGGTATACATTTTTGGTTATTCGTTTAACGATAGCATGAACATGGGAATTAGAGGTTAGATTCTGGTCAATGATAAGACGCAGTGCCTTGTGCTCGGTTACACTTTCTACAGGCGTGCTACCAATGTGGAGCTGACAAGTTCTTTGTGAGTTTAGAGTGTGAAGTCTTAGCCTGTTGCTATTAACATAGATTTTGTTTTAAAAATGTTAATTTGCATGCGGTTAGCTTGATTCCAGTTAACTACACTGTGTATTTCCTGTTGCAAGGATGATTCTAGCACATTACAATCAATAGCGTTTGTATATACTGTGCAAATAGATCGCAGGACGACGAAAGATATAAGGGAAAAACATGTACATAAATGCAAATAACAGAGATCTAAGTATAGACACTTGAGGTACTCCAATATTAATGGTAACGGCTTGAGATAAAGATTTATTGTGTGATACTACTTGTTTTCTGTCTAATAAAAATGATGTTATTGATGTTACTATATTAAAGCTTACATTCATTGTTTCTATTTTTTTTTTTAAATTAGAATAGTATGATCTATCATATCGACTACTTTTCTAAAGTATATAAACACCGCTCCACATAGAGTATTGTTGTTAATATTTTGATGCCAGTTTCCCATCATGTTTGTTAGGGCCGTATAACAAAAATATTTTGGCCGAACCCTGACTGACTGTCAACTATTAGAGTGTGGCGAACTAAGTGTTCTAGTGTTGTTTTGAGAATGTGCTTTTCTAGCTGTTAGGATAGTGGGGATAATATGGAAATTGATCTATAGTTACTCACGAGACGATCGTCCAATGAACCAGCTATTAAATGAGGATACAAGTTTACACTTTAGCGATGTTAAAGGTTGATGGGTAGTGATCTTTGGTGAGCCATTGATTACATATAAAAGTTAGTGACTCACAGATCACCGGTGCAGCGCAGAAAAGATTCTGATTACTGATTCCATCTAGTCCTGATGAGTTATTGTTTTTCAGGTTACTGAGATGAGTAAATACTTCTGTGGTCGTCATTAGCGGTATGTTGGAGGGAATGTCTCTATAGCATTTGCTCTCACAAAATGATGACAGTATAGATATGTCATGAGAAGAATCTGGTATTTTGCAGTCTTCAGTTGGTTTATGTCGGATTGAAAGCAATTACTGAATTGATCACAGGTAACCTGATGTGATGGTAATGATTGTGATGACTTGTGTTTGTTTGTCAAGGTATTAATTGCTTTCCTTATATCTTTAGTGTTGGTTTTATCTATTATTAAGTTCTTAAAATAGTTTTTTTTCTGTTCCTTTCGAATAACATATTGAACTTTGTTTCTCAGACTGTGGTACGTTGTTAGATAT
Source organism: Cepaea hortensis (assembly GCA_963921405.1). NCBI lineage: Eukaryota > Metazoa > Mollusca > Gastropoda > Stylommatophora > Helicidae > Cepaea > Cepaea hortensis. The sequence continues at coordinate 59,613,942 of OY992877.1, read as the reverse complement.
ATATTTTTATGTGCCCTCTCCTGGTCTCTCATAATTTCTACTACCTCCTGGGTGACCCACGGGGGCTTAGTGTAATGAACTCGATAACTTCCTTAAATGGAACATGCTTATCAAATACACTTAGAGAAAGGTCTTCAGCCAGTGGTCCAGATCATCATCTGGGTCAGAAAACTGGTAAACATAGTCAAGAAGTGAGTTGAGCAAGTCTTGTAAAAAGACATCTTGATTTAAATTTTTATCATTTCTATATTTTATACTTATGTATTTGTGTTTCGGAGTTTTTGTTCCTCTTTTTGACCATTGCACCATACCGGGTAGTGATAGCTCTTTGCATTAATAAATAAAATACATTCTGTGATGTTGTCAGCACATGTATTATAAATGCGATCTATAAATGCACTGGGGTTTCGATAAAGATAGCCAACTACTCGGGGTATGCGATTTTGAAGTTTAACCTCAGTGTGAATATGATGATGATGATGATGATGATGATGATGATGATGATGATGATGATGATGATGATGATGATGATGATGATGATGATGATGGTGGTGGTGGTGGTGGTGGTGGTGGTGGTGGTGGTGGTGGTGGTGGTGGTGGTGGCGGCGGCGGCGGCTGTGGCGGCGGCGGCGATGACGACGTAGACGACGCCGACGACGACGACGACGACGACGAATTCAAGACACGCGAAAAATAATTATATCTATTACGTTGCTTTAAGACAAAAAGAGAACGTTTTAGCTCCTACAATGCCTGTTTATGTTATATTGGTGAAATCTAAAATTCATATATACTAGTAATCTAGACCACGACATTACCCGGGCCATTCTGAACTTATATATATATATATATATATATATATGCAAGTTGTCTTTCAAGTTTAAAATTTAAAAAAAACTGTCAGAAGAAAAAGAAGACAAGCAAAGTATAGGAGAACAGTAAATAAAAGTCAAGGAACCCTTCCACAAGCCTCAATGCGTGCTGGGCATTAAGTGTTAGGCCCCTTTCCATCGAGTGGCAGAGACAAATCGGCTCTCCAGGAGTGGTGTGGTCAATATAGCACTGGCCGCCTTGACTTCCCAAGACATTCCTGGTACCTATGTTAGACTGGGTGGACCTGGAAGCCCAGGTCAATTTTTTTTTTTTTTAATATCTAAATCCTCCCGGCTGAGGATCGAACATGCGAGAATACTGTTATTAAATCACGTGATTATAAAAGTAACAAATAACGATGTCAACATTTGCCTACATAAGTTATAAACAAGCAAACTCTGGCAGTGTTCACGGCTTAAGTAACAGGTGAAATAGACAGGTGGTTCTAGGCAACATCCCTGCAAAAGCTAGGATCCTTCAGTGCTGAAGCCTCCTGTTATTGCCAGATTTAGCAGATCAGTGTCTGAAGGCGTTTCTGGCATCCAGATTTTGGCCGATAGCGTGCATTTACCGTTGACCTCGGGGTTCCTGTGCGACCACGACAGCGAGTGCCCGATGAGTGTTTGACCGCTAGAATATTCGTCGTCTTCCAGATCTGCCAAAGAAAAATGCCGTAGCAATATTTATTGTAAGTGATAAGGTGGTAGAGATGTGCAGAGTGAGCATCATACAACGCCATGTACAGATAACGAATGAACATCATATAACCACATGTACATATGGAGAATTAACATTATATACCATGTACATATAGAGAATGAATATAATACAACGAAATATATGCATGAAAAATGAATATTGCGCAACAGCATTTACAAATAAAGCATGAAAATAACACAACGACATGTAAATATGAAAAATGTATATCACACATGTACAGATGAAGAATGAACATCATACAATCACAGGACAGATGACGAATGAACAATCACACAACATGTACATATGGAGAATGAACATAACACAACCACAGGACAGATTAAGAATGAACATCACACAAAATGTACAGAGGAAGTATGAACAGCCCACAACCACATGTACAGATAAAGAATGAACATCACATAACATGAACGTATGGAGAATGAACATCACACTACGACATGAACAGAATAAAAATCCCATAACCGCATGTACAGATGAAGAATGAACGTCACACACCTTTTAAAATCAAAACGACAAACTGCCTGTTTAGTTTAAACTGCGATTATCACCCAAATAGAAATCATTGTGTAACTCGGTATTTCAAAAGTCAAATAAGTTGCATGTCCTTCACAGGGCGTAACAGTCAACCCTAGCATTTTCGCTGTTCATGATTCCTGGGCAAATTTTACGTTCAGTAGTTTGCCATTGCTTTCTGAACGACCGGCTCCCATACCTTTTTCAAAAAAAAAAAAAAAAACAGCACCGCAGTGTTTCGAACCCGGGTATACGGGCTCACAAACCGCTTTCGAAAGCCCTTAGCCACACAGACCGGTCATAACTCGGTATACAATTATGGAAGCGACTGTGGGTGGACACAATGAGAAATAATAGAAGGCTTAAACAAAAAGGAATAAAAAGGAAATTACTCACGAAACGAGACGAAAGAATTGAGAAATAAAATATTTTGAGCAAACAAAAGAATTACGCATTGTTAAGTAAAATAGTCGTCCTAGAGAGAATAGTAACATGCAAACAAAGCAAGGCGGAGACAACGGTTGTAATGGAAAGATAACCATAGAACTAGGACTAGACTGAACGTGTTAACTTGTTGCATTACGGCAAGAGAAAGAACTTGCCGGAGTCTCCATGCAGTGGACCTACGATGTGAAGATGATATCGCATCTGATTTTAACACGTTCAAAGTTAAAGTACGCCGAGACGTTTCCAACACTCTGATGAAATAACCTAAGTGTTACTACGTCAGTGGTACTAAGTCAGCGGGCCGAACCGTTCAAGAATCCAGTGGTGCCCACTCTATGACCACGAGCAGCATGACGATGGAGGTGATGGCAGTTACACAGGCTTCCATATGGCTGGAATCACAGTATTATACCAACGTGTGTGTACTAAGTGACTCAATGAGCGTGATTCAGAAGGTCAAAGCTGGATATGTACGTAGACAGTGGACTGAATCGCTGCGGAAGTCTGTTGTCCGTAAAGTCACCTTCATCTTTGTCCCGGGGCATGCGGGAGTCGAGGGAAATGAACGAGCTGACAAACTGGCTGGCTCTGCACCCCCTGTAGATGGCCAGCCCATGGATCGTGCCGATGTTATTAACGTCCTTAAAGATATGGCGAGAACAGAGGACTTTGACGTCAGTGATTCTACATCGCTGTCCAGGATGAAAGACCTTGGAGTAAGAATCGGCACAGCCAGACGCGAGAGGTACATCGGGAAAACAAAACGCCTCGTCAACCAACACAGAACTGGCACTATTAGCCACCGGACGCTGATGCATATGCTGGGGGGGGGGGGGGGAAGATCTGAGCACCTATGGACATGTCCGGAGTGCAATGAAAATACCCCAACTGATAACTGATAACGGAACTGATAACCTAAGTGTTGTGTGTTTATAAATATTTTGTGGTAATTGTTATGAAAGTGTGTTATAACACGCTCCTGCGCTTTCCCCCCTCCCCTCCCCCTCCTCCACACACACAAAATAAACCCGAAAAAATAGCAAAAAAATTAATAAATTGCTTAAAAATTACCTGTTATAGAGCTAAGATACACAGGAAGCAAATATAGTGCACAACAATAATCGCATTCTTTTAAACCGATAGCGCGGTGTAATCAGGACAAACTTGCGAATAGTGGAGGAATGGGTTATCGAAAGTAGGACTAACAGAACTCTCTGCATTGAATAACAGAACTCTCTCATTTAACAAATTAACTCATTGTGTTACATAATATAAACGTCTGCATTGAATAACAGAACTCACTACATTACATAACAAAACTATGTGCATTGAATAAGAGAACTCGCTAAATTGCATAACAGAACTCCCTACATTGAATAACAGAACTCTCCGCACTCAATGTGTATATATAAATGCAATAAATGCAGCTGCTCGGAGATCTTGTGAGAATAAGGCAAAATTGTTGTTTGTCTACAATCCAAGAAGCTCAAGCTGTGGTGCTAGTGGAAGATCAAGAACAAGACAGAGAGATTTTATCTAGGGGTGTACTACACAAACACATACTCAACGTATTCTAGACGCCATGTTTGACTCCAGATTTAGAACCTAGTCTGGGAAACCCCAGACCCGACGCTTAACGACAGCATTCCTACTGTGTAGATACTGTTGTTGTTGTTGTTGTTGTTGTTGGCAGTTGTACTTTTAGTTTAGAGACGTCAGCGTTTAAGTTCAACTGACCGGTGTGTAGAATGAACTCACTACTCCGCCGTCAGAGCACATGAAGTTATGAAAAGTTAAAAGTTGCATGTCCTTTAAATGGACGTAGCAGTCAACCCCAGCATTTTTTGGCTGTTCGTGATTTCTGGGCAAGTTTACGTTCAGAAGTTTACCATTGCTTTCCGAACGACCGGCCCCATACCATTTCATTTTTTTTTTTTAAAACACATGTGTTTTGAACGCGGGTATGCGGGATTACGAACTGCGTCCGTAATCCCTTCCCCACGGAGCGGGAAGTTATAGCGACTGCAATTAACCTCTCTGTCACGCTTACCTATTATTATTATTATTATTATTATTATTATTATTATTATTTTATTACATGCAGTGAGCGGGAGGGGAGAGAGAGAGAGAGAGAGAGAGAGAGAGAGAGAGAGAGAGAGAGAGAGAGAGAGAGAGAGAGAGAGAGAGAGAGAGAGAGAAGCACGAATTGTCATTGTCACAAAAAAAGTTTGATGCATTTGAACAACACTGCTCTAGTTCATTTGAGTTGAGTTGAGTTGAGTCCAGAATGACATCACAAGATTCAGGATATTCCTATATTCGCTCTGTCCTCAACTTCAACAGCCATCGAATAGTCCCAACACTAACGATACGTATTTTCAGTTTTGTCCGTCTGGCCTTTCCTCGGAGTATTGAATGTCGGCAGATCCTGCCCCTTCTGTCTGTCTATGCCATGACGATGCATCGGTTCTTCCACACTATAGACATGTTCCCAAATGGCACTGACCACGACTGCCTTTATCGTGCACCTTCTGGTTAATAAATAGGTTGTTACAAAGGAAGTGACTACAGCGAGATCCGTAATGAAATCAGGAACATTAACAATAACGGTTATAGAAATAACCCAACTGAATAAACAAAGCAAAAATGTAACTGCGCGTGCTGTAATGTGCTCCAATGGCGTGACAGGTTAGACGCAGAGTACAGGTAAGTCAACAGGAATTAAAATATTGTACAACTGCCTTGTGTTTGTTGAACTTGTGTGTGACTGGCTGCTGTGTTCATATTGAACATATATTGTCAGCAGCTTAATGTTTACGACATCTCATGTGTGTGTTTGTTTGCGTGGGCCAATTTCAAAATAACGTGAAAGTCAAGTTTGCACATTCATATACCTCTGAGGTATTAGGGAGAGGGAGGGGATGTTAGACTTCTACGTGTGTCTTCAGTGACCTAACCGCGCACTATGTTGTCAGTTTTGTCTTCACTTTCTCAGATTACGGCCAAAGTATTTCAGGCACGATGCTGTATACAAAGCAGTTTTCTGACATGTTCAGATCTTCTAGGTTTTCAGTATTTTTCTTCCTCTGGATTCATGATATTCTAAGAATGTTTCTGAGACATGTTAGTTCATAAGCCCCGATTTCCTTCTTTAGTGATAACGGTATAGTCCTTGACTCAAATCTGCATGCTGCCAAAGGAAGAATGTTCTCGAATATTGTATTTTAATTTGCTTAAGGTTTTGTGCCATAGACACTTAACACTGCTTAACCTCTGCATTGCTACAGCCAGTCTCCGTCTGACTTCTGTTAAAGTCGCCACTGTTGTTGATTAAGAAACCAAGATAATCAAACATGTTCTGTGTCTTCATTGTGGATTATGATTTTTGGCTGAAGTGTGACGAAACTACACCCTTGTAAGCTTCAGCAAACAACCTGTGGGTTGTTTTATCGCGGGGGATAAAAGAACCATGTGACTACTTTATCAGATAAGACTCGCCGTCTGGCTAGAAGTCACATGACTCTTGTCCTAGATCAAAACATTTTGCTAGATAAGGAAAGGTGTATACCTGAGAAAGTGTGAGAGCTGACCATGTGTCAATGCTGAGCATTCGCCACCTGATCTGATTCCATCGTTCTTGTATCTGTTGCATTTCTTTGTTCGCGTGCCAGTTAATTTGAGTACGCTAATATGCTGGCTTTTGCTGAAACCCTCTCAGTTTATAGAGACGTGTCGGGGGTCTTTTGACTGTAAATTAAATTATCTTATGTGCTGCTAATATTGTTATTATTGCTAAATATAGATTACACATTACAGGACACATCAATAATGCCCAATCCTCCTAAAAAGATAGCGAACGGTGCTATATTCATCATGTATCCTTATCTGCCTTTTCTTTTGCTTTTCATTAGAGGTCGTGCCTTTAATTTAAATTCCTTCAGTCGCTAGATTTATGGATTGTTGAAGCATCCCAAAAACAGGATATTGATTAATATTTATATGTGTCCCATAGTGTGTGTTTTCGAAATGAACAGACATTTATCACTTAATGTTAAGCCTACTGAACAGAGAGACAAGTAGTTATTCTTCTTCGTCTGCTTGTACGCTGCTGTTCCATTAAGGTGTACACGAGAATATCGGTCTTTGTTTTATTTTTGTTGCTGTATTTGAGATCTCGCTGAGACTCCCAAACAGTTTTGTGCTGATGCTTGTTTCTGTGAACCAATGTGCTCGTATATCCGTGAATTAATGCATTTCTGTGAACTAATGTATTTCTGTGAACCAATGTATTTCTATGAACTAATGTATTTCTGTGAACCAATGTATGTCTGTGAACGAAATGTATTTCTATGAATAAATGCACTTATGTGAATTGATGTATTTCTGTGAACCATTGTATTTGTGTTAACCAATGTATTTATATGAACCAATATATTTATGTGAACCATGTATTTTTGTGAATCTATGTATTTCTGTGAACCAATGTATTTCTGTGAACCTATGTTTAATGTGTAATTAATCGTATTTTAAAAGTAATTAAGGGACTTATTTTCACGCCACGAAGAGTGTTTAGATATATGGTGCTAGTCCTATATATTAGACCCATCGGCACTCGATTGGTGATGTGGTCAATATCATGCCGATCGCCTTTACTTCCTATTACCTATTTTAGGCACGGTCGACCTATGATCCCGTGTACAATGTTAGAAACAAGTCTCGGAGGGGATTGGACCACATGACCACACGTATTTGCGAGCGCATTCAGGCTCCCAATCACCTTTGCGTGAATGTTTCTTTCTTTGGGTCACTGCTCATTTCGCAATGGAGGAAGCGTGTGACAGTCTTAAAGTATATGTTCTTACCTGACATGTGACATCTGAGAATGATTTTTTCCTGGGATTTCCGGTGCTTGGCGCTGTCTTTGTGATCGCCGCACGACTTGACCAGCTCCGTCAGATAGGAGATGTAACGTATTGCCTGGCGGAGTGTGTCGACCTGGGAGAGAGACAGCACATGTTACTGCTACAGTCATTAGCGCAGAACCCTATTCTTGACTACATTCTTTGAATATAATCATTGGCTGTTTTAAGCTGATCCAAAATACAGGGTGTATTTTTAATGACCGTGCAGTGTTTGAAAATATTGCCGGTCCAAGTTTTGTATTTGCTTATTATGTTGCATGAACTTTACAGAGGGTGAATACAAAACTTAGACCGGCAATATTTTCAAACACTGCACAGTCATTAAAAATACACCCTATATAATGTACAATTGGCGAAAAGCCCTAGAGGATTTATCTCTCTGGTTTAAATGTTTAAGAAAGAAGAGGATCTCCTTCATTTCACGGGGTTTTATCCCATATGACTCGGTCAGAATGTACGACATCAAGATATGGCCAGGATACAGCCCGACAGAATGTGCAAATAAATCAGTAATAGTTGAAAATCCAACACCGCGGAGTGGCACCGTATGACAGTGACGACGAGGTAAAAGATGCTGATGATTGTGATGATGATGTGGCATTGTTCGCCTTTAACTCAGTGGCCACGTTTTCAATTTCCAGCAGTAGGCAGGATCAGGTTGTTCCCGTCTGTACTGTCTTTGTATCGACAAAATCTAATTAACTGTGTAATTTTCATACTCTCTGGGACTTTCCTCGGGTATACAGGTGGCAAGGATGGGCCTTATACGTTACCTTATTACGCAGTAAACTAATAGATGTGAACATCATAGACTTGTTGTTGCTATAATAGTATACATCATGAAATGTCAATGTGTTTATTTTTCATTTCAGTTACTGTTACCCTTAAAAATGTATGCATGGTTGCCTCAGATGTAGTCGAGGTGCATATAAGCGATCTTTTCATATGACCAGAACATTAGATTCATGCCAGCTTGTAGCATTGTAAGCTCATCGCATTGTTGTCCAACCAAGTCGAAATATACGCGAAATTTAGTGGTTCATATACTTAAAGATATTAGATACACCATACATTAAACACACACATGCACATTCACACACGCGGACACACAATTTATTCCGTCAAAACACCATAAACTCTTTTTTTTTTTTTTTTTTTAATATGAATCCCCTAGATTTTAGTAGTCAATCAGATCGATTTTCTTCTTCTTCTTCTTCTCCTTCTGCTTCTTCTTCTTCTTCTTCTTCTTCTTCTTCTTCTTCTTCTTCTTCTTCTTCTTCTTCTCTCCTCCTCGCCCTCCTCATTCTCTTCTTCTTCTTCTTCTTCTTCTTCTTCTTCTTCTTCTTCTTCTTCTTCTTCTCAAGGGGAATCAACCTTTTTATTACAAGGACCGCGCTGTCGTCAGCAATTCCTGAAGTGGCGTCAATGGTTGTTTCATCCAGCTATAGAGCAGACCTTCCATATTTTGTTCAATGTTGCAATGAGTGTTCTGCAGTTTGAAATGTTTGCCGGCATTTACACACTGTTATGGAGTCCGTCTTTAGCTGTGTATACACTTGACTATTGTCTAGGACAGTGGTTCTCAACCTTTTTTGGCCCATGCACCCCTTCACCATATGTTCAGAATGTCATTCCCCCTCCCCCACCCCCTTTCGTATTTCCTCCTTATAAATACCCCCCCTCCTCCCCCGCCCTACACAGTATACCTAAAACTGGAAGCAAAATTTAATAACACATACTAGAACAAGTCTAGACGTCTACAAAAACGTGATTTGCAGGTCTACGTACGTTGTAAAACGAATTTCAGAAGAGCGAGTGGTACAGAACTGTAAAGTATGGAAGGAAAAGCAATATCAAGTAATCGGTTCTTGTATTAACGCGATCTTTAAATAATCTTAATTGTCTCTCTCTCTCTCTCTCTCTCTCTCTCTCTCTCTCTCTCTCTCTCTCTCTCTCTCTCTCTCTGTGTGTGTGTTGTGTGTGTGTGTGTGTGCGTGCGTGTGTGCGTGTGTGTGTGTGGGTGTGTGTTGTATCAATGTAATTTGCTCCCTTTAACAAAGCAGTTCTAACAGTATGTTGAGAACTCTAATCTGCCCCATCAGCTGCTATGCAGACAATGTCTTCAACTGGATCTAACTTGTCTTAAAACTGTCAGCAATATGCCATACCTTTGAAAGCCTTCTGTCAACGTGCACATTTGATGGAATTCGTCTCCGCAGATGTTCAAAGGCGTCGTTTATAGACTTCATGCGTCGCCTCTCTCTCATATTTGCTGCTTTCCTTTGTTGATGCTTCTTGGGAACTCCATCCACGAGGTCTTGAAAAGCAGAATCAAAAAACCCTACACAGTTCTCCTGGTCTGACTCGGGGGAGTCCAAATATGCTTCGTCCTGAAAGTCCAGGAAATCGCCATATAGTTGAGGTTCGCCTGAGTAGCTATATGAGGACTCCATGGAATACCCATTGGCGCCACAGAAGTCCAGAAATCCCTCACCGAGTCCACACATGTAGCCATCCATGATTGGACCAGTGGTGCTTCCTGATTGCCGCCTCAAGCTTGTGATTTGTGCAGATACGTTATGTCACGTACAGTTTTAAATACACGTTTTGAACACAGTGTATACTTTCTGCCGTAGATATATTTCTCTTCTTGACTTATAAAAATGTGTGTCAGTTATTACAAACATTAGCCAGAAAGGAGGTTTCCCTGCACCCCTCCATTAATTAATAGATCATTCTATGGTGTACTCACAAATAAGCATTGACAGTTCGTATTAAAAGCGCTAAACACTACTTTTGTTTTGTTTATCGTCTCCGTAAAACGCGTGAAATAAATCAAACCACAACAATACTTTAGTGACTGCGCAATGATAATCAATTAAATTAGCTGTTCACGTGTTCATGGACATTGTCAACTGACTAACTGTCAAATGTGCAACCCTGGTCGCGTGCCCGTGTTTAAGCAGGGGTGAAAATTGCTTGTCACTTCCCGTTGGGACAATGACTTGGGTAATCAAATCGTGATCATTTTAAGACCTTGTAGAATTCAACCCGTGTAGGTGGGGAAAAAATTGGCACGCGCCATCCACAATGTCACACGCGACCATTGTGCGACAGGACACACGACAGTCGTCAAAGATTAAGCCAACCACAGGCCTCATTCAACCAAGCGCCGCCCAGATACGCACGCCCATTCTTGTGTTCTGTGGGGATGCCCAAAGCCCGTCACGATAATAGAAATCAGAGAAAACAAAAGATGTTAGGTATTGTTGGATGTTCGTAGTATAAGAGGAAGGACATATTAGATAATGCACAATAGAGAAGAATGCACGATCTGAATGAAGCGAGAAAACAACTCGAAACACCAAACGACGCTGACAGAAAGAAGCGTGTTAAGACTTTCGACCAACTAGACATCAAAACAGCCTTGCCATGTTGCTACCAAGGTACTTCAAACATTCTATCTTTTGACGCGCCTAAACCAACAGCTAGCCGGTCTCCCTGGTATAGGTGTTACATGACTTTCATCGTAATACCGTATACTCTCGTGAGTAACGTGACGTGCGCGAGGACTGGTAGCGGTTCTCTCCGCGTCGGTAACTTATGGGGTATGTCAGCCGGTCGCTCAGAAAGCAATGGAAAACTACTGAGCGTAATCTTGCCAAGAAATCAATAATCTAATAGCTGAAAGGTGCTGATGTTGACAGTAAAGGAAATGCGGGGGGGGGGGGGGGGATAAACAGCTATAGGCTTAGTAAGCAGTAATGGGGATTACGTGACACATGCTGGCGTGTCAATGTGAAGTCAGTCTTTACACATGCTAGATTATTGTGACTATTACATGGACTGACCAGCCATCTCCACTATGACGTGCCCTGACCAGCCATCTCCACTAAGACGTAGACTGACCCGCTATCACCATTTTAATGTGGACTGACCAGCCATTTCTATCGTAAGGTGCACTGATCAGCCATCTCCACGATGAAGGGCACTGACCAACCATCTCCATCATGAAGTGCACTCACCAGCCATCTCCATCATGAAGGGCACTGACCAACCATCTCCATCATGAAGTGCACTGACCAGCCATCTCCATCATGAAGGGCACTGACCAACCATCTCCAACATGACGTAGACTGACCAGTCTGTCACAGAAGTCACGCTGTTTTGAAACGTTCTATATTCCACTTATACACTCGCTTGACTGAAAGGCATGCAGCACCATACTGGACCTTCATTGGCCGATGAATTTATATAGGTTAGACGTAGACAGTCACAGTTTTTTTTTAAATTTGTCACGTGATGAGAAGAAATAAATTGGAGAACTTGGTGACAACTGGCAATATCGAGGGAAATAGAAGAAGGGGATGACAAAGAAGTAAATATCTGGATGGCTTGGGTACGTTGTATGGTCGATCCAATAACACCGAGCTGACGCACGATTCTGGTGATCGTTGAGATAGCAAAACATGACCGCCCACGCTTACCGGCATGGCACATGACGATGAGGATGATAGGTTTCACTGATCAAAAAACGCATTACAGAATGCTGCTCCTCTTTGATGCACGTGAAAAGTGGGGCGGCCATCTTTAAACTGTCTTTATGACGTCACTGTGTTGGTCTGCACCGTGATGTCAGTGCTAAACACTCTTGACATCCTTAACAACAATATTGACAGGTTACAAGACAATGGCATGGTTATAATTGCTATCCCACTTTAAAGGTTTTCATTTGAAACCCCCTCGTATATCAATAAAGAGGATTGCATAGGAAAAACTACTGTATATCAGCCCATGGCTGATACGGAAAGTCGCTTGGGATTGTATATAAGCCCATGACACTTAATCAGTTAAGTCTTTCAGATGATGTTCGTCTAAACAACCAACCAGCTGACTGTCTCCACGATGAACTGCTCTATAATATTATTCAGACATTCTTATAATATTTTAAAGTCATTTATAACAGTGGAGAGGTAAACTGAATTAAAACAGGAACTCATTGAATAACAGCATCTTTCATTCACATTAACACAGACAGACAATGCTATAACTGAGACATAGGATGTCGCTAATGGGAGGAAAATGAGACAAGAGACTCTGTTGGGATATCCCAGAATGCAGGTCAGGTGGCTTGGTTTAAGCGGGTCGTGTGTAAACAAGAACACCCGCCTTTCATGTCGTGGTTATTAATACAATTCATTATCGCCGAAATGTCTGTGCCTCGTGTTGTCCTTTCTCGAGTGGAAATGGAGGGATGGTGGTAATAATGAAAAAATTTCTAAGTAGTATCATGAAAATTTAACACTTATTGAATTACCCAGTATTCCATATTGGAAACTTATAATTATATCACCTTAAGCACTTTCGCACATACGAGCATATCATCATCGTCATCATGTGCCATGCCAATACACGTGGGAGATCATGTTTTGCCATCTCACTCGATCACCAGAGTCGTGGATCAGCTCGGTATTCCTGTCTCCACCATACCATGTGACCAAGTCATCCAGGTATTTAATTTTCTGCCCTCGCCTTGTTCTCTTCCCCACGATCTTGCCAGTTGACGCCAAGTTCTCCAATCTATTTCTTCTCATAACGTGACCAAAAAATGTTGACTGTCTAAGTCTAATTTCTCTAATTATATATACGAACATATACATAAACACATATTTATATAAATAGTGAAAAAGGAGGGGGTAGGAGGAGTCTCCGTGGTGGCGAGGTCAAGCCGCCTGCCTCGTGCTCTGAAGGTCCTGGGTTCGTTTACTCACTGCATCGATCTGGCCAGGTGTGTAATTTTTTTGTAAATTATTGGGGTTGATTGTTGGAGATTAATGAATGGGGTTCATTGTTGGGGGTTAATTGCTGGGGATTAATGGAATTCATTGCAGGAGATTAATGGGGTTCTTTGCAGGAGATTAATAGGCTTCCTTGCAGGGGATGATCGGGGTTCGTTCTTTGAGATTAATGGGGTTCATTTCTGGAGATTAATGGGCTTCCTTGCAGGAGATTAGTTGGGTTCATTGTTGGAGATTAATGGTTTTCGTTGCTGGAGATTAATGGGGTTCATTGTCGTCATTGTTGGAAGATTAGTGAGGTTCGTTCCTATAGATTAATGGGGTTCATTGCTGAAGATTAATAAGGTATATTGATGTCACTGAGTTAAGATTAATGGGATTAATTGCATGAGATTAATGATGTTCATTTCCGGAGATTAGAGGAGTTTATTGCTATTATTGAAGGAAGATTATTGGAGTTAATTACTGGAGATTAATGCGGTTCATTGTTGTCATTGAGAGACGATTAATTGGGTTTATTGCTGGAGACTAATGGTGTTCTTTGCTGGAGATTAAATGGGTTCATTGTTGTCATTAGGTGAAAATTAATGGCGTTCATAGTTGTAGATTAATGCGTTTCATTGTTGGAGATTAATGGGGTTCATTGCTTGAGATTAATGTGGTTTGTTGCTGGAGATTAATGGGATTTATAGCTGCAGATTACTGGGTTCTTTGCTGTAGATTAATGGGGTTCATTGTAGTCATTAGGGGAAGATTAATGGGATTAATTGCATGAGATGTATGAGGTTTATTGCTGGAGATTATTGGGGTTTATTGCTGTCATTGAGGGAAGATTATTTAGTTAATTACTGGACATTATTGTTGTTCATTGCTGTCATTGAGTTAAGATTAATGGAATTAATTGCAACCGATTAATGGGATTAATTGTATCCGATTAATGGGGTTCATTGTTGGAGATTAATGTAGTTGTTATTGCTGTCATTGGGGGAGGATTATTGGAGTTAATTGCTGGAGATTAATGGGGTTCATTGCAGAAGATTGATGGCGCTTATTGCTGGAGAGTAATGGGGTTCATTGATGTCATTGAAAGAGATTAATTGGGTTTATTGCAGGAGATTAACGGGGCTCATTGCAGAAGATTAATGGAGTTCTTTGCTGGAGATTAATGGGGTTCATTGTTATCATTATTGGAAGAATAATGGGGTTCATCGCTGTAGATTAATGGGATTCATTGTTGTAGAATAATAGGATTCTTTGCTGGAGATTAATGGGGTTTATTGCTAGAGATTAGTGGGATTCATTGCTGGAGATTAATGGGGTTCATTGCTAGAGATTAATCGGGTTCATAGCTGGAGATTAATGAGATTCTGTGCTGGAGATTAATGGGGTTCATTGTCTTTGGGTGAAGATTAATATGGTTCATTCTTCTTCTTCTTCTTCAGCGTTCCGAGCCATTGAGGTTCTTTGCTGCAGATACAATCCGTCTCCATTCGTCTCTCATGGTTCATTGCTGTAGATTAATGAGGTTCATTGTTGTAGATTAATGAGGTTCATTGTTGGAGGGTAATGGGGGTTCATTGCTGGAAATTTATGGGGTTCATTGCTGGAAATTTATGGGGTTCATTTTTGGAGATTAATGGAGGTCATTGCTGTAGATTAGTGGTTCTCAACCAGTGGGGAATTCCCCCCATGGGGGAAATTTTAGGGTTTCCCTTGGGGGAGGGGGATTAAGACCACACTTTGGCAGACTCACAATATCCTGGTTTTATGTTGAGCGTTTTGTTTGATGAAGCACAATTTCTGACACTGTGATGTCGTGTATTAAGTGACAATTCTTTGACGTTTTAACTGTTATTTTGAATGCACCTTTTGAGGCTAACAATTTTGGAAATGGGGAAAATGTGTCTTCTTTCGTTCGTTGGAAAGGGGGAATGACATTCTGACATATGGTGAAAGGGTACATGGGCCATAAAAGGTTGAGAACCACTGCTGTAGATTAATTATGTTCATTGTTGGGGTTTAATGGGGTTCATTGCTAAAGATTAATGGGGTTCATTGCTGGAGATTAATGGGGTACATTGCTGGAGATTAATGGGGTTCATTGTTAGAGATTAATGGGGTTCACGGCTGCTGATTAATGGGGTTCTTTGCTGGAGATTAATGGGGTTCATTGTCACTGGGTGAAGATTAATAGGGTTCATTGCTGTAGATTAATGAGGTTCATTGCTGGAGATTAATTGGGTTCATTTTTGGAAATTAGTGGGGTTCATTGCTGGAGATTAACAGGGTTCATTGTTAGAGACTAATCAGGTTCATAGCTGGAGATTAATGGGGTTTATTACTGGAGATTAACGGGCTCATAGCTGAATATTAGTGGGATTTATTGCTGGAGATTAATGGGGTTCATTGCTGGAGATTAATGGGGTTTATTGCTGGAGATTAATAGACTTCATTGCTGGAGATTAATGGGGTTCATTGTTGGAGATTAATGGGGTTAATTGCTTGAAATTAATGGGGTTCATTTTGGAGATTAATGGGTTCATTGCTGGAGATTAATTGGGTTCATTGTTAGAGATTAATGAGGTTCACAGCTGGAGATTAGTGGGGTTTATTTCTGGCGATTAATGGGGCTCATAGCTGGAGATTAGTGGGATTTATTGCTGGAGATTAATGGAGTTCATTGCTGGAGATTAATGGGGTTCATTGCTGGAGATTAATGGGGTTCATTACAGGAGTTTAATGGGTTCATTGCAGGAGATTAATATGGTTTCATTGCTGAAGATGCAGAGCTCATGCTTTGTGCGAATATCTCGTCAGGCAATTTGCCGTTCTGGAGAAACAGGCGGAGCCAGATGGGGTACAATCCGGGGGCAACGAAGTCAATCCTAGCGAACGTAACCTGTGAATGTGTATATGTGTATGCATGCATGTACATCTAGGTTAAAAGGTTAGTTGCATATCCCTTACAGAACGTTGCAGTCACCCCTAGCATTGTTTGGCTGTTTGTGATTCCTGGGCAAGTTTACGTTTAGTAGTTTGCCATTGCGTTCTGAACATCCGGTAACCATACTATTTCATTTTTTTTTTAAACATAAGGCGGCCAAGTGGCCGACAGCTGTTTCGAACACGGTATGCGGGATTAGGAACTGCGTCCGTAACATCCTTCGCCACGGAGCCGGCATATGTAGGTAGGTAAGCACATAAATATGTTTGTGTTGCTAATATTACACGTAATAACTGTTCTATTGTTATTTCCACTACAAAATGTGTGCTTTGTAGTCTTTATTTTGCCACCCTCCCTGGCCTAGGGGTTAGCAACTTTCTCCGTAATCCCGTTTATCCATGTGAGCAAACGCAGCTGCGCGAGAATCGGTAGAGGTTCTCGCCACGCCCGTTATTTACGGGATATGTGAGCCGGCCGCTCAGAAAACAATGGCAAACTACTGAGCGTAATCTTGCCAAGAAATCAACAACATCGGTAAATTGCTGGTAATAGGATATGCGGAAAAAAGTCATTATTTTGGCAAGTTGAGCACCTTCCAAATTAGTTATTAATTTATAATATTTAATGAAATAACACAGGGGCAGAGTGTGAGGGTCGGGGTGTGACAATGAATGATGTAATCTAAACCTGCTTATGTAGTACAACATACCTACCTACCCACCTATCGTTCAAAATACATTCATAACTAGCTGTCTCTCTCCATAAGTATCCATCTCACGACTTGTCTGTTTGTCTCTTTGTCTGATTGTCTGTCTGTGGAAATACCTCCGGCCTTCGCAACCCACACTCCAATATTGAACTAGTGTCTGTTTTTAGTAGCCTCATTTCCCAACCACACAAAACAATCAACGTTACAGAACATACAGTAATCAATAATTAATTTTCCCTCTAAATCTGCCTGAAGCGCTGCTGTTGAAGAATCTTGAGGAGTTGATAAAAGAAAAACAAGCCTGCCGCCATCATGCTGGAGTTCTCATCGGAGATATCTTTGCCATTATTGTCGTCAGGCTGCGGGACGGCCCGGACACGGAGGCAAGGCAGGATGAATGGCTTTTGATGTGGTTGCAGTGAGCTTGTATGGGTACTTCAGTGGCGATACTTCACTCTTGTGTGCGCCATGGAGGTCTGTTATTAACGAACGGGCTGGTTTCACTGTATGCAAGAAGCTAGGCGATAAGAGAATAGATAAAAGGAAGGCACGACTGAGAAGGGAGAAATATCAGGAAAAGCATGAATGAGAAAATCGAAATATTAAAAACCTAGATCTAATAAATTTGCTTAAGTTGCAAAATTACACCCATGCTTGCATACTAATTCTTACATGGTCCAGAATGTTATTGCAGGTTTCACTAGCAGGCTTTGAATTGAATCCCTAGAGGTGGCCACATTTGGGAAAGCCATGTTCATAAAAAAAAAAAAAAAAGACTCACAGGTGTTGTGGGCAATGGAAGAGCGGATAGGACAGCCGCCATTGCCACTATAAGAGGATGTAGTTAATCAATTATCCTCTTTGGACAACAGTCACCTTCACATTAATATCCTTTTTGTGGCTGACTCGGTCACAGGATTATTCATCTGAGCCAGGCAATAGACCCAACTAGTACTTTTCTTCTGATGTTAAACGGGTTAGTGATAATGGTATAATGGATGGAGCCGACGTCGTCCGTAAAGCGAACCATCGAAACCAGGATGTTCAGCTGCATAAATCGGCATCAATGGTCAGAATGCAGGCTTTCGGACTGACGGCCGGGGTGGCCACGAAGATTCAGCACACCAAGATTGCCAGAAGGCTTGGTAATCAACATGGAACTGGCACGGTTGTTAGCTGTATGCTGGTGGATTTGTTAACGGTAAGACCGCAGCACGCCTGAACGTCTGCGGAGTGCAGTGATGATAGAACTAAATTGATCCTGCAAATTCGTCTATGAGAAGTCTGGTCCATTTAATTACAATAAAATAACAAAAAATGATGGCTATAGTGATCGCGTTCGTGTAATCGCTATGAGACTTCACAGATAAAGCATAAGCTCGGTCGGACGAGTGTTCGACGCATGAGTTCGTCGTCTGGCTAAGGGAGGACAAGACTGACCACCTATTCCCCCGTGCACTCAGGCCTACAAATGTGATGGTCCCAGAACATCACATAGCCATAGCAGGTTCCTGATTCTGGACTCTCCCCCCCCCCTTTCTCTCTCTCTCTCTCTCTCTCTCTCTCTCTCTCTCTCTCTCTCTCTCTCTCTCTCTCTCTCTCTCTCTTTCTCTATCTTCAAATGTTGGCTGCGCCTCGATGGTATTATTATCCTGATCATCAGGTGCACACATACACATCGCACGCACACATACATGCATAAACACATACACACACTTGCATAAACACTTACACACACAAACATGAATGATCTAACCAAAAGCATTTACAAGCGGAAAGACCTTACGAAATAGGCTATGGGTTTATCCGTAGTGCTATGTGAATGCGTTATCTATGAAAAATTATAATGCTTTGAAAAAACGATACGTATGGTTTTTTGTACAAAGGAATGCCAGCCTATGTACAACGTGCAACATATATTCCAGTTATAACTTAGGAGGGTTAAACGGGATATTGAAAACAAAAATAAATAATCAATGACATGATAGTCGAATTTTCGTAAAACAAACAAAATCATTTTAGCGATTTGATTGCTATAAAGATGTCTATTACATAAACACTTGCATATTCTTGCATGATACAATTTATTGACACACACGTGTGCATAACAAAACAGAGAATATTAAAACCGCGTGTACATGCCGTAAAGACAAAGATTACAAACACGTGTACACAATGTCGAGATAACTCTATTTACAAAATCAAGAGTGATTTCCCTCTTTGATTCCCAGAATGCTATGCTAATTTCCGCGCATGTTATGACCCCTTAAGAACTTCCAAGCGGCTATGAATAACAGACCAGAGACCAGGGCAAGCGGGAAATGTTCTTAATTCTAGGGGAGACAATATTGACAATGGAAAAGGGTGTGCTTGAGCAAATTTGTTCATATTCTTCCATCCCCGCCCGAGCTTCCCCATCAACTGCTCTTTCAGAGCAAACTGAGCCATTTGGGATAACAATCCTTCCGGCAAGCACGTGCGGTAGTTCCACGTTTTGTCCTGGCAAAACGCTAGCAGACTGGTTGGAAACCAGCCAGCACCACGCGCTGGTTGACAATCAGTTACAGTTTTTACATGTTGCTTGTCCTTTGCAGGACGTAGCGGTCAACCCCAGGTTAAATGTCCTTGCAATTATATGCTCAAATTTTAGGTTTATGATTGTTTTCTAAACAAGAAGTCAACGTTGAAGTCTAACTAATCGGGTAGGAAATGAACCCACTACTCCGAGTTCAGTGCAAAGGTAGTTTCAGAGCGTCGTTCTTAGCTTTCAGCCACGCTGACCTCTCAACTACAGTACTAACTATACAGTCAGCTGTATGCCCTTTACGTGACGTCGCAATTAACACCAGCATTTATTTGATGTTCGTGATTTTCTAGGCAATTTAACGTTCAGTAGCTGGCCATTGATTTTTGGACTACCGACATGCATACCATTCTGAACATCAACACAAAGCGACCTACCCCCAGACTGTCTTCGGCTGACATCACACCCGGTATGTTGGGATTGTGAAAGTTCGTTCGCTGCCCCTAAGCTACTGACGCCGACCATTTATGCCTGATTATTAAAGTTGGAGAAATGTGCGAGACGCGTGCAACAGACATGCCGAGTCCATAATACGCTACAAGGCAGCTACAAAAAGAGTCTGGGAGAACAGGAAGCTTACTGCCAAAACAAAAGTCCTCGTCTACCAAGCCTGTGTCCTTAGTACTCTTCTTTATGGCAGTGAAACCTGGACAACTTACTCACACCAAGAGAAACGTTTAAACAGCTTTCATATGCGGTGTCTGCGAAGAATACTTGGTATTAAGTTGCAAGACAAAATCACAAATACTGAAGTATTGGAAAGATCAGGTTGTCTGATTGTTTATTCCATGCTCAGTCTTCGTAGACTTAGATGGATAGGTCACGTTAGGAGGATGGATGATGGTAGAATACCAAAGGACATCTTTTTTTTTAGTGAATTACAGATGGGTAAGAGATCTCAGGGTCGGCCTCTACTACGATACAAAGATCTGTGTAAGCAGGACATGATTGATACAGGCATTGATAATGCACATTGGGAGCAAGTCACCGCTGAACGTGTTGCATGGAGAGCAGACATCAGAAATGGAATAAAGACAAAGGAGAAAATTATTGTAGATAAGTCTCACACCGAGCGTGTGAGACGTAAGATGGTGCATGATGGTGGAAATGACCACGTGTTCACATGCACTCACTGTGAACGAACATTTACAGCGCTAATTGGCCTTATCAGTCACATTCGCTACCGCCATAGGTAAAAGTTATTATGCCTTTTTAAAGCACAAACTATCGTCTGTTAAGACGGCAAGGTGCCAGTGTAATATATTCGCCAACGGTCGGTGCTAACAGAAAGCAGGTAGTACCTATCACGAAGTTCTTGATGATAAGTGCGTGATATGGTCGTTGTCTAGGTAACGATGCTCCTGGTGTGTCAATTGAGCTATCTAACTGTCTTACAATATAACTCACCCCCGTAGTGCACATTCACCTGTCATTAAACAAGATTGAGTTGGCGCACATAATCCTTTATTGCAGAAAGAACACGGACAAACGGATCACAACTCTATATCTAGAAACAATATAATCCATAGAATATAAATATCCTCCTCACAGCTTAACCAGCACACATCACTGCCTTCTCAAGCCTGCTTCATATCAAATCCACAAGACAGGTAATCCAGCTACTATCCACGGCTGGATTTCACACAATACACCCACACACTGGGTCTAGCCTCCACTAACTATTCAACCCACTCTGAGTTCAGGCCTCCATTAACTATCCAACCCCCACTGGGTTTTAGGCCTGCATTCACAACTGGGAGAACAACACAACAAAAGATCTGACCCGCAGTCAGTCTAAGCTTCCATTTCTTCGACCACTGATCCGCTCGGCGCCAAAACATCAACTGTCTTGAAGTCCCATGACTTCACTCAAAAATACACTGTCTCTCCCCCCATCCACCCTGGGGGGTTTGCACTCACCCTTACCATTATTACTCAGGGCTAGTTGTTATTCTCGTAGTCTCACTACAAAGGTCACTCACCTCAATGTCAATGACCCAGGCCATATGTCATTACCCCCCTCTTAAAAGAAAACTTCGTTTTCAAACGTTGGGAGCATAATACTTATGACCCAGACATAATGCCTGGGTAGCCCTAAGTATGACTACATCTCACTCTAGATACCACACTAAATAATACATCAAATGCTCATAGTACACTCCCATATTCCCCACACATCAATACCAACAACTTTCCATCTTGTGTACCAATTCATGACTAGTATCTCACATAATAATAATAATAAGCATATCATAGGGAACATAATATCTGTGTACCTGCAAGTCTACTAACATCCTCAAGACGACACAACTTATTTGTGTACCGACCCTGTATCAGGTGGTTCTTTTCTTGCATCAAACCTCCGTCTATTTCTGTCGATGATGTATCTACCTTTCTTGTACCAATTCCTTATGGTGCCCATATATTTACAACATCTGTATGCTATCCCTAACCCTGGGTCCGTGATGTCGCGAACACTCTTTTGGCCTGACTCAACTCTCCTATCTGCATATTGCACCGTTACACTTGAGTCTCTGTTTAGTCTGAACTCTTTATTCAATCTTGGCCCATATACCTGGCACCTTGCTCTCTGCTGCATACGCCTTATGCCTATGTGCTCTGCACATGCACTATCCTGAGCTGTTCTAGTATATCGGTCTCTATGTGCTAAAGGTACTGCTCCTTGCCCACGTGCAGTTCCGCCATGTGAAAACCGGCGAGTGAGAACATTGTTCTTCCTCTCGAAGCACCATCTACCCTTCTTTACCTGCCTAAGTTCTACTCTACTACCCCCTTGAAAACCCCCGAGTAGTATCTTGTCTCTGGGATTCCCTTCTCACCTGCTCAACTGTACTACCCTTTTTCTCAGTCCCTATGTCTACTTCAAGTGCCTCTTCTACTTCAGCTATACTCTCTCATTTAGGTTTTCTTTTGGTACCTACCTCGTTACTGCTTACACTATGTTTTTTGTCCCAATAAGCTACCTCCTCTTCTGTACAATCATTTACTCCTGGCACATTTCCGATTATCAGATCCGCCACTGGTGAGTCTAGCACACACGCTGTCACCCTTCCTGTGATCTATGGTATTTTCACTGTTATTACGGCTAATGGGTAGAATTCTACTGCCCCGTTAAATGTTATGCATCTAATATGTTTGCCTGTGTACTCTGAGGGATCTACTAAACTTTTCCTCACTCCGATAGACGTATATCCGGAATCCCTAATTGTTAACACTGGCTTATCATTAACGACTCCATGGTGCAGCTTCAGACTTCCTCCTTCATGCACTGCTGATCCTGCTTTCACTGTGTGACCACATATTAAGACTGGCTGAGCGTCTTTTTCAAATAGAGGTTTGCATCCACTACAATTATCATTGTTCAGCGTCTCAATTACTTGTGCTGCATTTGAGTGCTCTATTTCTCTCATCGTACATTCATAACTGAAATGGTTCTTTTTCCCACATTTAAAACAGATGATCTCCTTTTTCCTATTATTCGTATGCTCACTCTGTGGTTGTGCATCACACTGTGCTGCCTTATGTCTCCAGCTCCCACAATTCCAACTATTTGGACGTCTCTGAAAGTTCCCCCTTTTGTATGGGTAACGCCCTGCTCTGCCAAGATGGTTGCCACGAAAACCATTATCTTGAGGTTCTTGCTGCTCACATTTCTGTGCCGAATCCACACACTTCGACCTTGGTCTGTTAACTGGATTCTGGTCCTGTTTTGTATACGCTGCACAGACTATTTCCTCAATCATATCTCTACCCATAGAACTGTTCGGATGTGCAGTCATGTAATTTTGCCCTAACTGAGACATTGTGTCTATGTCCTTTGGCTTACGTTCCTCAAAGAAAGCCACTAAGTTTGTATTACATGATGATAAAACATTGTCTCTTAACACTAAATCGACTAATTTATTAAAATCTTTTTCAACCTCTGCCAGCTCCATCCATTTATTGAATGTGTTCTTTACTGTATTAACAAAATCTGTGAAATCTTGATTTGTCTCTGGCCCTAATTATCTAAACTTTGTTCTATATCCATGCTCAGTTAGTTGGAACTTTGTAAGCAAACGTTGACGCAAAATAGTGTAGTTGTTTCTTTCTTGCACAGGTAAATTAAACATGGTATCTAGGGCCTTCCCCGTCAAAAACTCGCCCAGCCGCATCGCATACTCTCCCTCTGGAATACCTAACACTTTCGCCGATGCTTCAAATCTCCCAAGATAAAATTCAAGATCGTCACGGTCTGTAAAATATGGCAGTTTTAGTCTCTGTGAGGGATGGGAAGGTCTTCTGGTTTCCTCTCTTTGACCCTTCGAAGATAGTTCTAATTTTTTCAACTCAATTTCAGTTTCCCTCTTGAACTTTTCTTTCTCAATTTCTATTTTCATTTGTGTCTCTTCGTGTAAGTGCTTTTGTTCCATTTCAGCTAACCTTTCTTCCTGTAGACGCTTGGCTTCCATTTCAGCTAACTTTACTTCCTGTAGGTGTTTTTGTTGTTCCATTTCTAGTTTCAATTGTGTCTCTTTCTCAGCCTGTCTTTGTTCTCTCTCTGCTTGTCTTTGTTCTCTTTCAGCCTGTTTTTGTTCTTTTGCTTCTGCATACTCCTGTAACTCTTTACCCTTCAGACCTAACCTTTCACCTGCTTCAATATATTCCATTAAAGTAGGCATATTGTACTTGTGGACACGTTGCTGTCTGTCAGCCAATTATAAATGTAAAGACTCTGCTACTAGACTTTATGTGCCCTCCCTAAGTACACCACCACTCCCTGTGTACGTAAATTCGTAGTGCTAAAATATCACTCTGTACTCACCCAGTCACTCTATAAGCACTAGGTAGTGAGGGGGGATATCAACTATACTCCCTCGCATATATACCAAATAGCTGTAAAAAACTCTGGAAATATTGTTAAACATACATATATATACTAATGAATGATACGATAAGTGACTCATATGAGACGCTATACGCACATGCCAAGTACACGGAAACGGTGATCACAAAGAAATAAACCACAGTAACATTCACAAGCTTGTGTAGGGACGACCACAGTGCGCGTAATATATGTAAACTGACACTGAAAACAGTCTATATAGCAGAATTAGTCGCAAGAGTTACAATAATAACACATATATACTCAAAGAAATAAAATATCATACATAAAAATAATAAGAAGAAAAGAAGGAATCTCAAATCAATAATATACACAGATTTGACGCAATACACAACGGCTCTAGATATTGGTTAGGACCACAATGCCAATGCACACTCTGCTAACTTTTTTAGCGTTGTCCTTACAAAAATATCGTAAGCACAAGAACCACGTTTTGCCACGCCTATCCTGATTTAGATAGAAATTGCAAAAAATGCCTACCCAACAACTACATGTAATAACATATATATATATAGATACACAAACGATAAAGACAGTTAAAACGATGAGAGCAAACAAAATGTCCAAATGGCTGGTCGACAATACTGTCCTTATTAATCAGTCACAAAAGTTTTTCGTTCATTTTAATAGTTTTTAGCAATCCTCTGGAAATGTCTACGACACTAGATTCCAAAATGTTCTTTCGATATGTTGTTAGTTTTCCTGGACGTGGTGACAACAAAGTAATAATCCAAACGTCTTTTCTCACCCCAGTCTGTAACGGTATTATACCTTGGTTGCGGAGATGGTCCGTAGTTGTATCAATTATGTGATAGATTTACGTTTAAAGACAAAGTTCAACACAAAAAAATGGCAGCAAATGTCCAGCGCTTTAAATTTGTATATATAAATCCTTATTGGCAAAGAAATGCGTCCACTGCTGCGATGACGACACGTGATAGTCTATTGTAGAATGTTTGCTTATAACAGGGTAATGATAGCAAAGAGATTCAACACAAGGACGAACATAAAGTCTGGTTTTCGTTAAAACAACTTGATTTGTTCATTCACAATGAGTCATCTTGACCACAATAGGCCATGGAAATTCCCTGAGTATCTTTACTCCATCTCCCACCCCCGACTCACACTGTGAACTCAATTTCTCTTTATCCCCTTTAGTGGAAAAATCCTTAGTAAACACTTTCCACGCAGCCTCTCCAGCCCCAACACGGCTGCTCTTTTAACTCCCTGGAAAATCACACTTTACACCATTGACCCGCCCCAACTCTGGCTGCGGTGGGGTACTGTTACTACCCCCTTCGGTCACCTGTCCGTCGAATCAGCAACTGTCAATTTTTTCTGTTTTACAATTCCCCGTACCTCTCCCCTCCCCGAGAGAGTTCACTGTTCTCAGTACTCTACCTGTACTGTCCACTGGCCTTGACCCCGCAGGTCAACCTCAGTACTCTTTATCACAATAATACACACTTAATGTGACTGTAAACTGACCGGAAACTTTTACCGTCATACACAAACAATTCACCGTCCCCGTAAACAGCGCTGACCGTCAACCCGATTTGTCCGTGGAGACTCACAATTTCCACCGTCCTCCCCCGTCGTGTTACATGTGATGAAATACCTCACTTGTCGACCTCAGCACACACACAAAATGTCTCACCACGCACGGGACTTCGCAACGAAATTGCTCACTGTCTGTTATCTGTGGTTTTTCAATCCTGTCTTTATCACCGACAGCGATACTGTCCAACTGTGCTGTCTCGCTCTTGTCGCAAACACCTTTTTGTCCACGCAACTTTTCTGTGCCGCTGTTTTCTCAACGCGCGCTGACAGTTTTTCCCGATGTGCCGTCTACTTTTTGGCGGCCTTTCGTGCCCCTGTCCTTACACACACACGCACGATATTCTCGCCACCTTCTGGATTAATCCTGGTTTTCCGTTAACTGTCTGCTAGCTTGGGTGTTCACTTCGTCTGTCTGTGTTAATTACCTGGCGCACACACAAAAGAGTTCACATTAACCTCTTGAAGCAACAAAATCCAAATTGTCAAGGGTTTGTTAGTTTGATGGAACGAAGTCACCAGATAATAACTCCTCTCTCAGCGAAGAGCCCACAGGTATCTCAATATTGCACGGTGTTCCTTGACCGAATGCAGCTGTCAGCAAATCTTTACTAATCGACGAGGTCCTAAATCTCTGAGAATGACAACAATGTCTATATTGCAAAGGGTGTCTTAACCGGAGAGCACCCAGATATTATCACGATGTTCTCGATGATAAGTGCGTGATATGGTCGTTGTCTAGGTAACGATGCTCCTGGTATGTCAATTGAGCTATCTAACTGTCTTACAATATAACTCACCCCCGCAGTGCACATTCACCAGTCATTAAACAAGATTGAGTTAGCGCACATAATCCTTTATTGCAGAAAGAACACGGACAAACGGAACACAACTCTATATCCAGAAACAATATAATCCATAGAATATAAATATCCTCCTCACAACTTAACCAGCACACATCACTGCCTTCTCAAGCCTGCTTCATATCAAATCCACAAGACAGGTAATCCAGCTACTATCCACGGCTGGATTTCACACAATACACCCACACACTGGGTCTAGCCTTCACTAACTATTCAACCCACTCTGAGTTCAGGCCTCCATTAACTATCCAACCCCCACTGGGTTTTAGGCCTGCATTCACAACTGGGAGAACAACACAACAAAAGATCTGACCCGCAGTCAGTCTAAGCTCCCACTTCTTCGACCACTGATCCGCTCGGCGCCAAAACATCAACTGTCTTGAAGTCCCATGACTTCACACAAAAATACACTGTCTCTCCCCACATCCACCCTGGGGTGTCTGCACTCACCCTTACCATTATTACTCAGGGCTAGTTGTTATTCTCGTAGTCTCGCTACAAAGGTCACTCACCTCAATGGCAATGACCCAGGCATATGTCAGTACCGTCTACTGTTATACGGTAGCTCAGTCATATCTGACAAGACCTGACTTCAATATATATATATATATATATATATATATATATATATATATATATATATATATATATATATATATAAATGTTTTGCGTATCCTTTACAGGACTTAGCTGTCAACAGCAGCATCTTTCAGCTGTCTGTTGATCTCTTGGCAAGATTACGCTCAGTAGTTTGCCATTGCTTTCTGAGCGGCCGGCTCAGTATCCCGCAAGTCACCAGCGGGGGTCGAACCGCCTAAGCTCTCGCTCCGCTGCGAGACTTTGCGTGATAAACGGGATTACAGAGAGAAAGTGTTGTAACCCCACAGCCAGAGAGACCGGCTATATATATATATATATATATATATATATATATATATATATATATATATATATATATATATATATATATATATATTGGGTTTATGGGTTTATCCGTAGTGCTATGTGAATGCGGTATCTATGAAAAAGTATAATGCTTTGAAAAAACGATACGTATGGTTTTTTGTACAAAGGAATGCCAACCTATGTACAACGTGCAACATATATTCCAGTTATAACTTAGGAGGGTTAAACGGGATATTGAAAACATAAATCTATATCTATAAAACAGAGTGTATGTTTGTGGGTATTTATGTATTGGATGCGTTCGATAACGGTACATCCGATTGAGATGAAATTTTCTACACGTCTTCCTTTCATTCCTGTGCAACCGACTATAATAATTTCTTAATGTAAAATCTTCTACTTATTTAATAACATTTACTTTTCCATTTTCATTATATAATGTCTATATAGCAGGGGGACTTCACTCTAGAAAAGTTATTTCAAGGGGCATAACTTTTAATAACATTTGTATATACTTTAGTCATATTGTTGGATTTACTTGCACTATTGTTAAACTCTTTGTCTATAGTTATTTTCAGGCATATGAGTTGTAATAAATAATGATATAATCTTTAAGGCATTTTCAAAGTTTTCATAAAAATAATGCATAATGCATAACATTGTAACCCATCTTTTTCTACAGTTTTCATTGAATGGTGTGTGGAAGGACATTCTTTAAAGTTACTGTGCGCCAGGAGCTGGGCGAAACCACGCCGGGTCAGATAGATAGACAGATAGTCGGGAACGGAAGCTTATTTGACTACTTATATGAATTAGATGACATGCTCCCCACCAGGGACTGGGTGAAGCCGGGCCGGGTCAGACAGACAGATAGACAGACAGACAGTCGGGAACGGGAGAGCTTATATGACTACGTATATGAAATAAATTAGATGCTCCCCACCAGGGACTGGGTGAAGCCGGGCCGGGACAGACAGACAGACAGATAGACAGACAAACAGATAGTCGGGAACGGGAGAGCTTATATGACTACGTATATGAATTAAATGAGATGCTCCCCACCAGGGACTGGGTGAAGCCGGGCCCGGTCAGACAGACAGACAGACAGATAGACAGACAGACAGATAGTCGGGAACGGGAGAGCTTATATGACTACTTATATGAATTAAATGAGATGCTCCCCACCAGGGACTGGGTGAAGCCGGGCCGGGTCAGACAGACAGATAGACAGACAGACAGTCGGGAACGGGAGAGCTTATATGACTACGTATATGAAATAAATTAGATGCTCCCCACCAGGGACTGGGTGAAGCCGGGCCGGGACAGACAGACAGACAGATAGACAGACAAACAGATAGTCGGGAACGGGAGAGCTTATATGACTACGTATATGAATTAAATGAGATGCTCCCCACCAGGGACTGGGTGAAGCCGGGCCCGGTCAGACAGACAGACAGACAGATAGACAGACAGACAGATAGTCGGGAACGGGAGAGCTTATATGACTACTTATATGAATTAAATGAGATGCTCCCCACCAGGGACTGGGTGAAGCCGGGCCGGGTCAGCCAGACAGACAGACAAACAAGCAGACAGACAGACTGATAGATAGATAGATAGATCCCCTCCAGGACCTGGGCGAAGCCGGGCCGGGTCAGCTAGTAAATAATAAATGCCATGATAGTCGAATTTTCGTAAAACAAACAAAATCATACCCCAATATATATATGGGTTGTTTTATGTGGCTGTGTCAATGTGTGTTTGTTGTTTGTATTCTAATGAAGGCTTTAGCCGCAACGTCCATTGTATCACTTGTCATTGTACTCTAGTAAATCTTATAGATTCTACTTCTGGTGTTTCGTTGATTCACTCATTGTAAGAACCAAAAAAGTCTTAAGCCCGAGTCCTGCAGACAGAAGTCGCTCACCTGCCGACCCAGTGGTCATGGGTTCGAATCATGATTGAGACACATTTTTAAAATTGATCCAGGTCGATCTAGCCTAAAATGGGTGCCTAGAAATGTAGTTAGGGATTAAGGCAGCTGGTGTGATACTGACCACATCACCCACAGAGTGCCGATTGCAGTATGAAAAACCATGTGTCCAGTGCGTCCTATAACGTGCCAAAAGATCCTTTAGTTTTCCTTCTGCTAGGAACAAAGTGGCAAACAAAGTTTATAAGTCAGTGCAAATAAACATTATCACAACCGATAATAAAAGTATGACAACAGATATATTTATCATTGGAGAGAAATTACAGAAAGTGAGTAGTATTGAGTATGCTGGCTCTCAGCTGACGGAAGGTGGAAATGTGATGACAGAAATTATTACACCGGACAGCTGGACTAAAATGTTGACCTATCATCCTTGACTTTGGGACGTAAATTACAAGTACCTCTGAAGTCGGAGTGAGTTCGCCTGATGGCGAGGGACACTGGTAATGCGTAAAGCTAATCAACACGCAAAATTCAGCCCAGAACTACTAAACGTAGTGTGTATGGACTACGCCTGAGTTCAAAGCGAGTGAGCGCCCAAAACAAACGAAGAAGATTACGAACTGCTTCACAAAATCTAAAGCAATTAAAACATGTATGGACTGGGGTGGAAAGAACAACAACAGTCAGAAAACTGAGAGCGTGTGCTTTTCAAGTAGTAACATACGCGGCTGTGAAACTTGGATAAGGAGCTGGAAATACCGTACAGGATTTTCATTATAAATGTTACAGAGAAGTATTTAAAATTAGTATCAGCCATTACTTCTTTTGAACAACAATCCCTTTCAAATTAATATCAGAAACGTGACTGCTTCGGTCACAGGGTTATTAATGGGAGGTTCTATTCTACTAGCACCCCTAACCTATTCAATCTCAGAAGAGAAGTTATATTAGGGCCAATCGTTAGTATCCGATTAATAATCAAGTGACCGAGTCAGCCACAATTCGGATATCAATATTAAGGTGAATGTTGTCCAAAGAGGGTAGTGGCTGTGAGTAGTTGATCCGAGGCTGCGATTAACCCTAAGTATAACTTCTGTACGAGACTGAACTGGGTAGAGGTAATTTTTTTTTTTTGGGGGGGGGGGGGGGGGTAGAGGGGAGGGGACGGCGACAACGAAATTTAAAAGAAGAACGAACAGATTTATCCAACAAGTACCTTAATCAGAAGAAGTCTGGTAATTAAAACAAAGAAACGTGAGGAAAATCAAATATGTTGACATTGTAAACAGACATGAAAGTTTAGGAAAGATAATTATGGAGGGACGTATGTGGGAGAGGCGGAGAAGAGAAAGACGACAACGTAGATAGATTCAAGCTATGATATATAATTTAAACATGACAGTAGGAGAGGCAGAACATCTGGCTTATGATAGAGATAGAGAGAGAAACGTCGAAGAACGCCTCAATGGCGGAGAACTCCGCAAGCAGGTCACTGGATAAACGGATGATTTAAGGTTTATAATCTATGTCAGCACTGACATGCGAACATTCATATCTTCTGATACACATTTTGAAGATCACTGGTATCTATTCAGTTTCCTTTTTGCATGTTCATTAATGGCCTCTGATCATATACATTAAGATTCAAAGTGTGCTCTTTTGTCTGCAAATTTCACAGCCCGCCATAGAACATGGACGTAGCTCAACGATCGGAACACGTGCAAGTGATGGGAGACAACACCAATTCCATTATCTCCAGCTTGTCTTGATGAACCCTTTTGTCAAGAAGCGATGACTTGCCCCTAAAACACAACTCTATTGATACTCTCCCACTTGAGTTATCTGTTCTTTTTTCTACAGCCACTTCATTCAACAAATCATTCATTTCCACCGCGTGAGTTCTTCGTCGCTTTTTTTTCTGTCTGGACTAATTAGCCATCCTACTTCCACATCTCTCTCAGCGCTATAGAGTTGGATCTCCAAGAGAACACCACGTGATACCTTGAAAGGACATCTCCCCACCCGCAGCGCATTTGAGACTATTTAAAGAGCGTTTCATTGCAAACAGAAGAACGCACGTGCAAACAAATTAGTCGAATGCGCTTTTGTGAGCGCTCAGGGTGTGCAAACCTACAGTTCGCCGAAGATGCCATGTATTGTGACATTTCGCCGTTCAGTATTTAGTTGGCATTGCTAACAAACAGATGCCTGCAGTCATCCGTATCTGATCTTCATTAAACTGAAATCCGTTTACATGTTAAGCCACAAAAGCTAGCTGCGCTGACCAACTAAAAGAACTGAGAAGAGGTGTGTTTGTGCAGTCTGTGGGCGTGCTATATACCTGTTTCTAAAATAACGGGTGTGTATTACTGATCGTATTCCACACACACACACACACACACACATACACATACACACACACACACACACACCACACACACACCACACACACTCACACACACACACACACCACACACACTCACACACACTCACACACACACACACACACACACACACACACTATTGTTGTGACATTCACACCACTAAAGTATATTATGTAATAAATCACTCTCGTTGAACGTTAGAAAGTTAAAAAGTTAGTAGCGTGTCCTTTTCAGGACGTCGCAATTGACCACAGAATTATTTGGCTGTTTTGAGGATTTTCTGGGCAATTTTACGTTTTGTAGTTTGTTACGGCCAGCTCCGTGGCGAAGATGTTACGGACGAAGTTCGCGATCCTGCATACCCGCATTCGAAACACAGCTGCGCGTTGCGTTTTTGTTTTTTTTTTTCTTACGAAATGGCACGAATGCCTGTCGTTCAGAAAGCAATGGCAAACTGCTGAACGTAAATATGCCAAGAGATCACAACAGCAAACAATGATGGTGTTGACTGCAACGTCCTGTAAAGGATATGCAACTAACTAGTTTGTCTCTGCTTTTTTAACGGTCCACGCTCATACCATTGTGAAAATAAACTCAGAACGGTCTGCTTCCAAATTGTTTGCGTCTGACTTCGAACCCCGCCTGACAGATTATAATACTGCCCTCACTATCCCGATGCCACAGACGCCGGCAGAAATAGAGTACTGAAATATTATATATATATATATATATATATATATATATATATATATATATATATATATATATATATATATAATTAGCCCGTTTTGCTGTATGGCGGTAAATCTTTGGATGAAGTGAACAAAGAAGGACACTCTTTGTAGCAATGGAGATATAGTTCCTGAGATGAATGTTGCGAATACCTTGGACTTGCAAGAGTTTTCAACGAGAGCTTGAATAGAGCTCATGAAAGTAGCGGAATGCTACCTGTAAGAACGAGACAAGGTTCTTTATTCACTAAGTAAGAAGATATGTATAAGAAAACATCGTGACGACTGGAAAGGTCAGCGGGAAGAGAGACAAGAGAAGACTGCGAGAAATTATACTGGTTGGTTTAAGATTGTGGCATGCAGGAATATCATCAATGGAATTGACCGAAACACCCGGGACCGAGATCTGTGAAGGCACATGAACGCATGCATTGTTTGACAGGGCACATGATGGTGATGGTGATAATGATCGTGATGAATATTTCCACAATTGCTGTACTTCCTCGGAATGTTGGAAGTACTTTCTGTTCCAGGTAGTTGTGATATTAATATAATCATACTTTTGGTTAGAAGACGTCAAATTTGCAACATGTTTTATAACGAAAAAGTTACAGTTGCAAACAGGACATGTATTGAACTATTTAGACTGAAGAAGTACAGACAGCTAAAAGAGCCTTGATGGTATACCTAATCAATGTGTGGTGAGTCGTTTGGCACGGCAAATGTTAACTATTTCAATCTTATGTAGTTATTATTTTAACTCTGTGCCACGCACGGGTGACTTCTTGTAATAATATTGAGATTTTTTTTCAACATCTTTCAATATTTAGATAACATAAAATAATAGACATAAGAAATTGAAGTGTCAACTGGGACAGAGTGGGTTAGTGTTAACACAAGATGGGAGAGAAGTCCAATAAAGTATATCGGGTATAAAGCAACCAATGAATGTAGGATGAGTGGCTTTGTGCACACATAATTGGTTGGTTGGTTGGTTGGCGTATTGGCTGACAGGCTGACTGGTTGGTTGACGTACTGGCTGGCTGGCTGGTTGATTGGTCGATTGGAAGACTTTTGTGAGACTGCGTTCTCTATCTTGAGTCCGATGCGTCAGCTGTCAAGTCGCCCGAGCCCTGACAAGGGCTTTCATCTGTCGGGATGAGGCTGGTATCAACACTTTTATCTTTGATTCGGTTTTCAAAAAGTACATGTCCTTTGTAGGATGTTGCAATCAACCCCCATCCCAATGTTGATTTTCTAGGCATTTCTTTTAACATTCAGTAGTTCGCCATTACTTTCTCAAGGACAAGTCAACGGTGAAATCCACACTGACAATGTAAGAAACGATCTCGCGACCTCGTCATCAGAGTATTGGAGTTTAAGAGCTAGAGTGCTCTTATTATTTTGGTCACGTGAAGTCTCCGATCTGTTGCCGAAGTTGTACAGGGTGTGTTTTTAATAACTGTGCAGTGTCTGAAAATATTGCCGGTCCAAGTTTTATATTTACCTATTATGTTGCATGAACTTTACACAGGGTGAATACAAAACTTGGACCGGCAATATTTTCAAACACTGCACAGTCATTCAAAATACACTCTATATTTCCACGTTAGCTGTGTTGCATAGGACTCAGCAACCCTCTCCAAGCACAGAAACCAGTGGTGTGTGAAATATTGGTGCCTGATCTCCACATCCGCGAAAAGGCATTGCGGTCATCGTAAGCCAGATTGGGATTATAATCTGTTCCCAGGCATGGCGGTTATGGTAGGCCAGATTGGGATTTCAGTCTGTTCTCAGGCGTGGCGGTCATGGTAAGCCAGATTGGGATTTCAGTCTGTTCCCAGGCATGGCGGTTATGGTAGGCCAGATTGGGATTTCAGTCTGTTCTCATGCGTGGCGGTCATGGTAAGCCAAATTGGGATTATAATCTGTTCTCGTACATGGCGGTCATGGTAAGCCAGATTGGGATTTCAATCTGTTCTCAGGCATACCATGGAAAAGCGTGCCAAGGTTTGACCAGTGTAGGTCTTGGTACTGATAGCAGCAGAAATGACAGACAGACAGACAGACAGACAGACAGACAGACAGACAGGCAGGCAGGCAGGCAGGCAGGCAAGCAGGCAGGCAGGCAGACAGACAGACAGACAGACAGACAGTCGCCAGCCGGTGTTTATGTGCCAAAGATCTTTTGTCCTAGATCGGTGGCGGGGAACGTTCGGCCTTTAGGCCGTATAAGGAGCGCTAAATCATTTGGTCTAACCGTCGTTTGAAGCCAGTCTAGGCTCAGCTTGGCCGAATGAATACGAACACGTGTTCTTAAAACATCTGGTGTACTGATGCCGAGATAAGGGGTTCAACCCCTATACCGGACAGTGGGACTAAAATATTGACCTGTCGTCCTTGGCTTGGGGACGTAAATTACAAATACCTCAGAAGTTGGAAAGGGTTCGTCTGATGGCGAGGGACACCGTTAAAATGGAAAGCTAATCCACACGTAAAAGTCAGTCCAGCGCTATTAGAAGTAGTGTGTATGGTCAATGCTTGAGTTCAAAGAGAGCCAGCGCAAAAAACAAATTGAAGCCAAATTAAGTCTAAAGAAAGTGCAACTGGTAAGGAATAAAATGGCTCATTTCTCTACACTAAATGGAAAAAAGTCTGCTACAACACTTAAATGTGCTGCTGAATGTGCGAAACTAATTAAGGCGTTTAATGAAAGATTTTAAAAAGTGAAAAGTACACAGATGGAATTATACATCTTTGCTACACCATTTAAATGGAACCAGCTGATGTACCCAATAACCTATAACACGCGATCATTCAGCTGCAAAGCTATGATGAGTTGAAAGCTAGGTACAACAACGTCCGACACTGCTTGAGTTCTGTAAATGTTGCATAAGGAATCATGAACTTGCCACTTTTAAGAGACATGCATTAAACAATGCATCTGTAATCGGAACAATTTACTGCTAGGAGCAGTTCTTTTAAAAACGTAATATCTCAGAGACTGACCAAAACAAACCTGGAAAAGCAGTTGTGAGTGGCAACATCATTAGAACCAGCTAACATCACAATCAGAATAATCAAAGAGAAGCAGTTCCAGCCATCACAGCAAGGGGTGAATTGTTAGACTAAATATAACAGGCTAATTTTTAAGTTGATAATTTTTGTCAGCCCGTGAATGATGTTATACATATCCATATGGCCCTTGCAGAAAAAGAGGTTCCAACCCCTGTCCTAGAGCAATCATTAAATGTGTTAAAGAATTAAAGACCACTTGTCCTAGAGCAGACACAATCCAATGTTCAAGAGCCAAAGTTCACTTGTCCTTGAGAGTCGCTAACCAGTGTTCGAAAGCCAAAGTCCTCTTGTCCTAGAGCAGTCTCTAGCCGTTGTTCAAGAGCAAAAGTCCTCTTGTCCTAGAGCAGTCTCTAGTCGGTGTTCAAGAGCCAAACTCCTCTTGTCCTAGAGCAGTCTCTAGTCGGTGTTCAAGAGCCAAAGACCTCTTCTCCTAGAGCAGACACAAACCAGTGTTCAAGAGCCAAAGTTCACTTGTCCTTGAGAGTCGCTTACCAGTGTTCAAGAGCCAAAGTCCTCTTGTCCTAGAGCAGTCTCTAGTCGGTGTTTAAGAGCCAAAGTCCTCTTGTCCTACAGCAGTCTCTAGTCGGTGTTCAAGAGCCAAAGTCCTCTTGTCCTAGAGCAGTCTCTAGCCGGTGTTCAAGAGCCAAAGTCCTCTTGTCCTAGAGCAGTCTCTAGCCGGTGGTCAAGATCCAAAGTCCTCTTGTCCTAGAGCAGACACAAACAAGTGTTCGAAAGCCAAAGTCCTCTTGTCCTAGAGCAGTCTCTAGCCGGTGTTCAAGAGCCAATGTCCTCTTGTCCTAGAGAAGTCTCTAGTCGGTGTTCAAGAGCCAAAGTCCTCTTCTCCTAGAGCAGACACAAACCAGTGTTCAAGAGCCAAAGACCTCTTCTCCTAGAGCAGACACAAACCAGTGTTCTAGAGCCAAAGACCTCTTCTCCTAGAGCAGACACAAACCAGTGTTCAAGAGCCAAAGTACTCTTCTCCTAGAGCAGACACAAACCAGTGTTCAAGAGCCAAAGTCCTCTTCTCCTAGAGCAGACACAAACCAGTGTTCTAGAGCCAAAGACCTCTTCTCCTAGAGCAGACACAAACCAGTGTTCAAGAGCCAAAGTCCTCTTCTCCTAGAGCAGACACAAACCAGTGTTCTAGAGCCAAAGTCCTCTTCTCCTAGAGCAGACACAAACCAGTGTTCTAGAGCCAAAGACCTCTTCTCCTAGAGCAGACACAAACCAGTGTTCAAGAGCCAAAGACCTCTTCTCCTAGAGCAGACACAAACTAGTGTTCTAGAGCCAAAGACCTCTTCTCCTAGAGCAGACACAAACCAGTGTTCAAGAGCCAAAGACCTCTTCTCCTAGAGCAGACATAAACCAGTGTTCAAGAGCCAAAGTACTCTTCTCCTAGAGCAGACACAAACCAGTGTTCTAGAGCCAAAGACCTCTTCTCCTAGAGCAGACACAAACCAGTGTTCAAGAGCCAAAGACCTCTTCTCCTAGAGCAGACATAAACCAGTGTTCAAGAGCCAAAGACCACTTCTCCTAGAGCAGACATAAACCAGTGTTCAAGAGCCAAAGACCTCTTCTCCTAGAGCAGACATAAACCAGTGTTCAAGAGCCAAAGACCTCTTCTCCTAGAGCAGACACAAACCAGTGTTCAAGAGCCAAAGTCCTCTTCTCCTAGAGCAGACATAAACCAGTGTTCAAGAGCCAAAGACCTCTTCTCCTAGAGCAGACACAAACCAGTGTTCAAGAGCCAAAGACCTCTTCTCCTAGAGCAGACACAAACAAGTGTTCAAGCACCAAATTCCTCTTCTCCTAGAGCAGACACAAACCAGTGTTCAAGAGCCAAAGACCCAAACCAGTGTTCAAGAGCCAAAGACCTCTTGTACTAGAGCAGACATAAACCAGTGTTCAAGAGCCAAAGACCACTTCTCCTAGAGCAGACACGAGCCAGTATTCAAGAGCCAAAGACCACTTCTCCTAGAGCAGACACGAGCCAGTATTCAAGAGCCAAAGACCTCTTGTCCTAGAGAAGACATAAACCAGTGTTCAAGAGCCAAAGACCACTTCTCCTAGAGCAGACACGAGCTAGTATTCAAGAGCCAAAGACCTCTTCTCCTAGATCAAACACGAGCCAGTATTCAAGAGCCAAAGACCTCTTCTCCTAGAGCAGACACGAGCCAGTATTCAAGAGCCAAAGACCTCTTCTCCTAGAGCAGACCCAAACCAGTGTTCAAGAGCCAAAGTCCTCTTCTCCTAGAGCAGACACAAACCAGTGTTCAAGAGCCAAAGTCCTCTTCTCCTAGAGCAGACCCAAACCAGTGTTCAAGAGCCAAAGTCCCCTTCTCCTAGAGCAGACACAAACCAGTGTTCTAGAGCCAAAGACCTCTTCTCCTAGAGCAGACACAAACCAGTGTTCAAGAGCCAAAGACCTCTTGTACTAGAGCAGACATAAACCAGTGTTCAAGAGCCAAAGACCACTTCTCCTAGAGCAGACACGAGCCAGTATTCAAGAGCCAAAGACCACTTCTCCTAGAGCAGACACGAGCCAGTATTCAAGAGCCAAAGACCTCTTCTCCTAGAGCAAACACGAGCCAGTATTCAAGAGCCAAAGACCTCTTCTCCTAGAGCAGACACGAGCCAGTATTCAAGAGCCAAAGACCTCTTGTCCTAGAGCAGTCTCTAGTCGGTGTTCAAGAGCCAATCTCCTCTTGTCCTAGAGCAGTCTCTAGTCGGTGTTCAAGAGCCAAAGACCTCTTCTCCTAGAGCAGACACAAACCAGTGTTCAAGAGCCAAAGTTCACTTGTCCTTCAGAGTCGCTTACCAGTGTTCAAGAGCCAAAGTCCTCTTGTCCTAGAGCAGTCTCTAGTCGGTGTTCAAGAGCCAAAGTCCTCTTGTCCTAGAGCAGTCTCTAGTCGGTGTTCAAGAGCCAAAGTCCTCTTGTCCTAAAGAAGTCGCTAACCAGTGTTCAAGAGCCAAAGACCACTTCTCCTAGAGCAGACACAAACCAGTGTTCAAGAGCCAAAGTACTCTTCTCCTAGAGCAGACACAAACTAGTGTTCTAGAGCCAAAGACCTCTTCTCCTAGAGCAGACACAAACCAGTGTTCAAGAGCCAAAGACCTCTTCTCCTAGAGCAGACATAAACCAGTGTTCAAGAGCCAAAGACCACTTCTCCTAGAGCAGACATAAACCAGTGTTCAAGAGCCAAAGACCTCTTCTCCTAGAGCAGACATAAACCAGTGTTCAAGAGCCAAAGACCTCTTCTCCTAGAGCAGACACAAACCAGTGTTCAAGAGCCAAAGACCTCTTCTCCTAGAGCAGACATAAACCAGTGTTCAAGAGCCAAAGACCACTTCTCCTTGAGCAGACATAAACCAGTGTTCAAGAGCCAAAGACCTCTTCTCCTAGAGCAGACATAAACCAGTGTTCAAGAGCCAAAGACCTCTTCTCCTAGAGCAGACACAAACCAGTGTTCAAGAGCCAAAGTCCTCTTCTCCTAGAGCAGACATAAACCAGTGTTCAAGAGCCAAAGACCTCTTCTCCTAGAGCAGACACAAACCAGTGTTCAAGAGCCAAAGACCTCTTCTCCTAGAGCAGACACAAACAAGTGTTCAAGCGCCAAATTCCTCTTCTCCTAGAGCAGACACAAACCAGTGTTCAAGAGCCAAAGACCCAAACCAGTGTTCAAGAGCCAAAGACCTCTTGTACTAGAGCAGACATAAACCAGTGTTCAAGAGCCAAAGACCACTTCTCCTAGAGCAGACACGAGCCAGTATTCAAGAGCCAAAGACCACTTCTCCTAGAGCAGACACGAGCCAGTATTCAAGAGCCAAAGACCTCTTGTCCTAGAGAAGACATAAACCAGTGTTCAAGAGCCAAAGACCACTTCTCCTAGAGCAGACACGAGCTAGTATTCAAGAGCCAAAGACCTCTTCTCCTAGATCAAACACGAGCCAGTATTCAAGAGCCAAAGACCTCTTCTCCTAGAGCAGACACGAGCCAGTATTCAAGAGCCAAAGACCTCTTGTCCTAGAGCAGACATAACCCAGTGTTCAAGAGCCAAAGACCTCTTCTCCTAGAGCAGACATAACCCAGTGTTCAAGAGCCAAAGACCACTTCTCCTAGAGCAGACATAACCCAGTGTTCAAGAGCCAAAGACCACTTCTCCTAGAGCAGACATAACCCAGTGTTCAAGAGCCAAAGACCACTTCTCCTAGAGCAGACACAAACCAGTGTGCCACATAGTGGTCACGCTCACACGCACCACATAATGGGAATTAGGAGATTCTCAGTCTAACAATAGAATGACTTGACCACTAGGGAAAACTAAGGACGACGTAAGCATCGTCAAGACAGCAACAGAGGTCGCTTCGAGAAAGGATAAAGTCAGCTGTGTTTTCCGTGGAGTTTCGTGATAAAAGGTTTGATCATTTAGGCCATTCATATTTACTGACAGAAGAGATCACCTGTTTATATAGCATTCATAACACCGTGGACCGGGACATGCATAAATTATAGACGACGAGTTTGGTAATGATTCGCGATAGTCACTGAGAGACTGAGCAATTACAGAAGATTATGACCCGCTGAGTTTGTATTAAATTGTAACGTCCCGTCCCCGTTTCAGGGGCCCGTTACATTGTACAACAGTGTTGTATCTATTTTCTGGAAGAGAAATCTGAAATTAAAAGGATTTATCTCGAATTGAAACAGTGTCTTCAAGATGAGCGACTTTATTACATATTGTTCTCTAGTTCGAGTTCTAACGCTTTGGCGGTTGTAAGCATGTTGAGACACGTGGGGACTTCGATCCGAGGAAACAATGGTGTAATGCAAACAAGCGACGATTGATTCCCGCCATATCAGAAGTAAATATACGAAGAATGCGCGCCACGATGATAAATTCCTTAGCACGATATGACATCAGGAGTAGACAAAATGCGACAACATGGCGGCTGAGTTAAAATAAGCTTTATTACGCTGCCAGAGAAAAACGATATATTGTACATTGCACATTATCGTTTGTACGCAAAATAAGACATTATATTAACCTTCCGAGTTATTTATGGAAAGGGACTGTCGTTTTAAAGATAAATAATTGCACGTCAAGTTAAAGTGCAAACGACGCGCACCATCCTAAACTCAGCGGAAGCCGAAATTGCAGCTCGTGTAAAGATCAGTTACAGACTACAAGTATTTAATATTTGTCGATATTAAGTGGATGTCATTCGCCACACACAACTTAAGAGATTAAACCTGTACTATTCCACATATCTAAATGACAATGGAACACATTATCAGTTTTGATGTCCGCTATCAGGAGACATACTACACTTACTAGGACCAAATTTGTACCCAGGACGGAACTAGATATGTCTTGGAATTAGACATAATTGACACAGATTCCTTACACAGACTAGACAAGCAGTTGACACAGCACTGCACAACGCTTGAACAGTAATATACCACACAATCAAGATACACTTGGCGAGAAGAATGATACCTCCATAATATTATTATTATTGGCTGCCGACACTCTGCCAAATTTACACTATCGACACAAGGAACATTCATTATTCTTCTGGGGGACATTAACTATTTTACATTTATCTATATCGGATGTAACTATGAAGGTACATTATACATTATCGGAAGTACCTACACTTCCCTCCACCAAGAGTCTGAAGGAAATATAGGTGGGACATTCAGTGGAACTCTGCACATGATATATTACGTCGGGACTTATTGCATTTAGTCCTACGCTACCACTCTGATACCAGGTCATTAAGACAACGCCACATAGAGATACACAGACAACAGGACACTTACCTCCACACGGCATTTATACGACTTCACCAACTTCTACACATTTACGATGCCATTATCAGGAACATATAAAGACACTTATGGATGTTACACATTGCACCGCTGTAGCAAGTGACT
Source organism: Cepaea hortensis (assembly GCA_963921405.1). Classification (NCBI taxonomy): domain Eukaryota; kingdom Metazoa; phylum Mollusca; class Gastropoda; order Stylommatophora; family Helicidae; genus Cepaea; species Cepaea hortensis. The sequence continues at coordinate 59,572,130 of OY992877.1, read as the reverse complement.
CAATTATTTATTGACATTGTTCCAATGTTAGCGATCCTCACTAGGACACCGTTGAGCTCATTTACGGACATGGAAGTAACACTTCGTTCGTCTAACGACACCATTTCATGATTGTGGATTGACACGTCTCTTGCAATATCAACGCATACGAAATTTCTACACGGAATGTCGAATATTACAACATCGTTATTCACATACCGGACACTTCATCAACACTTCACACTGGACACTGATTGACTGTACACGGATACACTACACACGTCAGGAGGCTACTCACTTTACACTTCAGCTGTTACGCATCAGGGCGCTACACGGATTGACATTTTTTTTTATTGAGTGTGATACCATTCGTCTTCACGCTGAACTGTACGACACGGATGTAATTATACTTCATTGTGGGCATCAAGCATTCCATACCCACAGCTACTATAACTCAAACGTCGTCGTTACACCACAGCCAACTACGTGTTATGGGTTGGTTAATTGGAAGTTAATTGTACTATCGTTCAAGCCAGGAGCAACAGTCTATTGGGGACACAGCTTCTCTGTTATAAATCAATACTCGAGTGGTGACCACGGATCAATTTCTTATTGAACTGATCGACACAATTCTATGTCAAAATTTTTGTATAAGAGAGCCGGAAAAGGGCCAGTAATTTTTATTCATTGTTGATTGATGTTATGTTGACTCATAATAAGGCTATTTATTTTATTTGCGGGTGGTTAGAAGGGCCTTGATGAGCTAATGATATCTGATATCTTGATTAGTTCATGAAGTGATTTGTGGGTTGACAAGCGCCAGGTCATTACGAATTAATTTTGTTTCGTTTTGATCTTGCGGGCGTCACCACAATATTATAGTCTCGTCTTTACGTTAGTAGTATAGTAGGAACATTATCCGTCAAAAATGGGGATAAAATTTTGTTATCGTTTGTAAACAGTAATATGTATTTACGTCAGTCGTCGAGCGTCTCTTATGATTATTAGTTGTCTTGCGTCACACATATTGTATATTAGACATATTTCTTCATATTTATTTTATAATTTAGATCTGTTTCGTTCATTATAGATATATTTGGTTGATTCTTTTGTTGTGTTCGAATTTACACTACAGAGTTGATTGAGTTCGTGTTTGCTCAACGGTGATACAACACTTACTTTACTATCTGATTGATGGTGATTTGAGATATTATCACAATTTTGCCGATTCTTTTCTTCTCTTGCCTACGTCCATATTTATTTCAGCCAGATAGCTCATTTTACAGGTAGGACATTAGGACAAAATGTCGACACTGCAACATTTCATCGAATTGGGTGAAAACACTGGTTTAACCGGTGCCGAACTTCGAAATTGGGCAAGTGAGCAACAGAAGCGTGACAAGGAGGATCGACAACTTCAACTTGCAGCAGAGAAGGAAGCTAAACAACTGCAAGCTACACGTGAGAAGGAGGAACGACAGGAAAGATTGGCATCGGAAAAGGAAACCAAACAACTTCAGATGGCTCTTGAGAGAGAACTGAAAGAAAAAGAGATGGCTATCAGACAAAATGAGATAGTTTTGGAACGAGAACGAATGGAGGCTAGAGAAAGAGAATTAACTGTGGAACGCGAAAAAATTGCAGCAGAAAAAGAGAAGTTAATTATGGAAATGCAATTGAAAGAAAAACAATTGGCGTTTGATAAAGAGCGACTTGCTACAGAAACACTCTGGAAGGACAAGGAGGTTGAAGGTAACATAAAGGTCAAGACGCTTGAGATGGAACGTGGAGCTGAAATCGAACGAGAGAAAATGCTGGCTAAACAGAACGATCCTGTGAAAAAGTACCAAGGTTTATTCAGGAATTTTCAACAAGGTGATTCTGTTAGTTCATGGATAACCAACTTTGAAGTGCTCGTAAAGTATTACAAGGTACCGGAGAAGGACGTACCGATTTTGTTTCATCGTCACCTCGCGTTAGAGCCGTTGAAAGTGATAGAGTTAATTCCTGAGGATTTACGTACAAACTACAAATATATGCGCGATCGTGTGCTTTCATATTTTTCGTTGGACGAGGCTGGTTTACGTACGAAGTTTAAGACACTTACACCGAATTCGAACCAAACATTCCTTGATTTTGCTTCGGAAATGTCTTCTAGCTTTGACAAGTGGTGTAAGGCTGCTGATATTAATGCTAATTATGAAAAAGTTAGGGACTTAATTATCAGAGACAGACTATTATCTGCGATACCAGAACCTATAGCAGTATTTCTTATGGAAAATAAATGTAAGAGTTTAAGTGAGATGGAAGCTAAAGGTGAGTCTTACTTTAATGCACATAGAGACGTATTTGCCAACTGTACTCAACCTGAATTAGTAATAGGAGCAAGTGCAAAATTCCAAAGAGGAAACGGTAAGTTTAGAAAGTTTAGTAGTGGTAGCAATAGAAGTAGTCCTTACAATAGAGAAGGTGATAGACCAAGGAAAGGTCAATTCACCAGATGTCAGTATTGTAGATTATCGCACGGAAACTTAGAGATGTGTGATAAACATCCAGGTTATATCGCATATCTGAAAGACATTACTGCTAAGAAGAGAAGTAAGTATGACTCTTTTAAAAGAAGCATTAAATGTTTCTCATGTAGGGCGTACGGACACACTAGTAGGTCGTGTCCGATGAGAAATTCATGGAAGGAAGTGAGTACAGCATACATATACTCCAGTAGTGACTCAGACGATTTAGAAGAGACACATGCAGCTATCATACAACGGTATGATGATCAGACTAATAAGTCAGATAAGGGCATAACTGACAGTATTAGTAATGAATGTATAGAAACAATTCATGAAGCTAATGCCGTTAGCATACAAAATGGCAAACTAAAAGTCCATCAAGCATGGGTAAATGGTGAAACCACTACTTGCATTCGTGATTCTGGAGCTTCGATTGTTGGAGTAGATCGAAAGCTCATAAAAGAAGAAGACTATACAGGCGAAACTGTAGAGTGCAGAACATTCGGTGGCACAATAGAGAGATACAAGATTGCCACGATTACAATTATGTCACCATATTACGAAGGCACAATAAATGCAGCGGTATTACCAAATCCATGTGCCGGATTACTGATTGGTAACATACCAGATGCGAAACAATTAATGCACGATGAAGCAAAGCAATGGGAGATTGATCATGCAAGAGCTAACGCAATTACAAGAGCTCAAGGAAAAAGGGATAAAAACAGTGACAAATTAGAAAATAATATCAGACTAGTGACTGATTTACCAGAAGATCAGAAACAGGATCCGACTCTAAAATCTTGTTTTAAGAAACTGACTGAACCAATAAAACAAGGTAAAAGAGGTAATTGGAAATTTTTCCTAGACAATAATATTTTGTCGAGACGATATGATAGAGGTACATCACGTTATTTTCAGACAGTACTTCCATCGAAATATCGTACTGAGGCATTAAAATTAGCACATGATTCTCCATTCGCTGGTCATATGGGGATTGCTAAAACCACTAATAGATTGCTAACGCAATTCTATTGGCCTGGATATAACAAAGACATTACCACACATGTACGTTCATGTACATTATGTCAGATGACCACGCAAAAAGGCAAACATCCCAAAGCACACGTTCAGAAAACTGATTTGGTATCGCGACCATTTCAGAAAATAGCTATAGATATTGTGGGTCCGCTAAATACAACTACTGATCGAGGCAATAGATTCATATTAACTATGATTGATCTTTGTACTCGGTGGCCAGAGGCTATTCCTTTAAAATGTATCACGAGTAGATCCATTCTAGATTCATTGTTGATAATTTTTAGCAGAATAGGATTCCCTAGCTGCATATTATCAGATAGAGGTAGTCAGTTTATATCAACGGCTACTCAAGAGGCAATGAAGATACTTGGGATTCCACAGGTGTTTAGTTCACCTTGGCACCCAATGACAAATGGTGTGAATGAGAACTACAACGGAGTTCTTAAACGAACTCTGGCGAAAGTTGCTGCGGAAAGGCCCAAAGATTGGGATATTTTGTTACCAGCGGTACTATTTGCATACCGAGAGGTACCACAATATAGTACAGGGTTTTCTCCATTCGAGTTGGTATATGGAGCAAATCCACGAAGTCCATTATTAATATATAATGACTTACTCACAAATAAAACACATGATCATCCGAAAAGAGATGCATATGAAATGGTAACACAATTAAGAGATAAAATTATCACAGCTTGTCAGATTGCAAAATCTGCATTGGATAAAGCTGGAGAAAGATACAGACAGTATGGTAATAGGAACGCCAAGACAATAGTCTTGAAAGAAGAAGAAGAGGTTTGGTTATTATTACCTGATCCTCGAGATTGTCTGGTTACTTCATGGCAAGGCCCATTTAAGGTAATTAAGAAAATTAGCGATGTTGATTATCGTATTGATGTGAATGGCAAACATAAGATTTTTCATATTAATATGTTGAAGCCATATATTCCACGTGAGGATAACTCAGGTCAAGTGACACAACAAATTCCTCATAGGATAGCAACAGCTTGTTGGGTAATTAATGAGCAACAAGAAGATGCTATAGAACAACAGATTCCAACGCCTATAGTTAATAGCGACAGTAATTGGCAAGCGTTACAGATAAGTAAAGATTTATCAGTACAAGATAGAGATAAGCTTATTACTGCAATAAAGGAATATAGTTCAATTTTTTCAGATAAACCGGGGCAGACATCACTGATTAAACATAAAATAACTTTATTATCAAATGTCCCAGTTAAAGTGAAACCGTAACCCATTCCAATACATTATTTGGAAAAAGTGACTGCAGAAATTTCAGATCTAGATAAGACTGGAATGAAAAAAAAATCAATTTCAAATTACTGTTCACCAGTTGTAATTTTTAAGAAAAAAGATGGGTCATTACGTTTATGTGTGGATTACAGGACAGTTAATGAATTAACTTTACTAGATGCAGAACCTATGCCAAATATTGATGAGTTAATTGAAACCATGGCAAACTCGAAACTATTTTCGAAAATTGACCTTACAAAAGGATATTGGCAAATTCCGATGGAGGAAGATTCAAAGCATATTACAGCATTTAGCACGCCGTTGGGTTTATATGAATGGGAATATCTTCCATTTGGGTTACAAAATGCACCAAGTACATTCATGAGAATGATGAGAAGATTACTTCATGGAATTACCAACGTAGCATCGTATATGGATGATATTTGTATTCATACTTGTGATATTGATACACATGTTAAAATTCTAAAACAAGTTTTCCAGAAAATACAAGAACATGGGTTGAAAGCTAAACCAAGTAAAATTGAGATAGGGTTTACTGAGATACAATTTCTGGGTCATAGAATCTCTAACGGATTTAGGAAAACAGATCCATTAGTTGTGACAAAGATTCTTAATATCAAACCTCCAACATCCAAGAAGGAGCTTAGGAGTGTATTAGGGCTGATTAATTATTAATTATTATCAAAAGTTTATCCCTAATTTTGCACATATGACAGCAACATTCTCAGAACTTTTAAAGAAAGGTCAACCAACAAAGATAGTTTGGACAGAGGATCACGAGAAGTTGTTACAACAGATAAAAACTCTATTTAGTACATATCCTAATTTGAAATTACCTGACATTTCAAAAGACTTTGTTTTACAAACAGATGCTAGTTTACATGCTATTTCAGCTGTATTACTTCAATTACATGAAGGGAAACTACATCCTATTCTTTACTTCAGTAAGAAGCTATCTGAAACTCAGAGAAACTATGCTGTTACTGAATTAGAGGCTCTAGCTTTAATTGAAAGTATTGAGAAGTTCTCTAGATACTTACTAGGTAGGAAATTTCTGGTTCTGTCGGATAACAAACCGTTACAAATTTTCAAATCGGGTCATCCGAAGAATTCTAGAATACATAGATGGTCATTACTATTACAGGACTATGAATTTGACATTTGCCACATTCCTGGAAAAGACAATAATCTTGCTGACATTCTGAGTCGATTATAGAATAGTAGAATTTTCATGTTGATTAGTTATAGTTGAATTGTTGAATTATAGTTATAGTTCTTGTTGATATAAATTGAGTTCATAGTTCATAATGATAGTTATATACAAAGCCTTATTAGAAGGTCAACATGACAATAGACAACATGATAATATAGTTTGTTAGATTAAATATTATAAATAGAGTGAAGGTACATTTTATCTTATATGTGTTCAAAACAGAGACACGGCAAGGATGAAATTTATGAACGGACACAAGTGCTTGCTGGGGGAAAATCAGAAGACAGTCATAAAGAGACTTAAGTATCAAAATGTGATGTTGAAAGACATGTGATGTTAATTGTTTATTAATTAGAGTTACACAAGAGTAATTAACGTTTATTGTAGTTCATTATGAATTTTGAGTCCACATTGACAAGATGATATGTTTTATGTTATATATATATATATATATATATATATATATATATATATATATATATATATATATATATATATATATATATATGTTGATAAATCAGCATAACAGGAGCTAAACAAGGAGATATAATTGAATGATAGTTCAAATCCCAAAGGAAATATCGGTTAAGTTAAGGTGGAGTCACAAACAAGCACCCTACCCATTAAATGAATGATTAAGTATATCATGACAATACAACAACAAGTAACGACTACGACTAACATGGTGACTGGGAAATCTGCATTATTACCCTCGTCCGAAACTCATGGTGATACCTAGAGTTAGGACACACTTGTCATTAGGACAAGGTAGGGACTAATATGGTTATTAGTTGAGCTGAATCCATAGGATCAGCCACACGACGTCCGACGTAAGGTTCGGACAGGTGGGCGTGCCCGTTATGTTGCATTTATATTTTTTTTTAGGGTTAATGATGTGGTAAATCCTAGAACTATGTGGTGGTGGGTAAAAGAAAATTATGGTTACAGTTGTAAGTATCATATATGATGATTATGAAAGAAAAAAATGACATAGCATATTTTTTTTTCTGGGAGGGGGCATTATGCCACATAATGGTCACGCTCACACGCACCACATAATGGGAATTAGGAGATTCTCAGTCTAACAATAGAATGACTTGACCACTAGGGAAAACTAAGGACGACGTAAGCATCGTCAAGACAGCAACAGAGGTCGCTTCGAGAAAGGATAAAGTCAGCTGTGTTTTCCGTGGAGTTTCGTGATAAAAGGTTTGATCATTTAGGCCATTCATATTTAGTGACAGAAGAGATCACCTGTTTAGATAGCATTCATAACACCGTGGACCGGGACATGCATAAATTATAGACGACGAGTTTGGTAATGATTCGCGATAGTCACTGAGAGACTGAGCAATTACAGAAGATTATGACCCGCTGGGTTTGTATTAAATTGTAACGTCCCGTCCCCGTTTCAGGGGCCCGTTACATTGTACAACAGTGTTGTATCTATTTTCTGGAAGAGAAATCTGAAATTAAAAGGATTTATCTCGAATTGAAACAGTGTCTTCAAGATGAGCGACTTTATTACATATTGTTCTCTAGTTCGAGTTCTAACGCTTTGGCGGTTGTAAGCATGTTGAGACACAGTGTTCAAGAGCCAAAGACCTCTTCTCCTAGAGCAGACACAAACTAGTGTTCAAGAGCCAAAGACCTCTTCTCCTAGAGCAGACACAAACCAGTGTTCAAGAGCCAAAGTACTCTTCTCCTAGAGCAGACATAAACCAGTGTTCAAGAGCCAAAGACCTCTTCTCCTAGAGCAGACATAAACTAGTGTTCAAGAGCCAAAGACCTCTTCTCCTAGAGCAGTGGCTAGCTGGTGTTCAAGAGTCGATGAAGTCGAGCGCATCATCATGGAACAGGCCAGGGCTTACATGCGACTTACCAACGATGACAAACACCAACTTCATGGTGGCCTGAATGATCTCACAGGAAGCTGATTAAAGAGACTTATGGATGGTACGAGCAGAAGACAGCATCAGACAGGTGACCTCAGTCAAGTAGAAATACAGGGGACAGGACTGGATATAGACTATAGCATACTCTCCCACCAGATAATACTCATACTAGACAGGTGACCTCAGTCAAGCCGAAATACATGGGGTAGGCACGGATAGGCAGCGGCAAACACACGACCAGCGTCCACCAGGTAATCATCACATTAAGGAGGTGACCTCAGTCGAGCAGAAATACACGGGACAGAAATAAATAAATAACGGCAACCACAAGAGCAACCTCCACGAGGAAATCATCACATCGGACAGATAATACATACAGTGGTATAGTGGTCGGCAGAATTGAAGTTACAACAACTTAAATATGAGAATATCTAGAGACATGGCGCATTAGCGTACACTGGAGGTTCTATGCATCGTAATTGGAAATCTGGATGGGGCTTCCCAGCTACAGTACATGGAGCATACAGGTCTAAGTATGAGGATGGAGATGGAGGCAATCGCGGCAGTTTTAAGATGGGTAGCTGGTAATAAAGTTGCCAGATCAATCATATTTTCAGATTCTCAATCTGTATAGCGCAAAAACCAAAAAGGACGTGTGTGGCATGGGTGGATACCAATCACATACATTTTTCTGTTGCAGTATACGTGTGTATACTGTGTGGGTCATGCTGGAGTGTAAGGTCAGGAATGAGCGGATGTATTAGCGACTAGACCACCAGTAGTCAGGACACTGGCAATGGATGCGGCACACATTCTAAAGATCACCTACGAAACATTGCTAGTGGGAGATGCAATAACATGAAGCACCTTCAGGCCTAGGGAAACAACAGTGGAAGATAAACTCTATAGACCACTTAGTGACCTAAAGTACATCTCAGTTAAATTCATACAAGAGACAACAAAGCAGATATAGACAAATTTCAAGCGAACGAAAGAAGAAAAGGAAAAAGAATGACATGACACCGCATATTTAAAGATGCTTTAATTATTTGGATTTAAGTTAGGGCTGGCAAAGAGGGAATCATGAGAGGAAGGATAAGCAGTGTTTAGAGCGAGCATGCTACTTGGACAATCCACATCTACACGTAACGACATTTTCTTCAGGAAACAGAGCTTCCATGGGTATGTCATGGCGTGCTAATATGCCGATTCTTATACCAATCAACCAGTCGGTCAAACGATTGTGTTTATTAAAATATATTAACGAGACCAGCGCCGGCTCACCTGGCCTAGGTGTGTAACGTCTTTCTCCGTGATCCCGTGTACTCTCGTGAGTGGCGTGACGTACGGCGAGAATCCATAGGGGTTCTGGCCGCGGCCGTGACTTACGGGGTATGTGAGCCGGTCGCTCAGAAAGCAATGGCAAACTACTCAGCGTAATCTTGCCATGAAATCAACAGTCAGCTGAAAGATGCTGATGTTGACAGCGATGTAAAGGATATGCGGAAAAAAAAAAAACGAGACCAGCACTAAATTATCGGATACACACACAGATATGTGATTTCTTGTCAACATAGAAAATAATCTCAACAGATAAGAATTATTTATCCTTTTTTTAACAAAGTGTATTTGCTTTATAGTAAGCATAAATGTATTTTTAAAAATCAGTGTTATTACCACTTGCAGTTTCTCCCTGTTAGACCCGCCGCCCCATTCTTTCGTTCTTTTTACTCTCTCTCTCTCTCTCTCTCTCTCTCTCTCTCTCTCTCTCTCTCTCTCTCTCTCTCTCAATCTTTCTCTCTCTCTCTCTCAATCTTTCTCTCTCTCTCTCAATCTTTCTCTCTCTCTCTCTCTCTCTCAATCTCAATCTCTCTCTCTCTCTCTCTCTCTCTCTCTCTCTCTCTCTCTCTCTCTCTCTCTCTCTCTGTCACTCTTTATTTCTCATCTTTTATTTGTTATTTATTCCGTCTCAGCCCACCATCACTCTCTCACACATGCATCAATGGCCTAACTACAAGCTGTCTTCACGTGTCCGTTCTCCACGAGTCTCCAGCGGGCCGGGTATTACCAGGAGGAGTCAGTCTCTTCGGGGAACGCATTTGCAGCTTGTCAAATGACTGGGCCAACTGATCAGTCGAATCCAGCTCTTGAGAATTCTCACAGCCTCTGCGCGTCATAAATGAGAGATATTAAGAATGATACCGCAATGAGGACAGGAGTTTAAAGATTGACTGACTGACTGGCACCTTGCCGTCTTGACAGAAGATAGTTTCTAAAATGGGGTTATCTCTCCATAACACAAAGCCTGGGCTGAATTTAAAGACCATGTGTCGCCCATGCAGCATGGTCCCTCTCTCGGCCTGTTTAGTTTACTCCAGAGGAAGGGTGGCACCAATACGTCTGGAACAAGACAAGCTGCAGAAGCTACCGGATCAGTAAAGCAATGCTCTAACTGTCCGCCTGCCGGAGCTTCAATCCTAGACCAGTTACCAACCCAGGCTTAGGGCCTGATCTTCCCTGCCTTGATATTTAGTCTTTAGGTTGCATTTCCTCACACCAGGATAAGGCTTGTACCCTCCCAATTGCGTTCTTCCGCCCGAAGCCGTTGGCACAATGTGGGGTGTCGCGTTTGGTAAGCGCCGCCCAACGTTCGGCGCTGACAGAAGCAGGTAGTGCCGTCTACTGTCATACGGGAGCCCAGTCATATTTGACTAAGACATCACATCAGGTTTAAAGAGTAAAATGTATGTTTACAATTACATGCATGTCTGTCTTTGGGCAATTGTGCGTCTATTAATTGGCGCGTTCCCCATGTGTATGTGTTTGTAATTGGTGTTTGTACGCCTGAATGTATGATGTATGGGTCTGTGTATCTATGTTTATTGTATCTATGTACATGTGGATCTGTCAGTGTGTGTATATGTATCTGTGTATATATGTAGCTATGTATCTATGTATCTAAGTATTTAACTGTACATTAATCTATCTATCTATATTTCATTTCAATGTTTCTATCTTTCTATATATCTATACATCTATGAATCCATATATTTACGTATATATATATAAATTATATCCATGTAACTCTCTATTTATGTATCTATGAATCACATGTACATATTCATCACGTAACAAATCCTTCGCAGATCCCTCACCACCAGTTGGAGAGACCCTCAACCCTCGCCAGCTTTCAATGTTCAGATATGGTAAAACATCAGTATTATTCTTCTATATGTTCTAGTTTGTGTATGTGTGTGTGTGTGTGTGCGCGCGCGCGCATGGTTATATAAATACAAAGCTGGCGCCTTGCTGTAAAGCTCCCGGTGTTACGCTGACAAAGGCATGAATGCGGTCGGACGAGGCTTGGGTGTCAGCTCTCGACGTTCTCTACGGGAAGGAAAAGCTGGTCACGTATTCCTCCGTGAATACATGCTTATGAAATGCGATGGTCCGAACACTTCACATACCCACACGAGGCTCCTTCGTGTTCTGGATAAACTCTGCTGACGATATTCCTCTTAGCCACCGTTTCAGTCCATTCAGCTTCTTTTCTCTCGGTCTCTCTCTCTGCATCTTCTACAACTGGTCCGTCTAATAGCCACGATGTTTTCCAATGCCAAACTATCATTACATTACCAAAGAATGCTGTTTGTATCTTTCTTATTGTATATAATGTTTTACTTTCATTAGTCTCTACTAGACAATGATTGTTTGTTACTCTGGCATTCCATTGTATTCGCAACATTCGTTTCATAAACCACATCTCCGTGGCCTCCAAGCTCTTCCTTATTTTTCGTCCACGTCCCATGATTCACTGCTAAAACTTAAAACATGGTCTATATAAAATATCAGTACTGTCTTTCTGACGTTCACTGATAGGGATTTATTGCATACGATACTTCTCTTTTCTGAAATTCAGCTTTTGCTTGCCCTATTCTGCTCTTTATCTCTGACATACTGTGTAGAATGGACAGAATAGTGCATGGAGATGCAATAAAGCATTGGGTGGAGTTATTGTTACATTGAGCCGAGATCGTCAAGAATGAGCAGCGGCTCTTACAGAAGTGTCCGTGAAACAACTTATGACACTGATAGGTCTAGTGAATAGGTAAAAAGGGTAGGTGGGGTTTTATTTCAGAGAGAAATAAATATTGTTTAAATATTATTAAGACATCATTTATTAAGTATCACAGTCAGAATATTTGGGCACGTTATGAGAAGAGACATAACCTAGAGAACATTGTGACAAATAGCAGGATTGAGGGGGAAAAACAATGGGAAGGCAGAGAAGTATATATCTGGATGGCTTGACCACTTGGCACGGTCGAGACAGGAACACAGAGCTGATCCATCACTGTGGTCATCGTGTGAGATGGCGAAACATGATCGCCTACGCTTATCGGCATGGCACATGGCTATGATTATGCATCCGCTGTATCGTCGCACACTTTCACAACCAGCTGTTAAGACATTCAGCACAAGGGCTGCCCGGTGTCACAACTTACAGCTCATCTGACAGATTAATGCACGCCTCCAGGCTCACTTTGGACTCCGAGGATAGAGTATCTGGGCTGACGTCGTGTGGCACAGCGTAAAGAGAGTTGTCAGTACGGCGGAGGGTCAATCTTTCAGATCTGTTGCGACTTTGCTAATATGAAAGAGATATGTTATATACATAACCAATCATTATATTTATAAAGGAAGAAGAAGAAGAAGAAGAAGAAGAAGAAGAAGAAGAAGAAGAAGAAGAAGAAGAAGAAGAAGAAGAAGAAGAAGAAGAAGAAGAAGAAGAAGAAGAAGAAGACTAAGAAGAAGAAGAAGAAGAAGAAGAAGAAGAAGAAGAAGAAGAAGAAGAAGAAGAAGAAGAAGAAGGAAGAAGAAAGAAGGAAGAAGAGGAAGGAAGAAGAGGAAGGAAGAAGAAGAAGAAAAAGAAGGAAAAAGAAGAAGAAGGAAGAAGGAGAAGAAAGAAGGAAGAAGAGGAAGGAAGAAGAGGAAGGAAGAAGAAGAAGAAGAAGAAGAAGAAGAAGAAGAAGAAGAAGAAGAAGAAGAAGAAGAAGAAGAAGAAGAAGAAGAAGAAGAAGAAGAAGAAGAAGAAGAAGAAGAAGAAGAAGAAGAAGAAGAAGAAGAAGAAGAAGGGAGAAGAAGAAGAAGAAGGAAGAAGAAGAAGAAGAAGAAGAAGAAGAAGAAGAAGAAGAAGAAGAAGAAGAAGAAGAAGAAGAAGAAGAAGAAGAAGAAGAAGAAGAAGAAGAAGAAGAAGAAGAAGAAGAAGAAGGAAGAGGAGATAAAGGAATATGAGTAGAAGGAGGAAGAAAAGAAGATGAAAGGGGAGTATACGACAGGGGGGGGGGAAGAAGAAGAAGACGAAGAGCAACAGCAACTACTATTGCTCTTGCTTCTACTACTACTACTACTACTACTACTATTACTACTACTACTACTACTACTACTACTACTGCTGCTGCTGCTGCTGCTGCTGCTGCTACTACTACTACTACTACTGCTGCTGCTGCGGCTGCTGCTACTACTACTACTACAACTACTACAACAACAACTACAACAACTACTACTACTGTTGCTGTTGCTGCTGCTGCTGTTACTACTACTACTATTACTACTACTACTACTACTACTACTACTACTACTACTACTACTACTACTACTACTACTACTACTACTAGTGCTACAACTACTACTACTACTACTACTACTACTACTACTACTACTACTGCTGCTGCTGCTGCTGCTACTACTACTACTACTACTACTACTACTACTACTACTACTACTACTACTACTACGACTACTACAACAACAACAACTACTACTACTACTACTACTACTACTACTACTACTACTACTACTACTACTACTACTACTACTACTACTAGTAGTAGTGCTACAACTACTACTACTACTACTACTACTACTACTACTACTACTACTACTGCTGCTGCTGCTACTACTACTACTACTACTACTACTACTACTACTACTACTGCTGCTGTTGCTGCTGCTGCTGTTACTACTACTACTACTACTACTACTACTGCTACTACTACTACTACTACTACTACTACTACTACTACTACTGCTGCTGTTGCTGCTGCTGCTGTTACTACTACTACTACTACTACTACTACTACTACTACTACTACTACTACTACTACTACTACTACTACTACTACTGTTGCTGCTGCCTATCGGTTGATCCAATCGTTCTTTGGGTGGGGTTTTAATTATCAATACATGGCTCCGGGATCCACCCAGCCTCATGAAATGGGTACCAAACAATGTCATAGAAGACAAAATAACCGGCGTGATACCGACCACAACACCCATCGAGTGCCGCTTGTTCAAGACAATATGGACCGCGCACTATATGCCTAATATGCTCAGAAAATATAAGATTATAGAATGGACTGGGAGCAGTGTGTACCGTCACGGCTGGGAGCAGTGTGTACCGTCACGGCTGGGAGCAGTGTGTACCGTCACGGCTGGGAGCAGTGTGTACCGTCACGGCTGGGAGCAGTGTGTACCGTCACGGCGCGAGTGGCAGGAAATGCTGGCCATAAGCTGCAAGCGACCTACGATGGCTTCTGATCTGATCTGAACTGTTTTCTGTCAGGGACTGTGGTGGTGGTGGTGGTGGTGGTCGTGGTGGTGGTGGTGGGTGGTGGTGGTGGTGGTGGTGGTGGTGGTGGGTGGTGGTGGTGGTTGGTTGGTTGGTTGGTTGGTTGTTGTTGTTGTTGTTGTTGTTGTTGTTGTTGTTGTTGTTGTTGTTGTTGTTGTTGTTGTTGTTGTTGTTGTTGTTGTTGTTGTTGTTGTTGATTAGGAGTCCTATGCATTGGTGTTTATGTTGTCTGAGCTCTGAAAATAAGTTACATCAACAAGCATGAAGTTGGAGTAGATGCTTCACTCAGTACCCAGTACCAATGCTGTGTTCTAGAGATCTCCTTCCCCTTTCAACATTCAGAAACGACTGGGGTGGGTGTCCAAGATCGGCTTTTGAGCTTCACATTTCAGAAGAAGCTTTATAGGGTGTAGCCAGGTTATGACTGCGCACGGAAAATCCGAGTGGCTGGGGTTAAGCCTGGGTTTGCAATGATTCCTCCGCGAGTTTTCGATATGTCATTGTCAGCTGGCTCCATCCAGTGGCAGATTGTTCAGGATGTCAGCAGCCGATGACAAGTGGGCCCTTTAAATATGAGACGTTATGTTCAACATGCTAATGTAGCTAATGTTTGTAGCTAGTCTCCTGGCCACCAATATTTGTAGACACAGTCCGCCACTGACTCCACCCTAATTCCCCGAGAACGCTGGGTTCAGTATCAGGTAAGAATCAATAGCATCTTTGTCTGTCTGGTGCCTTATGTGTGTTTGTTTGTGTGCGTACATTATGTGTGTTTGTTCATGTGCGTGTGTATTTGTATGAAAGGTATCTGGATGCTTCCACCTGGGACAGTCAGATCCGCACACCGTACTGCTGTCTTCATAGACGATAGTTTGTTACATTTGTGCTTTAAAACAAGGTATAACAACCTTTCCATAGCACAAAGCCTGGGCTGTATTGAAGCGACAATGTGTTGCCCATGCAGCATGATCCCTTTCTCGGCCTGCCTAGTTTACTCCAGAGGATATGTAACACCCCTACATCTGAAACAAGGCAAGCTGCAGAAGCTGCCGGATCAGCAAAGCAATGCTCTAACTGACCGCCTGTCAGAGCTTCGACCCTAGACCAATTGTCTACCAATGCTTAGGATCTGGTCTGCCATGCTGTAACATTTAATCTTTATGTTGCCTTTCCTCACATCAGGGTAAGGCTTGTCCCCGCCCAACTGCGCCCCTCCGCTCGAAGCCGTTGGCACAATTTGAGGTGTCGGGTTTGGCGAGCGTCGCCCAACATCCGGGGCTACCAGGAATCAGGTAGTACCGTCTACTGTCATACGGTAGCTCAGTCATACCGGACTACAACCTGACTTACCACTGCCACCTAAAAGTATACCTTACACAGCTGTGTCCGCTGTGGTACTTCGTGTGAGTTAGTGTCGTAACAGGCATGTCAAGCATAGCTAAAACACGGAACAAATCCTGAACAAATCAAGAAACGAACCTCTTTCATCACCTTCTCAAGCTGGCGGAGTCCATCCCTGGTGATCTCCAGCTGGCTACTGCTGTATCCATTTTCAGCCACATACCCACCGTTCTCAGATGGGAACTGAACCTGCGAGCCCTGTTCGCAATGCTGTAGCTGGTTCCGATGGCCACTGTCATCGATATTGTCCACGCCGTCGGATGAAGATGAACTGCTGAAGGAGATTGTGATGGAAGATTTCCTCTGGGGTAGGGGAGGGGCAATTGAGACAAGCTTTCATTTTTGCGTTTAGAAATTTCAGTGTGAAAATGTCAAAGAATAGGCATGTTATTTACGGTAGACAATGTTTTCCGAAACAAACTACGACAGTTTTTTTTTCCTCTTATCTCTTCTACCTATATTTGTCAATCAGTCACCTGTTAATCCTCCGTAGCCCCCCCCCCCCATCCCCCACCCCCACACACACACACAAAGAACTACACATATCTCATGCTTTATCAGCTGTCACTTCTCAGGGAAGATGCTCTTCATATGATGCTGCCTGTTATCTCCCAATGAAGCAACGGTCCTCAGCCAACTCTCTCTAGCTAGGGTTGCCAGATACGTGGGCACCAAAAGGAGGACATAATAAGACAAAAAAGAGGACACAGGAGGACATATTGAATGTTTAATTTGAATCGTTCCAGATTAAACCCACAATCAGTACAATCTTATTACAATAGCTGCCAATAAGTGTATCTTACTCTTAGTGAATCTACCAAGAAACAATCACGTTAAAAAATAAGTATATATTTAATGGAGGCCTTTTTCAAAATGTTTTTAAAAAAACATTATTTAAACAGCCGATTGTACAATTATTACCGTATAATCTTTATAAATTTACTCATAACATATTTTTTTTAAACATAAAATATAAGAAAAGTCGGACATTTTAAATGCCGGACGAAGAATATTAGCTAAAAAGGAGGAGGACATGTCCTCTTTTTGCCGGACGTCTAGCAACCCTATCTCTAGCTCTCTCTAGCTCGCCCTCTACTTCTTTCTCTAGCTCTCTCTAGCTCTCTCTAATTCTAGCTCTCTCTATCTCTATCTAGCTCTAGCTATCTCTCTAGCTTTCTCTAGCTCTCTCGCTAGCTTTCTCTAGCACTTTCTCTAGCTCTCTTTCTAATTCTAGCTCTCTCTCTAACTCTCTCTCTCTCTCTCTATCTAACTCTAGCTTTCCCGCTAGCTCTCTCGCTAGCTCTCACTAGCTCTCTCTAACTCTAGTTCTCTCTCTAACTCTGGCTCTCTTATTAGCTCTCTCTCTCTAGCTCTCTCTCTAGTTCCCTCTCTCTAGCTCTCTCACTAACTCTCTCTCTCTGTCTCTCTAGCTCTTTCGTTCTCTGTAGCTCTCTCTCTCTCTGGCTCTCGCTCTAGCTCCCTAGTTCTCTCTCTAGCTCTCTCTCTCTAGCTCTCTCTCTCTCTAGCTCTTTCTAGCTCATAAAAAATAAAAGTTTATTTCTTTATTTCTCTCTCTCTCTCTCTCTGGCTCTCACACTAGCTCTCTCACTAAATCGCTCTAGCTCTAGCTCTCTTGCTAGTTTTCTCTAGCTATATCGCTAGCTCTCTCGCTCTCTCTAGCTCTATCTCTAGCATTCTGTCTCTCTCTCTCTCTCTCTCTAGCTCTCTCTCTCTATTTATCTCGCTCTAGTTCTCTCTAGCTCTCTCACGCACTCACTAACTCTAGCTCTCTCTCTCTAGTTATCTCTAGCTCTCTCTCTCTATGGATGGGGATGTGTTGGTTGGTGGGGAGATGTGTGTGTGTGGGTGGGGATGTGTGTATGGGTGGGGAGATGTGTGTGGGTGGGAATGTGTGTGTGTGTGTGTGTGTGGGTGGTGGATGTGTGGTTGGGGGGGGGGGGATGTGTTAGTTGGTGAGTGTGAGTAGGTTAGGGATGTGCGTGTGTTTGGGTGCGGGATGTATAGGTGGGGGAGATTTGTGGGTGGAGGATGTGTGTGTGTGTGTCGGTGTGGGATGTGTGAGTTGGTGGGGAGATGTGTGTGTGTGGATAGTGTGATGTTTGGTTGGAGGATGTGTGTTTGGCTGGGTGGTTGGGGGTGTGAGGGTGGGTGGTCGAGGATATGTGGGTTGGGTTGATGAGTGTTGGTAAGTTATGGGATGGGTGAGAGATGTATGTGTGTGGGTGGGGAGATGAGTGTGGTGGGGGATGTGTGGATGGGTGGGTGGGTGGATGCGTGTATGTGTGCCGTGGGGTGTATGTGGGTGAGTGAGGATTGTGGTGGGTGGGGGATGTGTTAGTGGGTGGGGAGATGTGTGTAGTGGGTGGGGAGATGTGTGTAGGTGGGGGATGGGTGGGTGTGCGAATGTATGTGTGCATGGGTGTGTGTGTGTGTGTGTGTGTGGTTGGGTGGGGGATGTGTGGGTGGGTGGGGGATGCGTCTCATAACATGGTCACATGTTTTGTTTATGTTTACAACATACATTTGACAATGTTTTTTCCTATGTGAATGTATCATGCACTATTGATGAACGAAGGATGAGTGATTAGAAGGGCCGAATGTGAGACGGGCCTACGTGCCCAATTTGTTACCCTTTTAAAATAAAGTTCGTTCGTTCGTTTCTTCGTTCTATAAATCTCCCTCTAGCTCTCTATATAACTCTCTCTCTCTCTCTCTCTCTCACTCTCTCTCTAACTCTATAAATCTCCCTCTAGCTCTCTATATAACTCTCTAACTATATAAATCTCCCTCTAGCTCTCTATATAACTCTCTCTCTAACTCTATAAATCTACCTCTAGCTCTCTATATAACTCTCTCTCTCTAACTATATAACTCCCTCTAGCTCTATAATACTCTCTCTCTAACTATATAAATCTCCCTCTAGCTCTCTATATAACTCTCTCTCTCTCTCTCTCTAACTCTATAAATCTCCCTCTAGGTCTCTATATAACTCTCTCTCTAACTCTATAAATCTCCATCTAGCTCTCTATATAACTCTCTCTCTAACTTTATAAATCTCCCTCTAGCTCTCTATATAACTCTCTCTCTCTCTCTAACTCTATAATTCTCCCTCTCTCTCTATATATAACTCTCTCTAACTCTATATATATCCCTCTAGCTCTCTATATAACTCTCTCTCTCTAACTCTATAAAGCTCCCTCTAGCTCTCTATATAACTCTCTCTCTCTCTCTAACTCTATAAATCTCCCTCTAGCTCTCTATATAACTCTCTCTCTCTAACTCTATAAAGCTCCCTCTAGCTCTCTATATAACTCTCTCTCTAACTCTATAAAGCTCCCTCTAGCTCTCTATATAACTCTGTATCTCTAACTCTATAAATCTCCCTCTAGCTCTCTATATAACTCTCTCTCTAACTCTATAAATCCCCCTCTAGCACTCTATATAACTCTCTCTCTCTATCTAGCTATATAACTCTCCCTCTAGCTCTCTATATAACTCTCTCTCTCTCTCTAACTATATAAATCTCCCTCTAGCTCTGTATATAGCTTTCTCTCTCTCTAACTCTATAATCTCCCTCTAGCTCTCTATATAACTCTCTCTCTAACTCTATAAATCTCCCTCTAGCTTTCTATATAACTCTCTCTCTCTCTCTCTCTCTCTCTCTCTCTGACTCTATAAATTTCCCTCTAGATCTCTATATAACTCTCTCTCTCTAACTCTATAAATCTCCCTCTAGCTCTCTATATAACTCTCTTTCTAACTCTATAAATCTCCCTCTAGCACTCTATATAATTCTCTCTCTCTAACTATATAACTCTCCCTCTAGCTCTCTATATAACTCTCTCTCTCTCTCTAACTCTATAAATCTACCTCTAGTACTCTATATAAATCTCTCTCTCTCTAACTATATAACTCTCCCTCTAGCTCTCTATATAACTCTCTCTCTCTCTCTCTCTCTCTCTCTCTCTCTCTAACTCTATGAATCTCTCGGTCTAGCTCTCTCTAATTCTCTCTCTACCTCTCTGCATCTCTCTTTAGCCCTCTCTCTAATTATCTCTCTAACTCTCTACCTATCCCTCTAACTCTCTCTCTCTCTAACTCACTCTTCACCTCTCTCTCTTTCTCTCTCTAGCTCTCTCAACCTCTCTCTCTCTCTAACTCTCTCTCTCTCTCTCTCTCTTTACCTCTGTCTAACTTTCTGGCTAGCTCTCTCTCTCTCTATCTACCCCTCTCTCTAACTCTCTCTCTCTCTAACTCTATCCACCCCTCTCTCTCTCTAACTCGCTCTATCTCTCCCTTTATCTCTCTAACTCTCTCTCTCTAACTTTCTCTATCTAACTTTCTCTCTCTAACTCTCTCTCTCTCTCTAACTCTCTCTACCTTTCTCTCTAGCTCTCTCTCTCTCTCTCTCTAATTCTCTTTCTAGCTCTCTTTCTAGTTCTCTTTCTCTAGTTCTCTCTCTATCTACCTCTCTCTAACTCTCTCTCTCTCTCTCTAACTCTATCCACCCCCCTCTCTCTCTCTAACTCGCTCTATCTCTCCCTTTATCTCTCTAACTCTCTCTCTCTAACTCTCTCTAACTCTTTCTCTATCTAACTTTCTCTCTCTAACTCTCTCTCTCTAACTCTCTCTCTCTCTCTCTAACTCTCTCTACCTTTCTCTCTCTCTCTCTCTCTCTCTCTCTCTCTCTCTCTAATTCTCTTTCTAGCTCTCTTTCTAGTTCTCTTTCTCTAGCTCTCTCTCTCTCTCTCTCTCTCTCTCTCTCTCTCTCTCTCTCTCCTTCTAGCTCTATCTCTAACTCCCTCTCTCTGTCTCTAGTTAAGTAACAGCAGCGTTATACTATGGACAAGCTCAAGATATAATGTTTGAGGATAGCCTGCCATTCTATAACTCGCTGTGTTATAAATGTAAACTTTAGCAACCACCCCAAAGTAAAACCACATAACTGTGTATACATGACAGAATCAGTTCACTCACCAGTTTACGCAATTGGGCAAATCCAATTTGATTTTCCAGAAAATATTATCAACATAACAATACACTATATTTTAACTGGCAGTTGTTTTTATTATTATTTTTATAATTATCTGTCTCTTGTATGTCTTTTTCTCTCCATGAGAGCGCTTCATTAATTCACCAAGTATAATAATAATAATAATAATAATAATAATAATAATAATAATAATTACAACAACAACAACAACAATATGTAATATAGTGACTTGCAATGGGTATCCTTTGACTTCGTTTTTTTTTTTTTTCACCTCTCCAAAATAAATTTTTTTCATTTATTTTTAAAATATGAAAAGTACATGAAAGTATCCAGTATTAAGATAGCTACAGCGAGGGCCTGTAAATGTTCTTTCATATTACTCATGGCTAGCCCCTTAGACTCCTGAAACGTGTAGTGTTGCGGGTTCCTGTCAAAGTTGTTGTAGACTGTTTTCCGCGCCATCTTTAGTTGTGCCGTTTCACATCACGGGTGATATTTTTTTTTTCTTTTTCTCCCGCGTTTCCATCCTGTTTCAGGATATCGCGGTCAACATCAGCATCTTTCAGCTGTATGTTGATTCCTAGGTTAGATTACGCTCATCAGCACGCCACGACTTTCTGAGCGACCGGCTCCATACTCTCATAAGTCACTAGCGCGACTCTAGCCGCTTCCAATTCTCGTGCGCTCACGTCAACCACGAGAGTATTCGGGGTTACGGAGAAAGCTGCCAGGGAGACCGGCATCACGGATGATATGATCATAAAAATACAGCAAGTGCATTGCAGGGCGTCGCAATCAAACCCGATAATATTTAATTGTTATCCGTGATTTACAGGGGAATTTTACGTTCAGCAGTTTGCCATCGCTTTCTGAACGAGAAGTCAACATGTTAGTCCAACTCGGCCGCCGGAAGCAGAGAAAGTTCTACACCAGGGGTGGCCAACACGAGGCCCGCCAGGAGTCATGTTGTGGCCCGCGGAGTGGGAAACGACGATGTGGTCGAAGCTGTAGCACGCTTGATTGTTTACTTTAATTAACACAACAATTTTTTTAAATTAGGCGCGTGGCCCGGAAGGAAATATTATTTCTGAAATTTGGCCCGCCTGCTGAAAAAGTTGGCCACCCCTGTTCTACACAGTCCTAAAATCCAACAATGTAACTACATAATTTGACTGAAATCTCCCAGAGATTTTCCTTGGTGTAAAACAAAAGTGTGTGCGTTTTTTTTTTTTTTTTTTAATGAATTAACAGCTGCGTAATGTTGTATACTTTCGGCGTACTGGGTATATGGTGAGAGCCCCATATTGTTTTAGGGCAATCGGTATTCGAGAGTTGATGTGATCAATATCACGCCGCACGCTTTTACTTTGTGCCAGGGCATGCGGGAGTACAAGGAAATGAGCGGGCAGACGAGCTCGCAGGTGAGGCTACAGTGGAGGGCGGACGCGCCATGGACCAGGCTGTCATTCTGAATGCGCTACGAGAAGTAAGACTTTTGCGTGAACCAAGTGATGACCGTGAATCTACAACCATAGTCAGACTACGAGAACAGCAAATTAAAAGAGGTGTGGCCAAACAAGAACACTACGCAAGAAGCCAACAAAGATTGATAAACCAACACAAAACTGGTGTCGTTAGCCGCCACGCGCTGCGGGATTTGCTGAGGAGGGGATCCGAGCACTTATGGACTGAATGGTTCGATGTGCAATGAGGATGATCTGTCGACTAACTAACTAACTAACTAACTAACTAACTAACTAACTAACTAATTAACTAACTAACTAACGTTTTTACTTTACATGACATTTTCTGGTACCCACTAAAGTCTGCATCGACCTGCCAGCCCAGTTCATTCTTTTGGTTTTAAATATGTCTCGATATGAATTCGAACGCATTATCACAGTACTGATGGGCAAACGTGTTATCTACTGCTCTAAAGCGGGTACGTGAATGTTATGATTTGTCTTAATTCGCAGAGTTGGTATCTGGGTAGGTAACACAACAATACAAAGATTGATTTGCTAGTACCTGCGCAGAGTAGTGGGACTAAAGTGGTGTGACAGAATCACCAAAGTAGAGCTCTTGTTGAGAACAACACAAATCCCAGTTAATCAAGAGTTCAGGATAAGACGCTGGCGCTGGATTGGACACGTTGAGCAAACCTGAGAATAGTATAACTAGGCACTCGCTTGTCTGGGAGCTATAAGGATAACGGAATTGTGGGAGCCTAAGATCACATGGAGAAGAGAATTAAAAGACAAGAGATGAACTATATGGGTAGGACACTGAGGGCGCTGCAAGAGATAGCAAAGGATGTGGCTTCGTGTGAGTTGATTGAGGGCCCACGCCTCGATAAATGGCAAAATAAACTTCTTTTCACACCTTTAGAAGTCAGCACAATTGTTAGTCATCAAACATCATTCTTTATATTCTTAATCATAATCCATTCATCCACCCATCCATCATATGCCATGCCGATAAGAGTGGGCTGTCATGTTTTGCCATCTCACTCGATCACTAGAGTCGTGGATCAGCTCCGTGTTCTGGTCTCGACCATGCCACGAGGCCAAGCCATCCAGGTATTTACTTCTCAGTCTTCCCCTTGGTCTCTTCCCTGCGATCTTGTCAGTTGTCACCAAGTTCTCCAAGACATTCCTTCTCATAACATGCCCAAAAAATTTTGACTGTCTCCGTCTAATGACTCTAATCAGTTTACGATCTTCATTTGTTTCTTGAAGGACGTGTTCATTGTCTTTCCATGGTATTCTTTGCATTTTCTTAGAAACCACATTTCTACAGCCATCAGATGTTTTTCAGCTTGTCTGCTCATTGTCCATGCTTCACATTCATACAAAAGTAGAGATTCTATGTAGCACTTCAACACTCTTTTTCTAGTTTCAACTGATATCTTTTTATTGGTCAGTATGTTTTTCATCTTGCAAAAGGCTACCTTCGCAATGGCAATTCTTGTTCTAATCTCTTCAAGGCATCTCCCATCAGATGTTATGACTGTTCCGAGATAACTGTACGATCATAATATAAATACGAAAATAAGTGTTGCTTGCCTTGCCAACGATACAGAAGTCCGAGGCGTAGGCGAAAACCTCGCAGCTCCCCGTTTTCATTGACTTCATGTTGTGATAAGACCCTCCTGGTGTTTTCACAGCCACTGAAAACAGATATTTACACGTTGAATATTATCTCCAAGGGTGTTGTCGTTCCAGGGCGCCGCCCTGGTTCTTTTTGATGTAAGTATGGCGCGCCCTGCCTCACAAAGTAACGGTTTATATTTAATTATTTTTTTTAACTTGTATGTAACTAGTTATATATTATGATGATGGTGGCGCTGATGATGATGATGATGATGTTGTTAATGATAATAATGATGATGATGATGATGATGATGCTAACAACTATGACATCATATTGCGTAGCTTAGCATATTTACGACTAGTATTTTATGTCATTGTGATGCAGTTTGTAAAGCAGCCCTGTGCAGTTTATTTACCACTACCACTGATTATCACAAAATCGTTCTCGGCTATGTGTTACTACAGCAAATTTCTGTACCCCTTATATCGTGTATCTGAATGTAATTGCAGGTTCAAGTGGCTTTTAAATGTCGTTATTTAGAGAATGAAATTGTAAAATGGTAAAATGCTGCGACGCATTTTCGATATTTTTATATTTCAAGCGTTGTTATCCATGAAACGCTCGCACTTACATGCGACTATAACAGATAAGAGAAATCACGACTGCAGCAGGATAGGACAACGTCAAATGAACCAAACAGGTATGTGTAGGTCGTGAGAGAGAGAGAGAGAGAGAGAGAGAGAGAGAGAGAGACAGAGAGAGAGTGGGAGAGAAAGAGAGAGCGAGAGCGAGAGAGAGAGAGAGAGTACGAACTAACGAACGAACGGCCGAACATTATTTTCAAATTGTCACAAATTTGACACGCACAAAGAGAGAGGGAGAGAGAGAGGGAGAGAGAGAGAGAGAGAGAGAGAGAGAGAGAGAGAGAGAGAGAGAGAGAGAGAGACGACAGAGACAGAGATAGAGACACTGAGAGAGACAACAAATACAGACATAGTGTCTGAAGATCATTGTAAGAAATTTCGACAGCGACACTTAATACTAATGCTGGAGAGTTTGTTAACATCAAATGAAATGATGTCAAATATGAGGACTGGTAATGTGCAGAAGCCGATTGACGAGACAAAAGAGGCCATTGACCATGTGGAGAAGAAGCCTGGTGCTGATTTCAAAACCTCGACCCGGTGTGTCCGGGAATTGTGAGACTGCGTTCACTAATCAATAAGCCACATATGCCCACACGACCAGATAAAATGTTTGCGTATCCTTTTACAGGACTTAGCTGTCAGCAGCAGCATCTTTCAGCTGTCTGTTGATCTCTTGGCAAGATTACGCTCAGTAGTTTGCCATTGCTTTCTGAGCGGCCGGCTCAGTATCCGCAAGTCACGAGCGGGGGTCGAACCACCTCAGTTCTCGCTCCGCTGCGAGACTCTGCGTGATAAACGGGATTACAGAGAGAAAGTGTTGTAACCCCACAGCCAGAGAGACCGGCACACGACCAGATAACATTTGCAAAATCTGTATCCTTTTATTTTGAAGGCCTGTAATTACATTACTGTGTAAACACCAGGCTGGGTCAGTAAATGTATATATAGCATGGCAAGATAACACCTAAAAATCAGAAGTTGTGCGTTCCCAAGAAGAGATTGCCAACTCGTCAAGTAGTGTATAAGACAAGATTTCAGTAGATGAA
The DNA here is from genome assembly GCA_963921405.1 of Cepaea hortensis. Taxonomy (NCBI): domain Eukaryota; kingdom Metazoa; phylum Mollusca; class Gastropoda; order Stylommatophora; family Helicidae; genus Cepaea; species Cepaea hortensis. Next base: position 59,546,382 of record OY992877.1, on the reverse strand, counting down.
CTTCTAGAGAAAGCTGTCAGATTACACGCGGCAGTTGACAATGATAAAATTGATGAGAATTTAATCAACGTTGGAAGAATATACATTCGGCGTACTCGGGAACAATCGTATAACCATGGTCAGAAATCTGGCTAATGTTGATGACGTTGTATGATAGGAACCACGAAAAAACTATGAAATCAAAACAAGCCAGAAGTAATGTACAAGACAGCATTTGTTCAGAAAATGATGGTCCAATTTCTTCTTCTTCTTCTTCTTCTTCTTCTTCTTCTTCTTCTTCTTCTTCTTCTTCTTCTTCTTCTTCTTCTTCTTCTTCTTCTTCTTCTTCTTCTTCTTCTTCTTCTTCTTCTTCTTCTTCTTATTCTTCTTCTTCTTCCGCCATCAAATGTCAACATAAATATATTTAAAGAAAGCAGAAGTCAACTAAAGGTTGTTAACATCTCCATAGAGTTTGTCTTCAAATAAAGTGAGTGTCTTATCCCATCTCATCTTGTTCCTCTTGTACCTTGCGATGTCGAGATGAAGCATAAACAGTGGGAGAGTGCCCGTTTATGTTCTTCATATATCGAGATTCCCATCGAATCCGTTATTCCCTCTGTCCATCGTTTACATGGTCGGTCTCTTCTTCTGGAACCATTTGGTCTGTACATCATTACTTGTTGTGATATACTGTTAGTTGGTAGAATACCTTGTTTCCCCGAAAATAATACCGGGTATTATATTAACTTTAGCTTAAAAATGCAATAGAGATTTTATTTTTTTTTGGAGGGGGGTGTCTTTATGTATATATATATATATATATATATGAGTGGCACCTTGCAGTCTTGACAGACTGTGAGTTGGAATGTGGCCAACATTCCATCACAATGCCTGGGCAGAGCTTCAGAGAATCATGTGGCGCCCAAACGACATGTTCCCTCTCTCGGCCTTGCCTTGTGTATTCCAGAGGAATGGGTAACCAATACGTCTGGCACAAGGTAGGCTGCAGATGCTGGCGGCTCAGCGTCAATCCACCGAGACCTCGCCTCCACGAGCAGGTGGCGAGTGGTGGCCAGACCCTGGAACCCAAGAGACGTTCAGCCAAGTCCCACGGGTGCGGGCCTCGTACGCGCCTGGACAATAGGGCGCGTACATCTGTCAATCACAAGTGTCCGGGCCTGTGTAAAGCGTGTACTACCGTCAGGCTCCCCGCCTGACTTGTGCGGATCCCGCAACCACCGGGAATAGGCCCGCCGGAGATATTGCTCGTCTATTGCGAGGAAATCTCCCATCCTTCCACTGTGCGGCTCTCGCAACCAGCGAGAGTAGGCCCACCGGAGATATTGCTCGTATGTTGCGGGCAAATCTCTACCGACTGAGACTGAATAAGTAAAGAAACGATAAAAGTAGTGGTATTTCATCTGCGCTTGCGCTCCCACCTATGCTACACCCTTCATGTGTCTTCACAAAGTCGGACTTAGACCGCTAAACGTAACCGTGTCGGAATTAATTTAACGTGGGTTTATAACAACATAGGCGCTGGGGTGATAGCCGGAAAACTTAGTAAAGTCGTTTAGAACGCATTTTCGAATTGTCCTTATACAAGTGGATTAAGGCTATACTAAAATTGTAGTTAATATTGAATATTTCTATGCCGCGTTAATAGGAATCTTACTAAACACGCGTGAGAAGGTCAAATACTAGCGTGGGCGGCAAGGGGGACCCTAGGCATTTTCAATATTTCCCATCGTTTATTTCCCACGAAATCTTAGTACTGATCTTGCTTGTCACTACATTACCCTTCAGTCTATCAGTATATTCCATAATGATAATTAAGTCAATTGTGTGTATCGGAAGATATGTGTTACAGAGAATGCTTATTTGCTAGAATTAGAATATAAGTATTATTCTGCCAGTAATCTGTGTAATGGATTGTATGTGTGTGTCTGTATACCTAGATTATTTTTTTAAAATCATTATTATATTTTATATATATATATATATATATATATATATATATATATATATATATATATATATATATATATATATATATATATATATCAGTATATCTATTATATTATTATAATTTTAATTATCACTTAACAATCATTATATTCCGTTATGAGAAGAAAGAATAGAATAATTTTGTTGTGCTGCTATTGATCCTAGGATAGGGAATGGTAGGGAGTAGGGGCAGATAGCACATACTATTTTGTTTCTGCATGTATGAGATGTAATTGGCCATCAGTAAATAGTCCATGGCCGATCTTAGATTCGTACAGTGCCTTGACAGAAAGTTCATTTGCTCTCGCTGAATATATTCTCCAGATTCGACACCTTCAGCATCACATTTGGGATAAGTCAGGAACTTTGACTAAACTGTTAAGTACTGCTCACCACACTACAATCATAAACCTGTTGCGGTTACGTAAAACCTGTTACTCCAGAGAACTTTATTTAAAGTCCCTTGTCGCACTGTTATCTTGTGGACCTTGATTAAAAATATTTGTTTAGACTGGGTGAATTTGAGTCAAACCCGAGGACATGAAATTCTAGAATGCCATTTCACTTGAGGGAGAGAGGTTGAGACGACAGCTGACGAACCTGCTGACTTCCCGGAGGTAAAGACTCACCAGATAAGTGGCCACGATCTCCCGTTGGCCAACACCATCAACATTCCACTCCAAAGTATACTATTTCAGGCCATATAATTTATATCAAGGATTATAAACATTCTAGTTGAATCAGAACATAGCAAGATAATAGTGTTACTTCAAGATAGGAGTTTAGAATAGTACGAGGAAATGTTAACCCCTTATATGTCAGGGTAGCCTCCTGTGGAGCACCCCGGGTGTTTCTCAACAATACATGTAGTTGTGAGTTTTAACTTTCAACCAACTAGTTTGTTATCTTAATGTAAGATATTACGAGTAGGTTAAGCCGTAGAGTGTGAGAAGATACAAAAGTTTTGTCACTTTATATATATTAATCTGTCTTTCTCCTTGTCAGTGAGAATGGATTAGAAATAGGGGGGGGGGGGGAGCCTCGAGCTTTTATTTCAGGCATCGTAGCAGGAAACCTCTTGGCAGACTGCCTTTGTTAAAGTATAGTTGTACGCATTCCTGTCTACCTAAACACTGTCAGAAGACTTGATCTGTTCTGGGACCTTGAATCCTTCTAGAATTACGAGCTATTTGGTCTCGTCGTCTCCAGTGACTTATCTTTCTATCCATAGAAAGTCTATCTGCGTCTACTTTTATATTTCTATCATCGTAGCTGACGTTACGCTACATCCTGCAGAATCATTGGTCCCAGTCTCTCATGTCCAGCAATAAAGCTTTCCTTAAATGAGCATTTCTTGTCCATGTAGCCTGCTCGTGGTGCATTGGTAACTTTATTTCACACGACTGACGTATTGAATTATGAACCACATCCGTTCATTATCAAGTGCGCACTAGTGGCGCCTGCACTCTGAATGGCCATTCGGCAGAAAGTCTTTCATTCTAGCTGACGATCTTAAACTAGGGCTTATTTTTGGGGTAGATCTTATATTACAAGCATCCTGAAAATATTGTGCTAGGGCTTATTACAGGGGTAGGTCTTATTTTCGGGGAAACACGGTAGTTATATGACCGAACCATTTAACTTGCTGTTTTCTGATGAAATCTTGCGCTGTTATAACCCCCACTTTAGTCCTGATTTATTTATTTCTGATTTCAATCTTCTTGATACATTGAGTATTCATCTCATGAATCTCGTTTCCGTTGTTGTAATCATTATTTTATCCTTTTCTGTCATTGTCCAGGTTTGGCATTGGTAACATAAAGTTGGTAGGAAGATTGTGTTGTAGAGTGCTTTTTTTAGTATCTAATGTGTTTGTTCTTAAGTCCAATGAACTGGCTTGCCTTATTACATTTATTTTCGATCTCGTCTTCTGATTTTCCATTAGATGATATTATACTTTCTAAGTACTTGAAGCTCTTTACTTGTTTCTATGGGTGTTCTTTTATATGGATCCTTTTTACTTTCTTTTCCCCCTTGGTTTTAGTTATTAACTCTGTGTTACAGATGCTAATTGTAATGTTATGTTCCTTACACATTTCGTTTAGACTATTTATGTGAACCAAGTGAAAAGCGAGTGTAGACCAACATAATTTTCTCTGATCTGATTATTGGATACTCTTGCAGTAGATTTTAGCTGTCATGCTTTTTTTATTAAGCATAAACATAAACAAAATATTGAAGATAGTAATGATGAACATGGTGAGTAAATCACAGCCACAACTATTTCTTGGAGACTATATTCTTCGTCCACACATCGACAATCATCTCTTACCGTTTGTGTTTATCTCCTTGACACTGTCCAGTGGGTGTACAAAGTTTCCATCTGTCGTTAGCCCGGTCAGTTTGGACTTCTTCACTTTGAGCACATTCTGTTTACGAATCATTTCAGTGCTGCTCCGAGTTCCGATCAGCTCAGATCCCAGTTCTCCCCCATTTACATTTACGCCACCCCTGATCTGGACAGTTGGTTTATCAGAATTTAAAAAGAAATCAATTTAACGTAGCAAATGTAATCAAGTTATTCATTATGTATTGTTGCGCTGTGGCGAGAGGTGTTACGAACGCAACTCGCAATCCCGCATACCGCGTTCGATACACAGCTGCAGGGCGAATTGAAACATACTACCTTGCGCTGGTTTTCATACAAATGATATGAGTGCCGGTCGTTCAGAAAGCAATGGCAAATTACTGAACGTGAACTTGCCAAGACATCACAAACAGCCAAAAATGCTAGGGTTGACTGCGACGTCCTACCATTGCATAATAGCACCGCAAAATACATTTGTAAGTTGCTTTATGGTCAGTTGCTTGTGAATTCGCTGTAAGATTGTGCGTGTTATAGTATGTCCCGAAAAGAATGCCTTCATTCACGATCAATTATTTTGAAAACTGTCTGTTGCATCGTTATGAAATTTTTCCAGCCGTCTTATATTTACCCCCACCCAAGGAGTTATGTAATTATGTATTTATTGCAATCCCAAAGAAATCCGGAGCCTTGGAATGTGATCAACATCGAACAATTAGTATAATGAGTCACATCACGAAGATTTTGCTAAGAATTATCATGCAAAGAGTTAGGAGGAAAATACAACCTGAAATAGGAGAAGAACAATGTGGTTTTGTAAAAGGCAAGGGTACAGTAAATGCTGTGTGTATACTTAGAACCGTAATCGAACGTTCTATAGAAGTAAACAAAGATCTACACCTTTGCTTTATTGACAACACAAAGGCTTTCGATAAAGTGAGACATGTCAACATGATAAGGATGCTTGAGGATCTACAGATTGATGGAAAAGACCTTAGACTTGTAAAAAACATATATTGGAAACAACAAGCTGCCATAAGAGTTGATAATGAAGTAAGCCAATATCAGCCTATTAAGAGAGGTGTGAGACAGGGTTGTGTAATGTCTCCAGATCTGTTTTCCCTGTACAGTGAAAGTATTTTCAGAAATATTGAAGATATTGAAGGCATCAACATTGGAGGACGATGCATCAATAACATTAGATATGCAGATGATACAGTCTTGATTGCAGACAATGAACAGGACCTGCAAAATTTAGTAGATGCGGCTGTTACACACAGTGAACAACTAGGGTTAGAATTAAATTGTAAAAAGACATAGATTATGGTCGTCACTAGGAAGAACGAAATACCACAATGTAATATACAAGTAAATGGGAATATTCTTCAACAAGTGAATAGGTACAATTATCTTGGAACAGTAATAACATCTGATGGGAGATGCCTTGAAGAGATTAGAACAAGAATCGCCATGGCAAAGGTAGCCTTTAGCAAGATGAAAAACATACTGACCAATAAAAAGATGTCAATTGAAACGAGAAAAAGAGTGTTGAGATGCTACATAGAACCTGTACTCTTATATGGATGTGAAGCTTGGACAATGAGCAGTCAGGCTGAAAAACATCTGATGGCTGTAGAAATGTGGTTTCTGAGGAAAATGCAAAGAATACCAAGGACAGCCAGAAAGACCAATGAACAAGTTCTTGAAGAAACAAATGTAGATCGTAAACTGATTAGAGACATTAGACGTAGACAGTCACAATTTTTTGGGCATGTTATGAGAAGAAATGATCTGGAGAACTTGGTGACAACTGGTAAGATCGAGGGGAACAGACCAAGGGGAAGACCTAGAAGCAAGTACCTGGATGGCTTGGCCTTGTGGCATGGTCGAGACAGAAACACGGAACTGATCCACGACTCTGGTGATCGAGTGATATGGCAAAACATGACCGCCCACGCTTGCCGGCATGGCACATGATGGATGGATGGATGGAAGGCATATGTCTTTGATAGGTCCAAAAGCAACTTAAATCATCGAAAGCGGCGACATTTCTTTGATGTTTTGCTTAACAACTAGTGATTTCTCGCTAGCAAATTTATGTTTACTGTAATGAAATCCCCGCCAATTCAAATGACACACAAGGCGTATCACGATTCGTATGGGAGTGGGTGCAATGAAAGAAGTAGCTTAAAATCGACAGGGTCGGCTGCATTGCACCGGGTTTTTATCCCATATGGCTCAGTTTCTTTCCGCAGCGCGGAAAGCGTCGCACAAATCGCGAACTCCGTACCTCCAGCGACGACCCTCGGGAGTCTCCGAAAAAATGCATTCGTGAAATTAAGAACGTGGCCCGGAATCGAACATACAACCTTCGGAGCCCGAGTTAGACGGCTTGACCACTTCACCACGGAGAATCCCGAGAGGGGTGTAATGTGTAATATTAGTCAAGACAGAGAATTTACAGAGGCATGGGGTAAATAATTTGTAAATTGACAGGAAAGTAGAAGGAATATATTTCTTACCTTATTTTTCATTTCCTTCTTGTTTCTTCAGCTGCTGGTTAATAATGTGTACACAAGTATTCCTGTTAGCTTTTTATATTGAGTTCGTGAAAGCTTCCAAATAGCTGTGCGATAATGTGCGTATGGAGTGACCAGAAATGATACCGCAATTTAGTCTTCATATTTTCATTTGTAAGGATCTGTTCAGCTGTCTGTGTAGTTTGTTCACACGTACACATGGGTGACAGACCCGCTTTGAGTCTTCGTGAAAGATTGTCTACTCTGCTGTTTACTGTTCAGAGACGGAACATGATTATATGTTTTGCACTATGAAAATAGTTGTCAGTGTCTCTGTAGTGGGCTTTCTTCTTAACGACCAAGATATTGGTCCTCTTTTCATTGAAGTTTATAGAGTGATTCGTATGCACGTGTGTTGTCCCCTAATTTGACAACGTGTTTGCTCTCACGTTTCTTGTTATGCCACAATATGTCAGTTTCCACCGCAATATTACTCTTCTGTTGGTATTCAATGCGTTTAGTGTGTGTGTGTGTGTGTGTGTGTGTGTGTGTGTGTGTGTGTGTGTGTGTGTGTGTGTGTGTGTTTTGTGTTTTTTTTTTTCACTACAGTTGTTTGTTACGGCTGAGGGCTTGCGGAACTGTAAATTCATCACTGTGGAATACAAACTGTTGCCATTGACATTATGCTGATGCTGTAATGTTTAGGGTCTGCAATTCTTCTGAATATTTGTAGCAAAATATCTCAGTTGGTGTGCACGTGGATTAAGGTCTGCGATCTGCTCAGACCTTAATCTGTGTCGGACGATTCCAGTAGGTTGATGACTGCTCTCGGTTGCATAAAATTCAATCCATCCTTTCTCCAATAATCCTCTTCCTCTTTCAACACATGGTCCTCACATTTTTCCAGTAACTTTTATCAATATTTAATAGCGCGGACTGGATTAGTATCCTAACGTCAGAAAATTTGAATATATTTGGTTGTTTCGGGATTTGAAATTTAAATATTGAGCCCAATCCACTACTGGCAACGCTGATCGTATTCTGGTATGAACCTAAGGCCTATCCACGTCAATTTGGAAGCACTATACTCGAGTTTCGCTCTCGTTTGAGCTCGTCAGTAGTGCATATCCCTGACCGGATCCGGAAACAAGCCCCGGATCACTGGCGTATGAAGCGGGTGTGTAACCACGCGGCATATGCTGGACACGCCAAATTATCATAACAGAATATTACACCGTCACCCATCGTAGGCTATGCTCAAGATTGCCCAATCGCCGCGACTGACGTCCGTCAATCGATCTGGACCCGAACGATCAGGACTTCTCACTGGCAAGGAACACCAGGCCTCCTAAAATCCAGTGAGCATTAATCAAATTGATTATTTGGTTGTTGAGCATAGCCTACGATAGGTGACGTTGTAATATTCTGTTATGATAATTTGGCGTGTCCAGCGTGTGCTGCGTGGTTACACACCCGCCTCATACGCCAGTGATCCGGGGCTTCTTTCCGGATCCGGTCAGGGATATGCACAACTGACGAGCTCAAAAGAGAGCGAAACTCGAGTATAGTGCTTCCATATTGACGTGGATGGGCCTTAGGTTCATACCAGAATACGATCAGCGTTGCCAGTAGTGGGTTGTGCTCAATATTTAAATTTCAAATCCCGAAACAACCAAATAATCAATTTGATTAATGCTCACTGGATTTTAGGAGGCCTGGTGTTCCTTGCCAGTAAGAAGTCCTGATCGTTCGGGTCCACATCGATTGACGGACGTCAGTCGCGGCGATTGGGCAATCTTGAGCATAGCCTACGATGGGTGACGTTGTAATATTATGTTATGATAATTTGTCGTGTCCAGCGTGTGCCGCGTGGTTACACACCAGCTTCATACGCCAGTGACCCGGGGCTTGTTTCCGGATCCGGTCAGGGATATGCACTACTGACGAGCTCAAACGAGAGCGAAACTCGAGTATAGTGCTTCCATATTGACGTGGATAGACCTTAGGTTCATACCAGAATACGATCAGCGTTGCCAGTAGTGGGTTGTGCTCAATATTTAAATTTGAATATAGTATTGTCAGCTGCCACCTGTCCTTTAATTTTAGCCCACACAAGTTCTATAGGGTTAAAATGAGAATAGTACGGCAGAAGTCTCAAGCACCCATGACGATGCTCTTCTATCAACTTGTCGATTTGATATTTCTTGCTTTTTGGCGTCTGTTTTACAAGGGACAACAATTCTAGCTAGAAATACGTTTCTGGAAATGGTATGTTTTCCATTCGGAGTCATACCTTTATTGCTCCCTTTGTGCTCGATGCTGTAGGTATTTTGTCTTCTTGGGCAACAACATTGATATCATGCATTGTCCATAATTGGACACGACGGTCTATCTAGGGATGGAAGCACAGTATTCTCGAGCCAATCTCTAAATACATTACCATTCATCTTATTATGATAATCTATATTGTCTGTATGCTTTGATACGAACACGAGCCCAGCATTCTGTTGTAAGCCATTATGCGTATTACCAGCATGGGCCATGACCAAAAGCTGTCCTATACTACTGGGCACATATCGCTTTATCTGTCCATCCACTGATTGCCATTCCTTATCACTTGTGTGGTGCGTATTGATCCACATTTCATCCAAACACACTATGCCATAATTTTCTTTGCGCATTTCCCTTATTTTACGTAGGTATCTGCTTCTCATGGCTCCTAAATGCGGTTGCTCGCAAAGATTATTTCTACCGCCCTTGTACTTTCAAATAGTGAATATAATGTCCTTATAATTTTTCACAAAGTTATTTTGGATAGCTCTATGTTATTGTTCTTTCTTAACCAAACCCTAAGTTTTCTTACAGTCACTGTTTCTTTGGCATGCAGCATTTTTATAATGCTGGATAATCCTGGATATAAAATCCAAAATTTTTATAATTTTAGGAGTCTCCGTGGCGAAGTGGTCAAGCCTTTTGACTCGGGCTCCAAAGGTCGTGGGTTCGATTCCGGGCCGCATACTTCGGTTCACGAGTTAAATTTTTCGGAGACTTCTGTGGGTCGTCGCTAGAGCTGCGGAGTTCGTGCTTTTTGCGATGCTTTCCACGTTGCGGAAAGAGACCGAGCCATATGGGATAGAACTCGGTGCAATTAAGTCGACCCTCTCGAATTTTTAGCGACTTTTTAAAGCATTTGTATAATAGCTCGCCTTATGACATCTTTGTCAAAGCTGTCTACAATAATCTTTCTACCTACCGTTTTGTTATTGCGTGGTGGTTTAATTCCAGATTCTTGCATCCATCGATGAAATTACCGTTTACTCAAACCCAATGCATGCACTGTTCTTTTTTCGGAATTTGTAATAGTATAAAACAGTTTCCTGCGATCAGCTTCTTGACAAAAATATGTGTACAACTTCATAGCGATTCTTTGAAGTGTACAATTTCGCATTAAATCCCATTGAAAAATATTCACACATTTCAATGTTAGCGATAAGTGGTAAGATTTAAAAAAAAAACAAAAAAAAAACATATTAATCAGGTTTCATGAAATAACCCACATTTTGAGACACCTCTGAACAGTCCTAGTTTGAACAACGCGGGGAGTTGGCATAAGGCCAATCCCTTCAAAACACGTACAATATTCAACATTGAGCGCTGATTGTCTGGCTACGTTGTAATACATTTAAAACTATGAATTTCATCTCAGACCCGTAAATTATATACCGCATATAAATAAACTTTGAAATCTGCTGTAAAATCTCCAGAACAAAAATTTTTTTGTTGGGTGGACATAATGATAAGGTTCTATACTAAATCTCATAATTTTCCCTCAGTTGGTTACTGAGATATGGATGTTTATATTAGGGCCAAAAAAAAAAAAAACAGACTATAACTCTTACGTCCGATACATTGGCGTTGATGTCGTTTGAGTCCTGAAATGGGTATGCATCTACGAAGGGGTTTCAAATGAAAACCTTAAAAGTGTGAAAGAAATTACAATAACCATGCCATTGTTTTGTAACCTGTCAATATTGTTGTTAAGGATGTCAAAAGTGTTAAGCACGTGACGAACACGTGCAGACGAACACGGTGACGTCATAAGAACAGTTTTAAAATGGCCGCATCACTTTTTGCGTGAACCAAAGAGAACCAGAGTTTTGTTATCCGTTTTTTTCTTTTAATCAGTGAAGGGTGAAACTTATAGAAATTCATCAGCGAATGAAGGTACAGTATGGTAATGCATGCCTGTCAGTCCAGCTAGTGTATGAGTGGAGTAGGAAGTTTCAAAACGACGCCACTTCTTTGACAGAGTGTCTACGACCGGGTCAAGCACACCGAGTAGTGACCCCAGATAATTTTTTTCTACAGGAATCCAAGCACTTTAGGGGCGCTGGAGAACTTGCATTGAACGCAGTCGTAACTACATCGAAGAATGATACATTTGTTCTTTACTTGTTTAGAATATTAGAATATACTCTCTCTCTCTCTCTCTCTCTCTCTCTCTCTCTCTCTCTCTCTCTCTCTCTCTCTCTCTCTCCTTCTCTCTCTCTCTCGCTCACACATACACACACACATTTAAGGTTTACATTTGAAGTATAGTAATGGTTGTGCTGAGTTGTGTTGTATGTACTGTATCGTATCATATTGGTCGAATCGGAGGCAAAAATAAAAACTCTAACCAGCACAGTTCGCGGCGACTGCACTAGCCAGGCGGCCTTATCCCCCAGTGTCAATACTCCCCTTTCCTACATCGCAAGATACTATAGTCAGTAATGACAGGTTTTTTTAAATAGTATAAATAATCATTAGTTAGGAGTCGTCATGGTATTGTGGGTAGTTCACTTGCCTGCCCACACAGTTGTCCGCGTTCAATCCCCAGCAGAGGTTGATTTTTTTTTTTTTCGACAAGTGCGGCTATAGGGTCGACCCTGCCTCGTAAAGTTCAATACCAGAAAATTATCTGGAAATGACGGCGACTAGGAAGGGAACCTGCCACCTCACCTCATATGTCGTAGCCTAGAATATATGAAGGCCTAACACTTCACACGGCAGTACCTGTTTGTGGACTACCTGTACCTTTGATAATTAGTCCCACAAATCTATGACTATGTTTGTATCACACCTGCCTTACCTGTCGGTTTTTACTGCAGTGTTTTCCTGATATCGATGACACTTTCAGAACTCCAGCTGTCATTACTTTAGCCAGTTTCTTATAAGAAGACTGTCAAGGACACACAAAATTATGTTGGGTGACATTACAATAACAGGAAGCATGACATTTAAATCACACAGGTTTACTCTAAAGCGGGTGCGTTGGTGTAAAAGGGTTAAGGCATTAATCTGAGAATGTCATCGCGCGGATGAATAAGTGTTCAATGCCAGTTCTCGTCGTTCGCTATTAGAGGGAATGACTCGCCATCTATTACTCCGTGCACTCAGGCGTGCAAAAGTATGATGGTCCTAGTACTATACACATAGATATAATAGTCTCTTGATAGGGGACTCCCCCCCCCACTCCCCCCTCCACCCCCAAGGTTTGATGCTTGCGCTCGTCGCTGGTCAAAGTGAGGTAAAGATTTGTCACCTCTTCCTTCTGGCTCTCAGACCTACAACATGTGAAGATGTTATCACATCACTGCTCCATAGCAGAAAACTGCTTCGGGATACATTATTTAGGTACAATGACAATTGAAAACAACAATAATAACATTTGTTAAAATGTATACATACTTACGAAAACAAAGAATAGCATTTGCAGCAAACATTTCTTGTAGAAGAGCTATAAATTTGATCGTGGATTAAAATTAACAAACAACATCCTTGAAAGAATTTATATTTTAGATAAAATGAAAAATAAAGAAAACAAAGATTGATATTTGAATGCAAATATTTCTTAGAGAACCATCACCAACTGGAGAGCAGTGTTTTACTACGGAGAACCCGTTCTGAAACTGATCTCATCTAAGTTAATTAATGGATATTTTCTACGTCTCACAGCAGCAAATAATAACACTCAATTAGAGCACTTTGGTAGCAAGATACATCTGCTCTCATACTTATATTGATGACATTTAAATAAGGCCGTGCAGCTGACAGGATTAAACATTATAAGCTAGTAACTCCAAGCGATAGTGTATTTTCAATTCCAACGGAATTTCAGGTTGTGGATGAACCAAAGCAATTGGAAGAATGGTGATAAGAAACGACTAGAAACAGTTTGTAATGAACACTTGTAATAGGATCGATTATCTCCAGTTGCAAAGAAAAGACTTAGCTAATGAAGTTACTTGTTGAAGTTACTACTAATGAACTAGCTTATAATGTTTAATCCTGTCAGCTGCACGGCCTTATTTAAATGTCATCAAGGGAGTCTCTGTGGCGAAGTGGTCAAGCCGTTTGACTCGTGCTCCGAAGGATGTGGGTTCGATTCCGGGCCGCGCCCTTCGGTTTACGAGTTAAATGTTTCGGAGACTCCTGTGGGTCGTCGCTAAAAGCTACGGAGTTCGTGCTTTGTGCGACGCTTTCCGTGCTGCGGAAAGAGACCGAGCCATATGGGATAAAACCCGGTGCAATGAAGTCGCCCCTGTCGACTTTTAAGCGACTTTATTTTTTAATGAAGTTACAACATTATCCGGCAAATGCAGACCATCAATACATGTTATAAGTCACAAGAATCGCAACATTTTAACATAAAACAGAGACATACTAGAAAGATGAGCGGGTTACTGTGGAGACGTACGGAGAAATGACAAAGAACCCAATTAATTTACATGAACGTGAAAAGAAATAAACCAGGACCTTTATGACAGGAAGTACAATCAGCAAAACAAAAATCCTAAAGTAAGGGAAGTCACCAGGCACTTTATACCAACAGAGCTAATCCAGTCAACCTGGGCAGTCAGCGTCCGTATCTATCACGCACAATGTGTACACGTCTGGAAAATCTCTGTTGGGTTCAAAGCATAAAAGTGAATAGTCCACATCCATGTCCCATGAAATGAAATGTAAAAATGTGCACAAACTACCGTACTACTAATAAGTCATGAGAGCAACATCCTTTTGCGAATCATCATAAAGAGGAACGAACGAATTTTATTTTCAAAGGGTAACAAATTGGGCACCCAGGCCCGTCTTACATTCGGCCCTTCCATTTACTCATCTTTCGTTCATCAATAGTGCATGATACATTCAAATAGGAGGAAAAGAAAACATTGTCAAATGAATGTTGTAAACATAAACAATGCATATTACTATGTTATGGGACAGGCAGACACACGTCACACGCACATTCGTAAAAACACACATACCTGCATACATATTTACATCATTTGCACAAACTTACATTTTGCACTCACTCTATAAAACACAAATACGCACTCCCTCGTATATACATATACTCAATCACAATTAGAAACTCAGTGACAAATGTTTACTTATGCACACACACACACACACACACACACACACACACACACACACACACACACACACACACACACACACACACACACACACACACATCTACATACATACACAAACATTTCACACATCCCCCAACACACATATCTCCACACACATCCATATACACACCCACCCACACACACATCCCTCTCCACACACCCACACATCCCTAACTCACCCACCAACACACACACATACGCCCACCCACCCACACATCCTCCACCAACACATAACCCCCACCCACTGACACATCCCCAAACACCCATCCATCCCCCACCCACACACACATCCCCAATTCATACACACATCCCCACCCACACACATCCCCCATTAGAATATGAATTACTACTTAAGTACAGCAGATTTCAAACAGGGCAGAGCAACAGGAACCATATATTCAACATGACAACCACCTTTAAGAAATGCAGAAACTACAATGTTGATCTCCATGCTTGTATTATAAACTACAGTAAGGTCTTCGACAGTGTTCAACATACAACAAAAATTATGGAACATCATGAGAAGTATTGGGTGAGACTTCTAGCATATTTGACCCACCTAACTGAATCATTACATCAATAATGTTCTCCTTCTTCTTCGGCGGGCAACGCTTGCTTTGCTTATATTCCGGCAGGGGTCAAAAACAGGACGGTTCCTTTAAGGTCTTTACCGGGCACCCATAGTTTGTTTCGAAAGGTTGCCCTCCAGGGACAGGTTTCTGCCCACTGTCCAGCTAAGTAAGACTTGTCTTGTAAGGCAGCACTGGGGTTTGCTTTGGTTCCCCACAATTGCAAGTGGAGGTGTACTCAAATGACCTGTTCTGAGTCAGCAGATTCTGACCAGCGCCTTTCAGCCTGGCTCGTGTATGCCGCCGTACTCTGGCCAATTCATGTTCATAGACTATCTAAGTGGTAGTAATACCTTATTAAAGCTCTGCGATGGATGGGGCTATTGAAGGTCTCGTCCACTCTTTGCTAGCTCATCTGCCCTCTCATTTTCTGGGCTACCACACTTTGTGGTATTCCTTTCAGGACCAGTTCTGTTTTTGGAGACAGTATTCTGATGTTGTCATTTATTTCGTGGATAACGTTGTCCTGTTTGGAGCATAAGATGGCTTGGAGGATTTACTTTGAGCCTGTGAAGAGGGTGGCTTTTTATGTTAGCTCTACTCAATTAATGAGGGTTTGTAAAATTACGAGAAGGGCCGTTACTTCTACTCTGAAGTTAGCGTAGGTTTCGTCCTTTGCTACGATGGGTGCCTCTAAGTTTCCGTTAGGATATGTCAATTCGGCCGCCTCCATTTTCGCGGCCTATTTAGCTGAGCCATATGTTAAATATTTGTTATATCGTAGGCAACGAGCAGATGTCAGCGTAATCAGTGAAACCTCAAACTGGTGCAAAGGTGAGTAAGTCAAGGCTGCAGTCTCCCACAACACCTGTTGAACACCTATATACAAACTGTAATGAGAACCGTTACAAATGATGAGACCAGAGGCGATATTCATCTATTCACTTTTGGTGAAAATTCAATACCAGAACTCAGATGTGCAGATATCACGGTTCTCCACTCAAATTGTGGTAAAGGATTTGATGAGTTGATCTTGGCTGTCAAGAGACACCGTGAAAATCAAAATACCTCTCTGAACTTAAAGAAGAAAACAATAATAATGTCAATGGCAAAACTTACATGCCAACCAAAACGCACGGTCAACAAGGAACGCATTGAAAATATCACCAGCTTTGAGTGTCTTCTCTCCATAATCAACAGCAAAAAGTCAGACAAGACTTCAGGGCTCAAAGGAAGTCAGACGTAGACTGGCCCTTGCAAGTTCAGAGGTTAAACGGTATTAAAAGCCTGCGGCACAGCACCAGCAAACATATTAATGTACAATTTCTGAGACCATGGGCAGTCTTATGGCAACAGACGGACGCGAGTCATGGACATTTAAAAACACAAAGCTTTATTTAAGTGTTTTATAGTTGACGATGACATGTGGAAAGCAACCTTCGGTGGTTGGTTAGTGACTATTTGGTAGGAGCCGTTTCAGCGTGATTACGGTGTCCGCCTCATAATCAGAGTGTACGGGGTTCGATCCCTGCATAGGGTGGGTAATTATGTCACGAATCATTGGTATCTAATGATATCACACGTCTCCTCTGATCCCTTGAGTACTGAGATACGATTTCTATCCCTCTCGAATAAGGCTTAAAAACACAACAGGACGTTCCGTATGCAAGTTGTCCACTTGGAAAATTCCAAGGGAGTTGGAAATCGCAAAGAGTAGGCCTTAAGGTTGCAACCTGACACATATTGTTAGGAAAACGTAAACCTACCCACGGGTGGATAGAGCCCGTTACCTTGGATGGAATCTGTCTAGAGTAAACTTTAATCAAATGTATGCCGAAGTCAGACACAATGACCTCTGAGGTGCATAACTAAGAGTAATGTGTTCCCCTCGAAAAGAAGAAGAAGAAGAAGAAGAAGAAGAAGAAGAAGAAGAAGAAGAAGAAGAAGAAGAAGAAGAAGAAGAAGAAGAAGAAGAAGAAGAAGAAGAAGAAGAAGAAGAAGAAGAAGAAGAAGAAGAAGAAGAAGACGAAGACGAAGACGAAGACGAAGACGAAGACGAAGACGAAGAAGAAGAAGAAGAAGAAGAAGAAGAAGAAGAAGAAGAAGAAGAAGAAGAAGAAGAAGAAGAAGAAGAAGAAGAAGAAGAAGAAGAAGAAGAAGAAGAAGAAGAAGAAGACAAGGAAGGGGTGGAAGAAGAGGTGGGGGAAGAAGAGGAAGTTACTGTTCAGACGTACAACATTCAAGGTATAAAATACAAGAGACCAATGAAATAAATAACCTTGTGCAGCCATGATCGACTATCCTTCTTGAAAACCTGCCCATGCTCGTCAGTTATATATGGTGATGGGTTTAGGAAAGGATCTTCGGATGTGTTGTCGTAAGCATCATCACTAAGATGGACGTTGCAGTAGTCTGTTGTCATTGCTTTCTTCTGGTAAATGCTAGCATTCTTATGAAGCCAAACGCGGGAATCCTTCTTGAAGCCTCCCGGAAGCATGACCAGAATTCAAAGTGGCATGGATCAGTCAACTATGAGATCTTTACCACAAATGACTTGTAGCAGAAACGCTAAGTTCCTTGCTAGGTACTTCTGCCCAACGTCAACCACGTTACATGGCTTGCTCCAGGCGAACGGAAGCTGCAGCTACTAATATTGGCAGTGCAAGATTGTACACGTCTAGTTCCGAGTTTATTTGTTAAGCGAACTTTGAAATAGTGTACAACATAGATGTTCACTGAGACATTGTGGTGCGCAGTGAAGTCCGTCATAATCTAGTGACTTGCAAAATGGCGTGAGCGACCAAGCCTCTTCACAACTACTGTTCTGTCTTACTATTCGTGTAGAAGCCGCGGCGGTATAATTGTTAATGCGCTTGCATCCCAAGACAGTGGTACGGGTTCAATTCCCAGCAGACTGGATGACTTTTGTTTACCGACTAGTAAGTCTGCGGTTGGTCCAGCCCCATTAGGGAATCTCCGTGGCGAAGAGGTTACACTGCCTGCCTCACTCTCCGAAGGCTGTGAATTCGATTCCGGGCTTCGTCGTGTTCACAATTGCAGTTTTCTCGGAGACTCCGGGGGTCGTCACTGGAGCTACGGAGTTCGTGATTTGAACGACACTTTTGGCAGGTGGCCGTGCAGAAAGAGACCCACCCATAGCGGATACAATCCTATACAATGAAGTCGATCTTCCTGCCCTTTTAAATCTGTTCTTGTTTAACCAGCTTCATAAAAAAAATGGATACCAGACAATTTTCACAAATATCTTGGAAAGACAACGAAGAATGGAACTGGCTATCCCATCTCATATGTCGTGGCCTAGAAGACTGATTGGCCTAAGAATCAAAATCATAGCATTCCGGGCAAACTGACAGATGCTCCATCTTCCACAGCAAATGTGGGAATGTGTAGATGTTGATTATGCCAGTAATATGCTGGTTCTAGACACGTCGGATTCAACCTCTCATCCCTTCTTGTTAGAACCAAACTCAAGCATCCTAAAATATGTTGTTTAATCTGTTACTGTGTCTTCACTAGCAGTCATTCATAGACAGTCTCCAGGATGTCAACCTTGTCCATCTTGAGCGTTCCAACTACTGCCGCTCTTGAAGCCAGACATCAGCTGGCTGGAAACCCTGCACTCTATCATGGCCCGGGCAGTATATCCATGCATGTATGTAAGAGAGACGTGTCTATGCTTGGTATCTACTCATGCTACACTGTTCATTTTGAACTTTAGGCACTGAACATCAGACACTAAGATGACTCTGGTGACACAAGTACCTGCTATCCACCTTTAAGCTGATGTATCGCACTTGAGTTTGTAAGCCTAGAGGCTCATTTGCTCAATTCATGTACTGCCAAGCCAACTGTCAATGTCAGGATGCAAGATTGTCCAATACTCTCTCTCTCTCTCTCTCTCTCTCTCTCTCTCTCTCTCTCTCTCTCTCTCTCTCTCTCTCTCTCTCTCTCTCTCTCTCTCTCTCTCTCTCTCTCTCCATCCATATATACATATATACGAGGGCAAGTCAATAAGTCACACAATTCTGTGGGATGGCAGGTAAATGTAGTTGGTGTGTTCTACAGGTGTTATTAGGTGACAGCAACATCGAATTTTATATTCCCGTTTGTCAGGTGGCGCTAGGTGTCTCATGTGCATGCGCAGCGCATAAACAAAATGGCGACTGTACTTACGGAGTGTACAACCAAAGAGCAACGTGCTGTTGTGCGTTTTTTGTGGGCAAAAGGACTGCCTGCAAAGTATATTCATAAGGAAATGCTTCCTATTTATGCTGACAAATGTTTGTCCCGTAAAGAGGTGCATGGCTGGGTAGAAAGATTTTCTCAAGGACACTCTAAAATTATTGATGAAATCCGATCTGGTCGTCCTGTTCAGATTGCAACAGAAGGATCCGTGCAGTGGGTTTAGATGATTAGAGGTGACAGGCGAGTAACGACAGACTCTGTAGCATGTACAATAGGGAGCTCACATTTTTCAGCATACAGCATAATCGATTGAAATTTAAGAAAGTGTGCTCAAGGTGGGTACCCAGACTATTGAAGGAGGAACACAAAATTAACCGATTTGGCCTGTCCTTGCATCATCTCTGTCGATACGAAGATGAAGGAGAAGACATGCTGAACAGGATTGTTACTGGGGACGAATCATGGGTGCATCACTAGCAGCCCGAATCAAAGCGCGCTTCAATGCAATGGAAACATCCTTCTGCGCCTTGTGTCCAAAAATTCAAAGTTACGCCATCAGCAGGGAAGGTTTTACTGACAGTGTTCTTTGATTGTCAAGGAGTGCTTTTAACCAATTTCAAGAAGAAAGGCGGCAATGTGAATTCTGAATACTGTGAAGTTCTATCAATGCTTCATGATGCAATTCGAAGAAAACGTCCAGGACTGCTGACTAGAGGAGTGTTGATTCTTCAAGACAATGCCAGACCACATACGGCTCGATTAACTCAGGAGAAAATTAACCAACTAAGGTGAGAAGTTCTGGAACATCCACCTTACAGACTTGACTTAGCCCCTAGCGATTTCCATCTTTTTGGAGCACAGAAAACCCACCTTGGCCGGAGACATTTTGCGAATGACGCCGAAAATGAATGTGAAGTGAAAACATGGTTTAGAAAACAGAGCACGCAGTTCTGTGCAGCCGGTTTGGGAGGACTGATAAAATGATGGGATACGTGCATCAATGTTGGTGGAAATTATGTTGAGAAATACAGGGACAATGTATGTATAAAAATCAACTGGTTTCAAGTTATTTTTCTACAGCCATTTGTGACTTACTTATCGACTTCCCCTCACGCGCGCGCACACACACACACATGCGCGCACGCACACGCACGCACACACACACAGACACACACATATATATACATATTACTTCATGTGGTTCATGTTAGGACAATTGTCCAACCAATGATTGTGTTAATAGTTAAAATAAGCCAACACAAGAAGGGAAGTGAGTCAACTGAGATCTATTTTTGCAACACATTTACACGACGCCATGAAGACTTTCCAGTACACATGTACAATAAATAATAAACTGAGGTAGACTACTTATTATTAGGAGAGCCATTCTAGCGCAATGGCTAGCACACTTGCCTGTCAGCTCGGTGGTATTGTGTTTGCATCGCCATGAAGGTTCTCTGGTCAACCCACCCTAATGGGGGTCTCAGAAAATGTTCTAGGAAGGCAAGGGGGGCAGGGTGATACTGATCACATTACCCATCAAGTGTCAACTAGTCTAAACGAATATATAGGGCTAGCACCATTTGCCCAATACCCCTCAAGATATGTAAAAGGGTCCTTTGCTTACTCATTATTATGTACAGATAACAAACAAGCTGTAGTGTTTGTTACAGAGAAAGAGTTCAAGCACAACCATATCTGAATATTAAATAACACTGTATTGCAGCAAGGAGAACTTGCGACAAAGTGCTGTTTGTGGAAGCATTCATGTTGATATTTGAGACTTTACAAAGTACATTTTGGAGTGTATGAGCATTGAACTGCTTATTCTTTATATACAAGTCCGGCTAATGATAATTTTGCAGCAATAGTTTTACATGGTAAAGAGCAAAGCACGCTGGATGACCAACTTGGAAAATAGAAGTGTATGCCCTTAGAATGTGATGGCAGTCTGCACTGAACATGTCTGAGATCAACTATTCAGTAAACTATGAGGTGCCAAGTGTCACCAACATTTTCGTTAGGTTATCAGACACTGCAGGTCCCCTCTGCTGTGTATCCACCTTGTAGCAGTAGAGAAGCTTGTGTGTTCTAATGATCCAAAGCTATGCTGGTGGTAGCACAGCTACTGACAGGGCCTCCTATGTTGGACAGGTCACGGATTTAAACCAGATGAAGGGATACACAAACCTGCTTTCTTGTAGGTTGACTGGACATAGTCAAGGGCTAGGGAAAGCAAACCCAAAAATGTGGGTGAAAGTCGAATGTACTGAGCTACAGGCTTGACAAAAGTGTATTTCTTCACGTAATAATGAAACATGTCAGACACTGTAGACAGTCTTTCAGGTTACAGCACCATCTCTTGTTATTCAAACTTGCAGCAGTACGTCTTGTATTTTCAGACTGCAGTAGTACATCTTATATTTCAAACTGCAGCAGTATATCTTGTATTTCAGGCTGCATCAGTATCTCTTGTATTTCAGGCTGCATCAGTATCTCTTGTATTTCAGGCTGCATCAGTATCTTTGTATTTCAGGCTGCAGCAGTATCTCTTGTATTTCAGGCTTCAGCAGCAAATCTTGACTAATCATCAACATTAAGAGTGATGTACTAGTATGACCAATCATCAACACCAAGAGTGATGGTACTAGTATGACCAATCATCAACATCAAGAGTGATGGTACTAGTATGACCACTAGGGTAGCCGTGGCTGAGATCATCAAAAGCAAGAGTGATGGTACTAGTATGACCACTTGGGTAGGCATGGCTGAGATCATCAACACCAAGAGTGATGGTACTAGTATGACCACTAGGGTAGGCATGGCTGAGATCATTAACACCAAGAGTGATGGTACTAGTATGACCAATCATCAACACCAAGAGTGATGGTACTAGTATGACCAATCATCAACACCAAGTGGTGGTACTAGTATGACCAATCATCAACACCAAGAGTGATGGTACTAGTATGACCAATCATCAACACCAAGAGTGATGGTACTAGTATGACCAATCATCAACACCAAGAGTGATGGTACTAGTATGACCAATCATCATCATCAAGAGTGATGGTACTAGTATGACCAATCATCAACACCAAGAGTGGTGATACTAGTATGACCAATCATCAACAGAAAGAGTGATGGTACTAGTATGACCAATCATCAACAGCAAGAGTGATGGTATTAGTATGACCAATCATCAACACCAAGAGTGGTGATACTAGTATGACCAATCATCAACACCAAGAGTGATGGTACTAGTATGACCAATCATCAACAGCAAGAGTGATGGTACTAGTATGACCAATCATCAACATCAAGAGTGATGGTACTAGTATGACCACTAGGGTAGCCGTGGCTGAGAGGTTATGGTGTCAGCCTAAGGTTAAGAAGGTACCAGGTGTGATCCCTGCATAGGGCTGGGGTTTTTCCCAAGAACCCTTGGTATCTAATTATATGATGTGTCACCCTGATACCTTGGGTAGTGAGATGAGATGCCTAGAATTCTCAGATACAAAACAGCAGGTACTGTGTGCCAGTTGAGCATGCTAATAATCCCATGGCAGTTGGAACTCTGAAAGAAATGGATAGGAAAAATAAACTTACACATTGGCAGATGGAGCTCATTACCTTGGATGGGATCTATCAAAAACCATAAAACAAAGGTAGTTGCATATCCTTCACAGGACGTCGCAGTCAACCACAGTATCTTGTAGCCGTTAGTGATTCCTGGGCAAGTTTATGTTCAGTAGTTTGCCATTGCTTTCTGAAAGACGGCACCCATACCATTTCATAAAAAAACAACCCAAGGCGGTCTGCTGACAAATCGCCTGCAGCCGTTTCAAATGCTGTATGTGGGATTATGAACTGCATCCATAACCCCTTTGCCACGGAGCCGGCAGGATTTATCTAGAGTAAGTACACTCTTATACTCTTGTACACTCATTATAGAAATGAATGTAAAGAGGCTACAAAAATAGTCAGACAGCAGAAGCGAGAATATATGAATAATATAATCAAAGATATGGAAACTAATCACCAGAAAAATGAATCCAGAAAATTTTTTAAAGAACTGAAGTCAATGAAACGAGGGCACCAACAAAACACATATGGTTTAAAAGACAAAAATGGGAATATGATAAATACCAATGAGGAAATGTGCATCACATGGAAAGAATATTTTATTGAATTACTAAATTGTGAAGCTCCAAGTAACATTTTCTCACAGGAAGAGGTTCTAACATGCGAACCACAAATTGAAGAACCTACATTTGAAGAAATCCTATATGTAATCACACGACTTAAAAACAATAAGGCAACTGGGACTGATGGAATTGCTGCTGAATTTATAAAGGCAGGTGGCCATGCATTACATCTAAAGCTATACGAACTAATAATAAAAATCTGGAGGACAGAAGAATTACCCCATGACTGGAAAGAGTCATTATTGATACCTATCTTTAAGAAAGGAGACAAGTTCCAATGTGGAAATTATAGAGGAATATCACTACTGTCCACAAGCTATAAGATACTATCCGCAGTATTACTAAATAGACTAAAACCATATTCAGAAGACATATTAGGTGACTACCAGGCGGGGTTTAGACAAAACAGATCAACAATAGATCAGATATTTATCTTACGACAAATAGCCGAGAAACATTGGGAATATAAAAGAGATCTCCATAACATTTTTGTGGATTTTAAAAAGGCTTATGATAGTGTCCATAGGAATAGTCTATGGAATGCTATGCAGGAATTTGGAATACCAAGGAAGTTAATCAACATGACCAGACTATGCATGGAAGATACTTATAATATAGTAACATATAAAGGCAGGAAATCAGACTCCTTCCAAATAACATCTGGCTTGAAACAGGGTGATGCACTATCGCCGCTACTCTTCAATCTGGCTCTAGAGAAAGTTGTAAGGAAGGTAAAGGAGGAATGTGATATTGGAGGAACATCCAAGCTGCTTGGTTATGCAGATGATATAGATATTATAGGGCAAAGTGAACAAAAGACATTGGAAATATTGACTCACTTAAAGGAAAAAGCCCAACAGATGGGGCTGGTTATCAACCAAGATAAGACAGAATATATGGTAATTTCAAGAGACGGAATGGCTAGAAACTCTGGCCACATACAAATAGATAATATGACCATTAAAAGAACGGAAACATACAAATACCTGGGTACGATCTTCAACTGCTCCAACATCATAAGGGAAGAAATACAAACTAGAATCAACTCTGGAAATAAGATATACTATGCACTACAACATCTACTAAAATCAAAGGCGCTATCTCGTAACACCAAAATCACAATATACAAAACACTGATCAGACCAGTTGTGCTGTATGGCTCTGAAACCTGGAGTACAACGAAAGGAGACGAAGCCTTGTTACAAACCTTTGAGAACAAAATTTTAAGACGCATCTTTGGACCCATTAGGGATACACAAAGTGGAGAGTGGAAAAGAAGAAGTAACAAAGACATTTATGATCTGTTTAAGTCCCCGCTAATCACTGGTATCATGAAGGCTAATAGACTACAATGGCTGGGGCATATAGAAAGAATGGAAGATAATAGGGAAACAAAACTCGCTTACACTCAGGAAATAAATGACCGTAGACCCCGAGGTAGACCAAGAAGGCGGTGGAGAGATAATACATGTACAGACCTGCAAGCACTTGGAATCAGTGACTGGCAAGAGAAGGTCCACCAGAGAGACGAATGGAGACGGATTGTATTTGCAGCAAAGAACCTCAATGGCTCGGAACGCTGAAGAAGAAGAAGAAGTACACTCTTACACAAATGCATGTCAAGGTCAGACACACGACCTTTGAAGTACGTATCTAGGTGTGATGTACTCGCCTCAAGAGAGGAACAAAGAAGTAGTAGTATGACTACCAGTGCTAGAAGATGTAAAACTGTCACAACAATTGGCTAATGGTGATGGCAGTGATGTAACTTCATTAATTGGTTCTTTTCATATGCTGCCTGGCTCAGTTATATTTGCACTCTTAGTGACTGGTGCATTTTTGCCAGGCTCATCATCTGAGTTTTGACACTATATAGGGTTGTGAAACTCAACTAAGTGGCTATATGGTTTTCAGGAAAGGTGTATAAACTCAGCAAACCATAATATATTATTTTTTTTTATTATTATTAAAAACTCACAAAGCAGATGAATACATTCCACATGTAAATAAAGCACAAAATGTATGGGTGGGCCATTTAACTGTATCATTTATTATTTCCAATGTAACAACAACAACAAAAGTCAAATGCGCTATCTCGTAACACCAAGATCACAATATACAAAACACTGATTAGACCAGTTGTGCTGTATGGCTCTGAAACCTGGAGTACAACTAAAGGCGATGAAGTCTTGTTACAAACCTTTGAGAACAAAGTCTTAAGACGCAACTTTGGGCCCATTAGGGATACACAAAGTGGAGAGTGGAAAAGAAGAAGCAACAAAGACATTTACAATCTGTATAAGTCCCCGCTAATCACTGGTATCATGAAGGCTAATAGACTGCATGGCTGGAGTATATAGAAAGAATGGAAGATAGGGAAACAAAACTCGCTTACACTCAGGACATAAATTACCGTAGACCCCGAGGTAGACAAAGAAGATGGTGGAGAGATAATATATATACAGACCTACAAGCACTTGGAATCAGCAACCGGCAAGAAAATGTCAACCAGAGAGATGAATGGAGACAGCTTGTATCTGCAGCAAAGAACCTCAATGGCTGAAGTACATGAAGAAGAATAATGCTGAAAAAGAAGAAGAATGTAGCAAAATGTAAAACTAGCAGCTACACATCATGTGATGATAGGTAGTATGATGTTTTTAAGGACCAGCATATGATGTGTTAATTGCGTCAACAATAAATAATATGTTATTTATTCACTGAAATAAAAACTGAACAAAATATTGTGTACAGGATGCTACATTTCTGGGGTAAGGGGATGTGACAATGTAAACATATGTTAGGTGTCATCTGGAGTTAGCTTCCTCTCTTTTAAATGCATTTTTGCCTTAGCTAAAAATTTTACTGCATTCTATTCTACCATGTTATATTATATAAACTTGAAAGAAAAGAATAATACTTCTGTGATTTTTCTCATTTACAGACAAAAATGCATTAAAATTCAACAGAATACACAATATAAAAGCTACACATTTTAATACTAATTACATCCTCATAATTAATGTATATCTATATATATAAAAGACAATGTATGTATATATGTATGTCCTTTATTGTTCACGAATGGTCCATCTGACTGAGATGAAATCTTCTACAGACGACTTCTCATTCCCGTGCAGCCAACTGGCACAGTTTGTTAGTTTACAAACAGTTATTTACGTAATAAAATTTAATTTTTTAATTAAATTATAATTATCATTTTGCAAGGGGACTTAACTTAAGAAAAGTTATATCAAGGGACATAACTTTTAGTAGCATTGCTATATTATGTAATTTAAATAATTGTATTTTTCTCAAAGTTTTATAAAATGTTTATCTTCAGTTATCTACAGGCATATGCTTTATAATATAATGATAAAATCTCTAAGGCATCTTCAAAGTTTTCATAAAAATAATGCATCTATTTTAAATAAGTGAAAATTTTGTAACCCATTTTTCCCGCAACGGGAAAGGGCCAAATATATACCCTCTGTGAATCACAGTCGTATCTGGTATAAACAAAAAGAGAGAGAGAGAGCAGAGAGAGAGAGAGCAGAGAGAGAGAGCAGAGAGAGAGAGCAGAGAGAGAGAGCAGAGAGAGAGAGCAGAGAGAGAGAGCAGAGAGAGAGAGCAGAGAGAGAGAGCAGAGAGAGAGCAGAGAGCGCAGAGAGATGTACAAGTGTAATATGCATTCTGCTGAGGAGATGGAAATGAAGCAATGCAAGTAATGTGTGTTTACATGCACTATGCCACAAATATCATATTATCATAACTGTATACATATGTATTTGTTTTATTAACTCATCTGACACTTAACACTAACAAACGGCAATGCTCTGTAAAATACACAAACAAAAGAAACACGCATTACACTTTGTAAATATACATTGCTTTGTATGAAATAAACGTTTGATGGAGGGGAAAAAAATTAAGGCATCTTCAAAGTTTTAAAATAAAAAAATAATGGATCTATTTTATATATGTGAAAATTTTCTAACTCTGAACAATATCATCAAAATAGATAGATGGATGGATGGATGGGTGGGTGGATGAGTGGGTGGGTAGGTCAGTAGGTCGGTAGTTAGGTAGGTAGGTAGGTAGGTAGATTAGATTTGATAAGACAGACAGACAGACAGACAGACAGACAGACAGACAGACAGACAGACAGACAGACAGACAGACAGACAGACAGACAGACAGATAGATAGATAGATAGATAGATAGATAGATCCCCGCCATGGACTGGGTGAAGCCGGGCCGGGTCAGCTAGTATGTTTATAAATGCACATATTCCATATACATTAAACCACTGGTTTCAGCGTAGCTGTGATATTTTCAATTTTAGCCTTGATGATTTCTGTCCAGTTCTGACCAAGGTCCAGATCAACAAAACGTGTTGGTGCTGAAAACAATTTCTGGATGTTTTCTGAAGTTGGCACAGGTACATCCGAGGCTTTGATGGCTTCTGGAAATTTCAAGGGAGACGCTGTGGCCATGACAACCGATGGCACTCCATCATTTAAACTGTGAAAGATAATAAATGTGTAGCTTTATTATTTTTTTCATTTAACATTCTTCAGGCCAGTCTCCATGGCGAAGGAGTTATGGATGTGGTTTGTAATCCCTCTTACCCACGTTCAAAACACATCTGCGCACGATTTGGCAGCAGACCGCATTGCACTGGGTTTTAACGAATTGGTATGGGAGTCGGTCATTCAGAAAGCAATGGCAAACTATTTAATGTAAACTTGCCAAGACATCAAAAACAGCAATAAAATGCTAGTGTTGACAGCGATGTCCTGTAAAAGGATATGCAAACAATTTTTTAACAACAGTCTTTAGCACGATGCCAACAGCCAGCCAGTGTAACAGAAATCTGCTAGGCAATTACTAATACTTATATATGTTTTTACTCTATATAGGATAGTCACTATATAGGATAGTCACCCTTGTGTTACTGAAGGACATAATGGAAGCCAAGAACAGAAACACTGTTACCTACCACTCTTGTCATTAGATGCAAGTAAATAGGGTTGTTGTTAGGTAGCTAGTCTTCAGATTGTCCTTACTGCATATTGAACTATTCAGTCTATAATTGCTTGAATCCACTTCTTTTTTCTAAGAGGGTAGCGGTTGACAACACCAGTTATTTGTTGGTTGACTGTTCTTCTTTCGCCTGCTTCATGTCACTTTTGCCTGATTTCACATCTTTTGACTTCTTATTCTTGCAGTCTGGTCAGGGATTCACAATCACTATATTTGTTTAATCCCCCTGCCTCTTTGAGAGCTCTCACTTTATCAGTCCAGTTCATTGCTCATCCACTTTCCACAGTAGCCGGCTCACAAACCAACCAGCTTGTTCGTTTTGTCTTACACATTTTCACAAAACTTGACCTCCTCAAGGATTCCACCCACTGCCTTCAAGTCCAGTCCATTATTATCTTCCTGAGCATATGCCCTGAATCACTGAGGAAGCAGACCTGGGTGAAAGTCTGCGTCTCCAGCCAGACTATTGCTTTAGTCAGTGCTATGACCTCCATAGCCAGGCAACTTGCTGGCAAGGCCACCGCAGTCTTCCTTCCCAGTTCTTTCTCCAGTCTGAGTTGTGAAAGCCCATGAGCCTCTTGTGTCTTGTTAGTTGAATAGCCTTTACAGGACGTCACATTCAAGCCCAGCATTTTTTTTGCTGTTTGTGATTTCTTGGCAAGTTTACGTTCAGTAGTTTACCTTTGTTTTCTGAACGACCGGCACTCATATTATTTTGTGAAAATCAACACAAGGCAGTCTGCTGCCAAATCGCCTGCAGCAGTGTTTTGAATGCGGTATGTGGGATCACGAGTTCCGTGCGTAACCCCTTCACCACAGAGCTGGCTTTTGTGTCTAACAACGGAGAATGGTTGGCGTGAGACTGGCTTCCTCAACCTGTAGACAACCCTAGCTGCAAAATCCAACCAATCATGTACAAGTCTACAGAGGGCTGGGCTTGAGTTGGTTTAATGTCTAATTCCATTGGGAGAAGGAACGTTGAAGAAGAAATGAATTACATCACACAACATCAAGTGAATTACATCACACATCATCATCAAAAGAATTACATTACATATCATCAGCAAGAGAATTACATCACACATCATCAGCAACAGAATTACATCATACATCATCAGCAACAGAATTACATCACACAACATCAAGTGAATTACATCACACATCATCAAGTGAATTACATCACACATCATCAGCAAGAGAATTACATCACACATCATCAGCAAGAGAATTACATCACACATCATCAGCAACAGAATTACATCACACATCATCAGCAACAGAATTACATCACACATCATCAGCAACAGAATTACATCACACATCATCAGCAACAGAATTACATCACACATCATCAGCAACAGAATTACATCACACAACATCAAGTGAATTACATCACACAACATCAAGTGAATTACATCACACATCATCAGCAAGAGAATTACATCACACATCATCAGCAACAGAATTACATCACACATCATCAGCAACAGAATTACATCACACAACATCAAGTGAATTACATCACACAACATCAAGTGAATTACATCACACATCATCAGCAAGAGAATTACATCACACATCAACAGCAACAGAATTACATCACACATCATCAGCAACAGAGTTACATCACACATCATCAGCAACAGAATTACATCACACATCATCAAGTGAATCACATCGCACATCATCAAGTGAATTAAATTACACATCAGCACGTGAATTACATAACACATCATCATCAAGAGAATTACATCACACATCATCAGCAACAGAATTACATCACACATCATCAGCAAGTGAATTACATCACACATTATCAGCAAGAGAATTAAATTACAAATCAAGTGAATTACATTACACAACATCAGCAAGTGAATTATTTCACACATCATCAAGTGAATTACATTGCACATCAACAGGGAATGAATCACATCACACATCATAGCAAGAGAATTACATTACACAACATCAAGTGAATTACATTACACAACATCAGCAAATGAATTACATCACACATCATCAGAAAATGAATTACATCACATCATCAGCAAGTGAATTACATCACATGTCATCAGTGAGTGAATTACATCACATGTCATCAGCATGTGAATTACATCACACATCATCAGCAAATGAATTCCATCACATGTCATCAGCATGTGAATTACATCACACATCATCATGAAGTGAATTACATTACACATCAGCTCCAAGTAACACTTTCCCACAAGAAGAGCTTCTAACGTGTGAACCACAAATTGAAGAACCTGTTTTTGAATAAATCCTACATGTAATAACACGACTTAAAAACAATAAGGCAACAGGGGCTGATGGAATTGCTGCTGAATTTATAAAGGAAGGTGGCCAGGCATTACATCTAAAACTATACGAACTAATAATACAAATCTGGAGGACAGAAGAATTACCCCATGACTGGAAAGAGTCATTATTGATACCTATCTTTAAGAAAGGAGACAAGTTCCAATGTGGAAATTATAGAGGAATATCACTACTGCCCACAAGCTATAAGATACTATCCGCAGTATTACTAAATAGACTAAAACCATATTCAGAAGACATATTAGGTGACTACAAGGCGGGTTTTAAACAAAACAGATCAACAATAGATCAGATATTTATCTTACGACAAATAGCCGAGAAAAATTGAGAATATAAAAGAGATCTCCATAACATTTTTGTTGATTTTAAAAAGGCTTATGATAGTGTCCATAGGAATAGTCTATGGAATGCTTTGCGGGAGTTTGGAATACCAAGGAAGTTAATCAACATGACCAGACTATGCATGGAAAATACTTATAATATAGTAACATATAAAGGCAGGAAATCAGACCCTTTCCAAATATCATCTGGCTTGAAACAGGGTGATGCACTATCGCCGCTACTCTTCAATCTGGCTCTAGAGAAAGTTGTAAGGAAGGTAAAGGAGGAATGTGCTATTGGAGGAACATCCAGACTGCTTGGTTATGCAGATGATATAGATATTATAGGGGAAAATTAACAATAGACAGTGGAAATATTGACTCACTTAAAGGAAAAACCTCAACAAATAGGGCTGGTTATCAACCAAGATAAGACAGAATATATGGTAATTTCAAGAGAAGGAACAGCTAAAAACACTGGCAACATACAAATAGACAATATGACCATTAAAAGAATGGAAACACATACAAATAGACAATATGACCATTAAAAGAATGGAAACACATACAAATAGACAATATGACCATTAAAAGAATGGAAACATACAAATACCTGGGTACAATCTTCAACTGCTCCAACATAATAAGGGAAGAAATACAAGCTAGAATCAGCTCTGGAAATAAGATATACTATGCACTACAACATCAGCTAAAATCAAATGCGCTATCTCGTAACACCAAAATCACAATATACAAAACACTGATCAGACCAGTTGTGCTGTATGGCTCTGAAACCTGGAGTACAACTAAAGGAGACGAAGCCTTGTTACAAACCTTTGAGAACAAAGTCTTAAGATGCTTCTTTGGGCCCATTAAGAATACACAAATTTTAGAGTGGAAAAGAAGAAGCAACAAAGACATTTATGATCTGTTTAAGTCCCTGCTAATCACTGGTATCATGAAGGCTAATAGACTACAATGGCTGGGGCATATAGAAAGAATGGAAGACAATAGGGAAACAAAACTCGCTTACACTCAAGAAATAAATGACTGTAGACCCCAAGGTAGACCACGAAGACGGTGGAGAGATAATATACCTACAGACCTACAAGCACTTGGAATCAACGACTGGCAAGAGAAGGTCAACCAGAGAGACGAATGGAGACGGCTTGTATCTGCAGCAAAGAACCTCAATGGCTCGGAATGCTGAAGAAGAAGAAGAAGAAGAAGAAGAATCAAGAGAATTACATCTCACTGTTTTTTCAGGACTGTAGTAGATTTTACCTGATCTTGAACACCTGTGTTAGTACAGGTGAGTGTGTTAACAAGTATGTCCCCAGGGCTGTCTGTGCAAGCTGCCACAATCTTTTCCTAATCCACACTTGCCATTGCATCCCAGGGTGTGGGGAGCCTAAGCTTGCATTCCAAGGCCAGGTGTGGATGTGTCATATTTGTGTTTGTTTAGAGTAGAGCACCCTCGATGTTGTCCATCCATCATTTTCTTGGCCTTCGTCTGGATCTATATTCAGATCTTATTATTTTTTCATATGCTCTTTTTGGCAGCCGACCGGATTTCATTCTCATCGGATGTCCAAACTACTTTATTTGTTGCCATACACACAAAACCCATAATCTTCAGCAATAATGGCAGTCTGCTAAACTCAACCGTCACAAGATAACATCAATCACAGTGCTGCGGGTCATTGTCTGCCATAAAAACAAACTGCAGAGAAGACACTTAACAAAACCTTTAAATGACACTATACCTTTTTTTAAATAACAAGTAGTGGTAATTCCATAGCAGCCATGCTGTGTAAACTGCTAAGGATTTTAAAATACTATGTCATAACACACACAGGTAGAGGTGACTAGTTCTTTTATCACCAAAATGTCCTTCTGCAACTGACTGTTGTTGGTATAGATCCAGTAATGGCTGAATTATTGCCCTGTGGTCTAATGCCATGCAGTGATGTACGCTGTGTTCATCATTGGGAATGACCAATGTGCACTGACGGTGATCATGACACAATAACATAGCATGAGCTGTTGTTATGTTCTACATAGAGTGTACCATTTTTCCGGATTTGGTGAATGTAACAATTGTCTCATATATGTAAGAGAAGGACACTCACAAAAGGAGATATTCAACAATAACATAAGGATATCAATAATCTCACAAGGACACCAACAATCTCACAAGGGTATCAATGATATTAACAATCTCACAAGGATATCAACAATCTCACAAGGATATCAACAATCTCACAAGGATATCAACAATCTCACAAGGATAACAACAATCTCACAAAGACACCAACAATCTCACAAGGATATCAACAATCTCACAATGATATTAACAATCACACAAGGATATTAATAATCACACACGGATAACAACAATCTCACAAGGATATCAACAATCTCACAAGGATATCAACAATCTCACAAAGACATCAACAATCTCACAAGGATATCAACAATATCACAAGGATATTAACAATCACATAAGGATATTAATAATCACACAAGGATATCAACAATCTCACAAGGTTATCAAATGGATACAAATGTGTCTATATCTGCAATGCTGTCTTTTGTGTGAATTTCACTGTCTTTTTCAGTTCACTCAGTGGTCCATAGAGTTTATCTTCCACTATTGTCAATGAGCCAGTTTACTTTGATGTTTAGATCTTGTAGAATGTCAGCATTTGTCTTGTTTTTTCATCCTAGGCATTATAAAGAATGTTTCTGTAACATTTAATTCAAAAGCCCTGAATTTCTTCTTTATTCGTTATGAACCATTAAGGTCAATGCTAAGTAATATGCGTTGTGTTCAAAGTTGGACAAAAATTGTGATTTTCCTTGCACACTGGACTGATTGTTGCGTGTGGTTTAGCTTTCCCCAATACCAGTGTCCCTCGCCATCAGGCAAACCAACTCCGACTTCAGAGGTACTTGTAATTTACGTTCCCAAATCAAAGATGAGAAGTCAACATTTAGTCCAACTGACCGGTGTAGGGGTTGAACGCGTAACCTCATCATCAGCACATTCGATGTTTAAGAACAATATCCATTCTACCATGCTGATCTCCATGAAAATTGTGTTTTAGTTCTTCTTTGTCAGATTGTTACTTCCCCATTGGCACGTCATAATAACCCAGTTAAGTCAAGGACACCGACCTGCCGTTACGTTGTGAGTACCAGTACGAGACTCCTACTGCTGTGTGTGGACATATGATGTATTGGTTCTCTGTCCAGCATCTTCTGATTGTCTCCTTGATATTCTCATCTCCTGGCACCACATACACTTTCATCAAAGACTTCATCTGATTTTACATAACAAATAAAACATATTCATTGTACAACACATTTTTCAATATATATATATATATATATATATATATATATATATATATATATATATATATATATATATATATATATATATATATATATATATATATATATATATATCATCATCATCATTGGCACCTTGCCGTCTTGACAGACGATAGTTTGTAAGGGATGGAGTTTTTGACTCTCCATAGCACAAAGCCTGGGCTAAAATATAGAGATCATGTGTTGCCCATGCAGCATGATCCCTCTCTTGGCCTGCCTAGTTCACTCCAGAGGAAAGGTAACACCTCTACATCTGGAACAAGACAAGCTGCAGAAGCTGCTGGATCAGCAAAGCAATGCTCTAATTGTCCGCCTGTCAAAGCTTCGATCCTAGACCAGCCGCCAACCAAGGCTTAGGGCCTGATCTGCCCTGCCATGACACTTTGTCTTTAGGTTGCATTTCTTCGCACCAGGGTAAGGCTTGTACCCTCCCAATTGCGCTCTTCCGCCCGAAGCCATTGGCACAATGTGGGGTGTCGGGTTTGGTAAGCGTTCGGCGCTAACAGAAAGCAAGTAGTACCGTCTACTGTTATACGGTAGCTCAGTCATATCTGACTAAGACCTGACACAAATATATATATATATATATATATTTTTTTTTTTTTTTTTTTTTTTTCCGCGTTTCCATCCTGTTTCAGGATATTGCGGTCAACACCAGCATCTTTCAGCTGTATGTTGATTCCTAGGCTAGATTACGCTCATCAGCACGCCACGACTTTCTGAGCGACCGGCTCCATACTCTCATAAGTCACTTTTGCGATTCGAACCACTGCTAATTCTCGTCGCGTCACGTGACGAGAGTATTCGGGGTTAGCGGAGAAAGCTGCTAACCCCTCGGCCATGGAGCCGGCATATATATATATATATATATATATATATATATATATATATATATATATATATATATATATATATATATATATATATATATGATGGTGATCTGATCTCTCTCTCTCTGTCTCAGTCCATCTGTCTGTCTCTCTTTCTGTGTGTGTGTGTGCACGCGCGCGCGCACACGTGTGTGTGTGCATGTATGTGTGTGGGTGGGGGGGGGGGGTGTGTGTGGAAGAGAGAGAGAGAGAGAGAGAGAGAGAGAGAGAGAGAGAGAGAGTGGAGGAACTTTATTTTTAAAAGGTTGAGAATTGGCATGCAGAAACGTCTGAGATTCTGCCCTTCTCATCTCTCTGCTCTCATACATTATTTCATTCATACATCACTTATGAAGCAAATCTTACACAACAACAGAAACAATATGCATTATAAATGCGTAAAAACTGTGCAATAATCAATAATACATGACTCACTAAAACAAATTTGTGACATAGCAATTATAATTAGCTGAGGCAGATGTAGCGTACCATGATTCGCTTCCGTACATCATGATAAGTCAGGAATGGGAGTATATATTCCACAAATGAATTTTCATTGCTACACTTCTCAGTACTACTTTTGACACTAAAACAGAATGAGTGTGAGCATACACTATCTGATCCCAACTCCATAATCATGTGAGGCTGAGAGAAATCACAAAAGCCCTGGTTGTAAAGATTTTGGCCTGGTAATAAGTATGAATAAAACTAGCTTGATGAGTTATCATCATCATCATGTGCCATGCCCATAAGTATGGGCTGTCATGGTTCATCATCTCACACGATCACCAGTCTTGGATCAGGTCTATGTGCATATCCTGATTAGGCCATGTGGCCAAGCCATCCAGACATGTATCTCTTTGTCTTCCCCTTGCTCTTTTCCCATCAAGGCTGCCAGTTGTCACTAAGTTTTCATGTTTATTTCTCCTAACAACATGCCCAACAAATCTTAACTGTGTTCCTCCCTGTGTTAAACGCCCCAATGATGGCACATTTGAAGCTAGCAACGTGCAACGTTTTCATTTTCTTGTTGAAACTATAAGTTTCATTACTTTTCAGAAAAAAGACATGATATTCATCTGTAACAACAATAGCTAAACATACCTCGTTCAAAATGCTCACTGGAACATTGACTTCATTCTGGGCAATCTGGGACATAATCTTCTTAACTGTGTCACTGTCACCATTGCTGCACATGTGCCAGATTCGTTCCAGGTTATAACCAAACTGTTAATTCAAATTACAAACAAAAATTAGTGGATAAGAGAAACAGTTTCATATTATATTGCATAAAAGCACTTCATGTCCCCAATAGCTTTAACTGTTACATTTTTCAGTTTACAGATCTCAAAATGTGTCAAACATAATTAGAATTTGCTATCTTTGGAAACATTTCTATGGTAAATATTTTCATCTACATGACAAAAATAGGCCTACTAAGAGAGGTGTGAGACAGGGATGTGTAATGTCTCCAGATCTGTTTTCCCTGTACAGTGAAAGTATTTTCAGAAATATTGAAGATATGGAAGGAATCAACATTGGGGGACGATGCATCAATAACATTAGATATGCAGATGATACAGTCTTGATTGCAGACAATGAACAGGATCTGCAACATTTAGTAGATGCAGTTGTTACACAGTGAACAACGAGGGTTAGAATTAAATTGTAAAAAGACACAGATTATGGTCGTCACTAGGAAGAACGAAATACCACAATATAATATACAAGTAAATGGGAATATTCTTCAACAAGTGAATAGGTACAATTATCTCGGAACAGTAATAACATCTGATGGGAGATGCCTTAAAAAGATTAGAACAAGAATCGCCAAGGCAAAAGTAGCCTTTAGCAAGATGAAAAACATACTGACCAATAAAAAGATGTCAATTGAAACGAGAAAAAGAGTGCTGAGGTGCTACATAGAACCTGTACTTTTATATGGATGTAACGCTTGGACAATGAGCAGTCAAGCTGAAAAACATCTGATGGCTGTAGAAATGTTTCTGAGGAAAATGCAAAGAATACCATGGACAGCCAGAAAGACCAATGAACAAGTCCTTCAAGAAACAAATGAAGATCGTAAAATGATTAGAGATATTAGACACAGACAGTCAAAATTCTTTGGGCATGTTATGAGAAGAAATGAATTGGAGAACTTGGTGACAACTGGTAAGATCAAAGGGAACAGACCAAGAGGAAGACCTAGAAGCAAATACCTGGATGACCTGGCCTCGTGGCATGGTCGAGACAGAAACACTGAGCTGATCCACGACTCTGGTAATCGAGTGAGATGGCAAAACATGACCGCCCATGCTTACTGGCATGGCACATGATGGATGGACAAAAATAGTAACATCTAGGATGGTATTATCTTCTTCATTCCTCTTTTTTAGGGGATTGCATCACACATAGTCATGCCCCTCACAGTTTAGTGTGTCC
This sequence comes from Cepaea hortensis, assembly GCA_963921405.1. Lineage (NCBI taxonomy): Eukaryota > Metazoa > Mollusca > Gastropoda > Stylommatophora > Helicidae > Cepaea > Cepaea hortensis. Next base: position 59,508,653 of record OY992877.1, on the reverse strand, counting down.
GGTTTCAGTATATATCTGTTTACGGTTTGCTTCCTGCAGATAGATTCCATCCAGGGTAACCTGCTCTGGCTACCCATGGGTAGATTTTCTTTCCTAACAGTTTTGTCAGGGCAGTGGCTTTACAGGCAGTTCATTGTGATTTCCAACTGCTGTTAGAATTTGTACATGCACAACTTGCCATGAAGATCATGCGGACACGTAATAAGATTAGATACCAAATACAATAGTTTTGGGGAAATTCCCAGCCCTAAGCTGGGATTCAAACCCGCTACCTTAGAAGCCTGAGGCAGACACTGTAACCTCTCAGATCCCCCAGAAGGTATTGTAGTGGTAGGGTGGGTTAAATTGAAATACAAACCTGTTTTAACATCAGATATCACATGGAATACACCCATGATCAAGTAATATAAAACACACTCTACAAGAATGTCAAACCATGGTATCAGATGGAATACACCCATAATCATGTAATATAAAACATTCTACAAGAATATCAAACCATGGTATCTGATGGAATACACCCATGATCATGTAATATAAAACACACTCTACAACAGGGGTCACCAAACTACGGCCCACGGACAGGATCCGGCCCTCGACATAATTTTATCCGGCCCGCCAACGGTACTCGAACTTGCTTGATATAACGTATGGAACACGAGACATTGTGATACAATTTAAATGTAAATATTATGTTTAGAATAATAGGAGATCTTCACACATGAGGAGACCTCCTAGCTGCTATGTGTCTTAAATTTACTATTTTCAATTATAAATTATTGTATATAGATTTTCTTTTTTATTATAATCTTTGCTTATTTTGCACCATTCCAAGTCCTTCCCCGGCTGGTGGTAGAGCCGCCTACGCACTGAAGTTACCATGGTAACACACACACGCATATTTCCCTCCCCCAGATGCGTCCAGCTGTCAACAAAGGTCCAATGCTCCAGAAATATTTACTTTTTTTCGCCAGCCATCCATTTTATAGGTGTTGTAACAAGGATTTCTTTGCTTGACAGTGATAGGTAAGTGAACTACGAGTGTGAATAGAGACAATAAAGTAGCAAACATATCATAAAACTGCCATAGAAGCCTCGTGTTATTACAAAAATATTATCCCCAGCTCAGAAGAATTCCACGGTCAAGGTGATAATCAAGCTGGTCTCTAGGCCAGTGTTTTTCAACCTTTCTGCTGGAGGTGATCTGTAAAAGTACAGCGAAGTGACGGTGAACCGGCAATAACTCTAAGACAGTTCTGGTTTCATATTAATTTATTCATAATCAACAAACCTTCAATCAAGCCAGAAGTCACTCAGCTAAATCATACCTCCATATCGAAGGATGGGTCGTTCACAACTGACCTTGTTTCCAAGATCCTCGTCATCTCACGACCCATCCTAACTACCCCATATTATGGTGCTTGACCGTGCCCTATTTCCCTATTGACTATGCACACCTCGTTGCCCCTTCTTCCTATTCCTAACTCTGTTACATTTCCTCCCTTTCTTCAACCAAGACTTTTCCCTGAAAAGTCTTGATCCCACAACTCATTTACCCCACATCTATGACCCAAGACACTTAACCCAAAAATTCCACACAATCAAAGTTACTTCTTCTTCGTTTTATAAAGTCATAAGCAATCCGCTTACCACCTGAACTTACTCAACTCCCAACTACAGAAATCATATACCCCTTACTCATTACACTTCTCTCTATCCCCACTATTTATCGTAGTGCCAGCCGCCACGACCTACAACCCATACTTCTTCTTCGTAATAAAATCCACATATATCATATCACACAAGCTCATTCTTGTATATGTATCTATCGTACATCATAATATTTCTGCATTACAAGATCTTAGTTTTATACAACACATGACAACATATTTTCGGAATACTTTTTCTACTCTTCATAAGCAATCCGCTTACAATTTCAAACGCTGTACTCTTCTGATACCAACTCCCTATTGTCATCACCAACATTACTTACTAATTCTCTATTTTCAATCAACCTGAGAACACTCGCACATGATAGAAAGACAAGGAATCGGTGCGCACCGGAGATTTGAAGAAGTAGAACTCTTTCTCACAAAAAAAACACACTTAGCTAAATCACACACCTTTACCCCCCTATGTCATTTGAGACTTTATGTAATAAAGTCTAAAACAATTATCTCTTCTACAGTACCACTTATTATGGTAACAGTTTACGCTGCTATCTACAGCATCAAGTACCAACCATCAAAAATATTATTCACTCCCAAATGTCTATATATTACAGACAGTACACAATTAACAAGGTCCATCATCTCTCTAGACCTCTTCCCACTTTATACACATCAGCTCACATAACTAATCTTCTCTCATACCTCACTCAGAATTCCCTCTTAATTTCGCCGAAAATTTCAGCGACCCCTTAATGTCCATTTATTATGGGCATCTCTACTAAAACCTCTACTTATGCCGTTATCAACAGCAACAATATACTGCCCCTGAACTCATGTCCGTGACCTTCTAACCCCTCACTGCTTGCAATTAACGTTATTCTTTCTCATTCCATATATTACGGACCCTCAAAAACCCCATGTCATTTTGTCTCCACATTGACAATGTTCATTTCTCATTAACACACTTACAACCCTTTACTATTGTACTGCTATCCACCGTATCTAATCATTCTTCGGAGTCAAACATGGATTCAATTCATGTTTTGTTAATTGCCTGGCGTAGCACGTTACCCACTTCTTCTTCTATAAGCCAGCAATCTCGTGTCTCTTATGAAAGTACACCATGGCTCTTCTGATCCCATGGAAACTATGTTCTAAACTTTCCCCTCATTTACCCCACTGCTATATTCATTAATCTTTTTCCTCCCCAATATGGCGTCCAATCCATATCTCTTCAATTAATGCTCACTTAAATTCCCGATAACCATTTTACTTGTGTAGTAACCCCGTCACTTAAGTATGGCCTATGTTTCCACAACTTAACCTCCCAACGCTGATTATCACAGCAATCTTGCTAGTAGAATATACATAAACTTGTTATTCACAAGGAGAATGTGTCTCTCTTCTAGTTCTCAGTAGTTTATTACTATTTTCTGAACGAGGGGTCCTAAATAAAGCCCCATGTATTGTCTTTATTCCAGCCAACACCATAATTATTTAAAAATTAAACTTAACTTAATTAATTTCCAACATATATATAAACATACAAGACAATTCACGTAACTTATGAGTGAAGCGAAATAAAATCACAACAGGATATCATACCCCCCCCCCCCCCAAGTTTTTATACATTATTTATGTTTCCCCTCATATTAATTAAAGGTATTAACTCATTCAAAGAAAAACATATATTAAAATAATACAACATACATCCTACTCTATTGTTACCTAATACTACTGGCCTCTTTTACGGACCAGTAGTTTGTACGCAAAAGTCTAAGAACACAATAATCCTATTCTAAAATCAAATAATAACAATCATTTTACAGGACCAAATCAAGCAAAAAAACATATTATATATGAGGCATTAAAAGCTCAAATTCAATAAAAACAACTGTCTTCTCGCTAAAGAGAAGGTTTTCAAAAAAATATAATTCACTTAGAATTAACTACGTAAAGTGACCCAGCAACCTTGGCCTCCTATACGAACCAATGTAACACATATCTATTCACACAAGTCATTCCATTATTTTTATAAGCGAGAAAACACCACAACTCACTGCCAAGTATATATATATCTGTTATCTACAGACCAATTCCTAAGTTAAAACAATATCTGTTCTCTCAATAAAAGTCATTAACCATAAATGACCGTCAATCATTGATTCTCTCCCCTCACAATATTCTATCTTTTACCAGACTAACTCCTAACACATCACAATATCTGGAATATCAGCCTAACCAACCGCTGTCAACTGCAGCTCAAATCACTTCACTTACTACTATTGTGGCGGCTATCCCAGCACACTACAACTCATTTCTCTACTAAAGGAAACCGTACTTCGACACACTAATTGTTTCCCTTGGATTTGTTCCAAGTATTACTACAACTACTTAATCATTATTACCGTTATCTACGGTATCTCCATCCTCCTACGTCCAACAAAACTTTGTCTATTTATTATAGACCTCTCACCAATACAACTAATTCTACTTTTAAGTTTCTCGTCTATCCGACGCAAGTAATATTTCATTCTCCTGCATCAGTACTTTCAACATCTCACCACAACAACTCTAAGCTATCCTCAAGTCTCTCCTAGCGTTCTTGCACCGCGATGATACTAGTCACACTTATCGGAACATGTTCTCATGTTCTCCAACATTCATTAATCTTGTTTATCTCCGTATCTTTCACTCCTCTTCCTATTTATCGGGATTCTTACAGAACAGCGACTCACACCACTTATAACTGACAACGGACCTCACTTTCCTCATTTCTCAGTATTAGGCATTCATACTTCCACCTGTCCCTGTCAAGAATACTAAACATATTTTATGAAACGTCATTCAGAATGTTAACTCTCTTTCTGTCAACCTGTCATAAATTCCGTCCAAGATCACACATTCCAAACAAAAGACATCACACCTTTCTAATCATGTTCTTTCTATCTCTCAATTTTCATATACTCAGTTACTTTATGCTCCACGTTTTATCAACATCACTTATCAGCTACTCTTCGCATATTCACACGGTATTCGTATTTTATGTTTGCTCAGACAGTGATACCCAACCTCGCTCTTATCTCACGACTACTCTCGCATCGCGACAAACACCTGTTTATCTATACTTATACTCACGCACGTACTAAACGCCTCGTACATGCATGCGGTACTTATCACTTGTCATCTTCCTATTCTTTCTCGACGCACATATGTTTGTCTACATTTTTACACCTACAAGAACAACCGATTATCAGACAACCTACTTCAACACTCAACAGGACTTTCACAATTCAACTGTTTTCTTATTTCTACTTTTCTCACTCATACTCTCCTTTTCAAAGGTCATTACCTAAGCATTATCTCTCGCAAACTATATCTCTCTTACACACTAACCAGCGCTATCAACGATCTCTCAGAACAAACTTCACTCCGACGAGCCACTAACCTCGTAACTATCATTCTATACTTCTCCACACAACAAGTTTCTCAGATTTAATCAGCTCTTCTTTCTCCGCAAGCATGACGTAATAACTTCTACAGTCTTTTACTCTTAATATTCTCGCGTTCAACTGGCTATTTTACACATGATACTCAATTTCTCCTCAATCTATATCTCCTCATCAGACACTCTCGGTTCAGCTGTCAACAATACTATACTTACTTCTCAAACTACCAAGCGAAACTATCTCAGACATCATGTCATAGCTCTGAGTCGAACCATCCACTCTAGTACGAGCATTCATACTTAGTTTATCTCCCTACTAATTCTGTGCTGAATCTACTCTACTTTAATCACTCCAGTTATACATCACTCAACGTGATTAACTCTCTGTATCTATCTATTCCGGACAAAGGACTATTTTTACCTTGTTTACTCTCCCTACATCGCAACTAAACACAAGATATCCTGTATTACGTATCCACGTAGAATATCATTTGCCGTAACTCTCTATCCTCAACAACACTATTGCCTACCTTGTATCATGTGATGCTACACCAAAAAAATTCATCTGCCTATTTTAGACAGCTCATATGTATTTGCTCAAACCTGCTCGTATCGGTTATTTAAATACAACCATGGTCTTACCGATTTCATGAGACTTCTAGCTTTTTCCAGCGAGGCTTCAGCTGTTTGCTGTTTTTGTGTTCCACTTTCTACTAGGCAAACATCTTTCCTTTTGGAAGTATCTTTCTCTCTTTCTCTTGGTATTCGTCTCCTAGCCTTCCCTACTTTCCTGTCATATAAACTGGTATCTAGTTCTAAAGAGTCACCAACCAAAACTCTGTCCGTCTGTCCACCAGCAAGCCCACCGTATGAGGAAACATCACGCTTTGAGTCAGGATCTGTTCATAGTGCAATCCTCTCATGCTCTGAATCATCAGTATCTGTAGTTGTTTCAGCAGCATAGTATTTACTATAAAATGTGGCGGTAGAGGTAGAAATATCCTCTCCATAACCTGAACTCTCACACCTAATATTTCTACACCATTTAGGGATTAATTTAATGTCTATACCTGAGGAACTTGACATAGCAGTACCTCTATTAACAATCATACTATTCCTTTCCTTAATACTTTTCTTCACCCGTCTTTTAACATCTTTGGCACTTGTCTGTTTATCTTTCTTAATTTCAACCGTGTCTCCCTTAGTCAAGTAAGTTGGTTTTGACTGAATTTCTATTAAGTCAGTTTGACTTCCCTTCGTTACTTTGCTAGTCGGTTGTACCTGGACTTTTTTCTCTACTGTATCAACTGGTGTCTGCGTGTTTTCTTCTACCACCTCAATCACCTGTGTCTGAGTCTCTCTTTCTTGTCTGACACAAAAGACTGAAGATACCTCCTGACTACACAAAATCTTATCTATGTTTCTTTCTCTGTTATTCAACTTTGCTACCGAATATCGCAGGTGTCTGATCTGAAACCAGTTCTCTCGCAAGGCCTTTGCGTTATCACTCTTTGAAGGCCAAGACCACCGTTTCCTTTTCTGACCATTACCAATTCCTACATGTTTCTGTGTCTCACTTTTATCTACTTTCATATGTATATGGCTGACAACTTTAGAATTGTAACCACACCAGTTATCATTCCTATTGACTGGCTGCCATCTATTGGGCTTGTCTATACCATAATATCTCCTACCTGTCTCGTGCTCCGTTCGTTCAGGCGTCTGTCTTTATATCAATTCTATCATAGACGAAATTCTATCTACGTCCATTTTTAAGCCATCCATCAACTCTGTCACACGTCCTAACTTCCTATAAAAGATTTCCATAGTAACTCACCACGCTTTTATGATATAAAGCCTTGTTGTTTTCAATACGTAGGCAGCTTTCCTATCGCTAGCACATACTCTGAAAAAGGTTACTCAAAGCCAAATCTTAAAAAAAAATGCATCAGGTTTTCAATTCTTCAATTCTATCTTAAAACAAATAATTATACACATATGCCTACTCCTTAACTAATTTAAATTAAACTTCGCTTACTCAGCCAACATTGTTCTTCGGTTCTACACAAACGGACAGGCAATGACTTCCAGGATCTCTCAGGATGCTCGAGCAAAAACGTTCCCAAATCAGTGTCATTCCATATCACACACTGGGCAGAGAGGCATGATGGAGAAAGAAAATCCAGCGATACGACGACCTCACAGCAACGGTTAAGTTAACAGCCCCGATAATACAGCATCCTCAAGGCAGGCAGGCATCTTGGTTGCCAGCATAGTGACGCCCAAGGACTGCGGTTTCTGACAAGGCCTGGAACAATTGACTGCGTTCAAAGAGCAGCACCTCCCAACTTCACACGATTAGACATCGATCAGAGAGCAGCTTTTCTCGACAGTAGGCCCTCACCACGATCGGACTGCGATCAGAGAGCAGCTTTGGTCAGTTCCCTGACACAACATTGTACGGCAGCGGCCCTGGTAGGTAGCCCGTTGAAACAACCGACAATGCAGGTAAAAAATGTAAAGCGGCGGCTATAACAAGCCTCTTGAAGTGAACAGTGTAAAGCGACGGCTATACCAAGCCTCTTGAAAATGATAAAAGTTCAGGCAATGGCTATGGTAACGAGCAGGCTGTGTGGCAACGATTCAGTCTACTTACTATGTATGGCGGAATGCAGAAGTCTTTGAAGTCCCTGCAACAGTGGGAGGTACGATCAGAAGTAGGTATCTCCATGTCGTCCGCCAAAATCAATCCCGTTAGCAAACCGCTCGAACAACAATGCCACAGTGCCCGGCGAGGACTTGACAGCGACTCTCTCACACAACAGAGCCGGGAGACTTGACAGCGGCTCTCGCACACAACAGAGCCCGGAGACTTGACAACGGCTCTCACACACCAGTAAGGCCCGAAAACGACTTGAGAGCGGACTGGACTTCACCACCAGTAAGGCTCGAAAACGACCGCATACAGATTCTTGTAGAAACTTCTTGAAATCTGTTCAGCAGAGGTTTGATAACGTGCCAATGTCAAAGGCACCGCATTTTCCCAACAAGCGCAGTATGAAGTAGTGGCTGTATCAAATATAGTGGCCCAGTTCCTCCGCTATGTACCGCGACAATTGAAGTTGTTCATCCTGGTCATTGGGCAACATTTCTGTACTGTAACAGTACAGCGAAGTGACGGTGAACCGGCAATAACTCTAAGACAGTTCTGGTTTCATATTAATTTATTCATAATCAACAAACCTTCAATCAAGCCAGAAGTCACTCAGCTAAATCATACCTCCATATCGAAGGATAGGTCGTTCACAACTGACCTTGTTTCCAAGATCCTCGTCATCTCACGACCCATCCTAACTACCCCATATTATGGTGCTTGACCGTGCCCTATTTCCCTATTGACTATGCACACCTTGTTGCCCCTTCTTCCTATTCCTAACTCTGTTACAGATCCTTACGCAAATTTTTACACTACTCGAGGAACTCTGTGCGATGATCCAAGTGTCTGTCCTACTTTATGTAATAAACCAGATGGAAGAAATGTTGCATTTAGGCGATTTTGGTCTGTTTCGGCTGAACCCCTGGCTGCCACTTGTGGAACCCCAGTTGAAAAACTCTGTTCTGGGCTGTTTATTTAGGCCGGCCCTATTTATGTTAGTTAGTTAGTTGGTCGAGGTTCCAACTTCACGGCAACAGGTCGTCCCCATTATGCTCTGTTCCTGTGCCAGTGAATATCACACAAAATGTTCCCCACTGTCCAATGTGAAAAGTGGAACAGACAGGAGTCTTGGCAATCCACCAGCCCGCACAGGTACACTGTGCATAATGCCGCCACCAGAATGCGAACACAAAGTCGTCCACGAAGACCACAGTTCATTGTCGATGGAATTGGCAGTCACCAGAAAGACCTCACTGACCCGGGTTTTCTCACATGGCTCGGTCTCTATCCGCAGGGCGACCCGCCGAAAGTGTCGCATAAAGCACAAACTCTGTAGCTCCAGCGCCAACTCCCAGGAGTCTCCTGAAAAATGCACTCGTGAACCGAAAAGGCAAACCAGTCAATTCAGCAACAGCCGGTAGCCATTGGTCCAAACATGCAGGTCACTGTACAAACAAGGCGGACATGTAAAAGCATTCCACATGAATATCACAGCTCACAGAGTCGTGCCACGCACTCACTCAGTAGCAGGGTGAAGGAACCATATACTACCAGTCAACATGAGGAAAATGCGAAATGCAAACCGCAGCCACAAAGATTAATACTCCAGAGGCTGTAGCGGTTCAATGCCTAACCGCCTATCCAGGATAGGAGAACCTCTTCTGTGATCTCTAAAGAATCATCAAAGGATTTTGGAGAAAGCTGTCATTGTTTAAAGCACAACTGGAAGGAGAAAACTTCTCATTTTCACTGTTTTGAAGAGTTTTGCGCTACAATCGCCGAAGATGTCAACCTCGATTTTCCAAAAGAAATTATTTGTGACTTGAAGAAGCATTTTTTGGAGAGACAGAATTTAGAGTGGCATTCTTCTGTGCCAGAATCCGCTTGAATGTAACCTTGATGATGTGCCAGTTGAAATAAATATGGAGCTCACTGATTTGCAAGCATATGACTTGTTGAAAGAGAAGCACAGAGAAGGAAAACTTGTTGAATTTTACCGCTGCTTACCTGATGTTGAATTTCCAAAACTGAAATAATTTTATGCTCGTACAGCATCAGTGTTTGGAACAACATATGTCTGTGAGCAAACATTTTCAAAAATAAAGTATATGAAGTCAACACATCGAACAAGATTGACTGATGGACATTTGAAAGCAATTCTCTTGATTGACACATCGAACGAGATTGACTGAAAGCAATTCTCTTAATTATATACAGCAATTCCAAACCAAACATTGATGATATCTTGAAAGCCAAATATCAGTTTCACAAATCTCACTAACCCTTTCTGCTGCTTAGTTTGGGAGATTCAGATATTTGCACACTAGGTCTGATGTAGCCGGTCTCCCTGGCCTAGGAGTTAAACGACTTTCTCTGTAATCCCGTTTATCCATGTAGTGTAACCCAGCATGCGAGAATTGATAGCGGTTCTCGCTGTATTGGTAACTTACGGGATAAGTGAGCTGGCCGCTCAGAAAGCAATGGCAAACTATTGAGCATAATCTTGCCAAGAAATCAACAACAGTGGTAAAATGCTGGTGTTGACAGCGATGTCCTGAAAACGGTTTGCGGAAAAAAAGGTCTAATGTAACTCTTTTTGCTAACGTCGCCTTCATTGATAGCTTTTTTAAGTAAATAAATATGTTGGTTGTCTTTGTTTTTTGTGCACTGCACGCCACTCACCCATGATTAACTTTAGTTTTTCGTCTTTTTACCCAGAGCTTTTGTTCTTGCTTGCAAGTATTGTTAAAGTTATTTGCATACCGTTTACAGGACTTTTGCAGTCAACACCAACATTTTTTGCTGTTGTTGATGTCTTGGCAAGTTTACGTTCAGTAGTTTGCCATTGCTTTCTGAACGACCGACACCCATACCATAGCTTAAAAAACCAGTGCAATGCAGTCTGCTGCCAAATTGCGTGCAGCCGTGTGTCGAACGCGGGTATACAGGATTACAAACCACGTCCGTACGACCTTCGCCATAGAGCCGGCACAAGTATTGTACATAATGAGTATGCGGCCCGCGCTCGTGATTTTGTCAGTTATCCAGCCCGCTGTGAAAAATGTTTGGTGACCCCTGCTCTACAAGAATGTCAAACCATGGTATCTGATGGAATTGACCCTATGATCATGTAATATAAAACATTCTACAAGACTGCCAGAACCAATGTTAGTCCATGAAAGGTGACTGGTGTGTTACTGTGCTACATTTGTTCACTTGATAAGAGGTTACTTAATGATTCTTAGCTTCCCCCAGATGGTACTGTACTGGTAGGGTGAGCTAAACTGAAATATTAACCCGCATTAACATCAGGTATAAGATGAAATACACCCCATGATCATGTAATATAAAACACTCTACAAGAATGTCAAACCATGGTATCAGATGGAATACACCCATGATCATGTAATATAAAACACACTCTACAAGAATGTCAAACCACGGTATCAGATGGAATACACCCATGATCATGTAATATAAAACACATTCTACAAGAATGTCAAACCACGGTATCAGATGGAATACACCCATGATCATGTAATATAAAACACATTCTACAAGAATATCAAACCACGGTATCAGATGGAATGCACCCATAATCATGTAATATAAAACACATTCTACAAGAATGTCAAACCACGGTATGAGATGGAATACACCCATGATCATGTAATATAAAACACATTCTAAAAGACTGTCAAACCATGGTATCAGATGGAATACACCCATGATCATGTAATATAAAACACATTCTAAAAGACTGTCAAACCATGGTATCAGATGGAATACACCCTGATCATGTAATATAAAACACATTCTACAAGAATGTCAAACCACGGTATCAGATGGAATACACCCTGATCATGTAATATAAAACACACTCTACAAGAATGTCAAACCATGGTATCTAATGGAATACACACATGATCACGTAATATAAAACACACTCTACAAGAATGTCAAACCACGGTATCAGATGGAATACACCCATGATCATGTAATATAAAACACATTCTACAAGAATGTCAAACCACGGTATCAGATGGAATACACCCATGATCATGTAATATAAAACACATTCTAAAAGACTGTCAAACCATGGTATCAGATGGAATACACCCATGATCATGTAATATAAAACACATTCTAAAAGACTGTCAAACCATGGTATCAGATGGAATACACCCTGATCATGTAATATAAAACACATTCTACAAGAATGTCAAACCATGGTATCAGATGGAATACACCCATGATCATGTAATATAAAACAGATACATATGGTTACAGTAAAACTGAGATGGGTTCAACCCCTACACCGGTCAGCTGAACGAAAATGTTGACGTATCATCCTTAACTTGGTAAGATACATTACAAATACCTCAGAAGTCGGAGTGGGTTCACCTGATGGCGAGGAGCACTGATAAAAGGGAAAGCTAATCCACATACAAAAATGAGTCCAGTGCACTAGACATAGTTCCATGTGTATAGACTACGCTTGAGTTCAAAGCGAGCAAATGCACACACAAAAACTTTTGATAATAGAGAGAGGCATAAAAAACATTGAGAAGAGCATTAGAGACAGAGTTGAATAATACAGGTAGAACATGGGCATGAAAGGAGTTGCAAGAGGCAGCAAAGGGTGGCAGGGCATGGTGTAAGTTGGTTGAGGAAACATGCTTCATTGAGAGATAAAAGGTAAAGGAGAAAACTGTTAAATGGTAGTTTCTGACCTGAACGTCCATGGCTGGTGCAAGGGTAGACTGAAGGGGCTCAAGCTGACATCTCCCGGTCTCCATCATGCGTGACATCACGTTGTTATGATTGACAGCACTGACAAATCTGACTGGAAGCCCCATAGTTCTGGCAATGAGGCCACCTAAAATAAGAAACAAAAACAATGAGTTGAAATTCTAAGAAAATGTTTCTCAACAACAAACCAGAACCCTCAGAAATGGAGACAAATGGTGCAATAAAAAGAAAATTGCCATTTATTTATTAGATTATTTTGTAATTTGATATATAGTGCAATAAGCTCCGGAGAGAGCATTGCATTCTGATGGTCATGGGCTCATTTCGGGACTGCATTGTTCAGACCATAGTACAATTTCTCTAGAGCACCTAAGGGAGATCACTGCTGGAAACACAGTTTGTGCTTTGTGCCATGCTATCAGTAGGTGACTTGCCCTTGTGCAGAGGGGGACTGAGCCAGATGGAGTCACACTTGGTGCAATGAAGTCAATACTCTCACCTTTAATCTCGTTAACTTTTAGTTCACAGTTACATAAAAAACAGTCATCAGCATGGCCAAGTGGGTAAGAGTGCTTGCTCTTAAACTGCCGATGCGCTGATGCTGAGGTAGTAGGTTCAATCCCTGCATTGGTTGGTTGGACTAAAATATTGATGTCTCATCCTTGATTTGAAAATGTAAATTACAAGCATCTCAAAAGTCTGAGTGGGATCAACTTGCTTGCTTGCTTGTGTTCGTTGGCTTGAGCTCCAACGCGAGATACTGTATGTCGGATGAAGGCATCCTGTTGTCCAACATCAGTGTGATGTCATACAGGATCTGAGGTTTGCGTGAGTATCCGTTGTCCCATGTCGGCTTATTGGTGTGCAGACTGTTGGTTCCTCGCCGTACAGGCAGACATCTCCGACTTCGGAGGAATTGGCGATCCTACTGACTTTAGCCAGGACCCTGAAGGGACTTGTTGCCCAGGACGCTCGACGAGGACGTGTCAATAGGTCTTGGCCAGTATATAACCCGGCCCTGTGCCTTGGAAACACCTCTGCGTCCCTGGTAATACGGAAAGCTAATCCACACACAAAAGTCAATCAAGTGCACTAGAAATAGTAGCACGTGTATGGAACAGGCTTGAGTTCAAAGTGAGCAACGGCAAAAAAAATAAACAGTCAGCACTCACTTTCCCCATAATCTACCTGTCACATTGCCTCCTCCTCCAGTTGGAACTATCACCTCAACTTCTTTGCCTATGTCTGAGCACAGCTGAAAGAGACACACACTGTATCTTACACATTGAAACATAGTGAGGAATTAGCTGTAGGTTACTTATTTTATAAACGCATATTGTCAGCACAGCTAGAACTATGTAACACTGAATTTACAGAGTGCTTAATCAAAGAAAGCCACAGTATTTTACTGGCTAGGTGCTCACCTTCTGGCCCAGTGGAATTGAGTTTGAATGTGCACCGGAGATGAATTTTTTTTTTACTCCAAGTTTAACTCAGCCTAAATTGGTAACAGAAAATGTCTTACGAAATAAAAGCGGCAGGTATGATACTGACCCAATCACCCGCAGATTGCCAATTGGTCTATATAAATATGGGTCCAGAACCACATGCATAATTCTCTTAAAGGTGTCTAAAGGGCCCTTTACTTTACATACTTAGTTAAAGACATATACTGAAAAATGTTGGCCTTTTCAGTGACTCAGTTTTGGATAAAATATTGGTTTTTTTTAACAACATGTACGAATAAACAGTTTACTCACTTGGAGATTGGTACAATCTTTAAGCGAGTAAACTGACTGTTTATTATATCCTGGGAAACAACAAGTACTTGATTATACTGCAGTGTAGACTTCCTTGTGTGCACTTATTTTCAGCTGAAGGGCTCTCTGAAGTAAGTTTTGTCACTTCTTGTCTCTTGTCCTAACACAATGACCAATGGTCAGTCTCAGTGACATTTTCAAGCCTATTAAATATTTTCCATGATAGTATTTCTCAACATATATTGAAATGAAATACTCACATTTTTCAGTCACAATACAATCTGGACAAAATTACCTAAAATAGAAAATACAGTACCTAACTATTTTTAGCACATTTGCTTCATGGTGGCTTGACATTTGTCAACTACATACGTACTTTCTTGACTCTCGCACTCATCCTGTGTTCTATATACAAATGTAATCACTGAATATATGATTTAGTTTTCAGATACAATCTGCTGTAGAATTCACAACCACAGTGGCATAGTGGTTTGTGTACCTGCTTCATAATACAGTGTTCTGGTTCAATCCCCAGCAGTGGCAGAATTCATTTCTCTAATCAGTACAGCTCTTAGATTGACCCAGCCTCATACAATGGGTAAACGATCATTTTCAGAATTTTCTGGGATGTATCTGAGACAGAAAGGTAGCAAGGAAGAGAACTTGTCACCACACCTCATTAAGCTGCGGCCTAGTATATGTGAGATACTTCTAGTTGGGTTTGAAGTATTAAGCCTTTATATATTTCAGACCATGGTATAATGAGGTTGGGGGAGGGTGGAAAATGTCCTTCCTCGTAGTTTTTCCTTCACAGAAAAATTATTTTTTTTATTTTATTTTTTTTTTTTTTTTTAAATTGCATATCCCTTACGGGACGTTGCAGTCAACACCAGCATTTTCAGCTGCTGTTGATGTACTAGGCAAGTGTTACGTTCAGTAGTTTGCCATTGCTTTCTGAACGACCGGCCCCTATACCTTTTTCGAAAAATTATAAATAAAATTTGGTGGAACTGCGGTAAAGCTGTGAAAATGTAAACAATATAAAATGACAGAAAGTAATGCAGCTTCACATAACAGAACTACGACACATACAGGACATTGCAGTGACTAGCCTTCATCAGCAAACAAACACATACTCAAGACACAACACACAGTCATGAAAAATGTAGTCACCGGACGGTCTTCTCCATGACTGTGTGCTGTGTCTTGTGTGTGTGTTTGTTTGCTGATGAAGGCTAGTCACCGCAACGTCCTGTATAAGTCATAGATCTGTTATGTGAAGCGGCATTACTTTGTGTCATTTTATATTGTTTACAGAAAAATTATAGAAATTATTTCATGAGCTGGCTCGACCCCATTGCCACATAGGTCAGAAAATAATCATGGCACTGGGGTCTGAACCCGACCCACTGTCTTGATAAAAAAAATATATATATACAGAAAGTAGATGCTTCCACTTCTTCTTTCGTTCAGTTGAAATTAGTTGTCTCTTGTATGAATTTAGCAGTCTATTTTAGTTCACTCAGTGGTCCATAGTGTATCTATCACTGTTGTTTCTCTAGGTCAAAGGTTTGCCTAGATATGTCATATTTTGGGCAGACTTGGAGTGTGTGATCTGCTGTCTGCGGCACCAATCCACTTGTGCTCATAGCTGAATCTCCAATCTTTAATTCTGTATATATGTGGTTGCATAATCTATTGTGTCCCGTTCTGAAGTGCAGAATAATGATAAGTAAATACTGATAGCTGGTCTCTCTGGCTGAGGGGTTACACGACTTTCTCCATAATCCCGTTTATCCACGCAGGGTCTTGCAGCGCGCAAGAATTGGAAGCAGTTCTACTCAGCGGGATACTGAGCCAGCCGCTCAGAAAGCAATGGCAAACTACTGAGTGTAATCTTGCCAAAAAACCAACAATCAACTGAAAGATGCTGATGTTGACAGTGATGTCCTGTAAAAGGATATGCGAAAAAAAAATATACTGATAATAAGAGCAAACAATGCCTATCGGACAAGTCAGAAAATCATCACTGACTTCAACAGGAAACACACAAACTCTAGGAAAAGAGAACAAACAAGGGTATGATACAGTACCACTTAAATGTACCTTAAAGTAAGAATAGAAGTAATGAACCATCTGGATAATTATGCGGCCAAAATTCAGTGAATTTATTGATGACAAGTTGTGTTTCTTGACAAAGGTTGCATCATCAAATATCTCTCTGGCGATTTCATCAATATCATCTGAAGTACCATCAGCTGCGAATAAAAACATTTACCTGAGTGAGCTTACAATCTAAAAGTTGAATGTTAGTGTCTCATTATGCCTGAATTATTATTTCAGCTTCCTCAGCCTGTGTTGCAAGTGCTGATTGGTCTAATCAATTAAGATGCTAGCACCATATGCCATCACACCTCAAGATGTTTGAAAAGGGGTTCTTTACTACTAAACTTACAAGAGGACTGACTATATGTAGAAATACTGATAAAGCAATGCATAGCATATCTCTCTCTCTCTCTCTCTCTCTCTCTCTCTCTCTCTCTCTCTCTCTCTCTCTCTCTCTCTCTCTCTTTCTCTCTCTCTCTCTCTCTCGCGTTGTCTCTGTCTCACTCACTCACTCATGCATGCATACACACACATACATACACTCACCTACATATATTCAGATTTGTTATATAAACTTGTGTTAACATATACACACATACATACCTCTATACACATGAACATTCTTGTCCAAAGCTGTTGTCATCTGCCTTTCCTGTATCTCTGTACACCGTCCACGTGTTAGTATCACAATTATATCTATAAACTCACATCCACGTACAGCCTCAATAGCAGCACTTCCAGTATCTCCAGACGTGACTAGATGAAATATTTAATATGAATTATATGAATTGATTTGGTGTGGGGAAAAATACTTAACTTTTGTATTAACCATTTGAACATATGATCTATATGTATTGCTTAATCAAGACAGTAAAACACATTTAAAACATGACACTAATGTACCTCTGCAAATTTTAAAAGATGAACACTTATTTGTAACTGTGTTCACTTTTTTGTAATTAATAAGAGTTAGTTATTTAAATCTATATGACCATAGACTGTTATGTTGTGACAGTTATTTCAATCCACATGACCACAGACAGTTATGTTTTGACAGTTATTTCAATCCATATGACCATAGGTGTTATGTTTTGACAGTTATTTCAATCCATATGACCATAGACAGTTATGTTTTGACTGTTATTTCAATCCATATGACCATAGGCTGTTATGTTTTGACAGTTATTTCAATCCATATGACCATAGACAGTTATGTTTTGACAGTTATTTCAATTTATATGACCATAGGCTGTTATGTTTTGACAGTTATTTCAATCCATATGACCATAGGCTGTTATTTTTTAACAGTTATTTCAATCCATATGACCATAGACAGTTATGTTTTGACAGTTATTTCAATCCATATGACCATAGGCTGTTATGTTTTGACAGTTATTTCAATCCATATGACCATAGGCTGTTATGTTTTGACAGTTATTTCAATCCATATGACCATAGGCTGTTATGTTTTGACAGTTATTTCAATCCATATGACCATAGGCTGTTATGTTTTGACAGAGACACAACCAGCGTTGAGTGAATTCTTAAAAACACAAAAGTGCTGTCTTCTTCAGCAAATATTCAAAGGCATGTGTGGTATCTGATTCTGTGGTGCATTCATTGCAAACATACTTGAACTGCTTCTCAAGTGTTCATATTAGGTGATTCTAAGATGCATACATACCTGCACTGTTTGTCAAGTGTTAGTCTCAGCTGATTCTGTGGTTGGTGAAATCCCACCTGCGCTGCTTCTCAAATGTTAGTTTTAGCTGATTATGTAGTGTATTCACATCTGCACTGTTTCTTGTCAGTTTTAGCTGTTTATATGGTGCAAATATACCTGCACTGCTTTTTTTTTTTTCAAGATAAATATATTGGATTTATGGATTTCGATTAATTGAAATATGGAATAATGGATTTGAGTATTTATAGAAATATCAGAGGTGAAGTTACAGATAAAATGACATCTGTGAATCTGTTTATGTTTTTGTGAATGCTGTTTTATGTAAAAACTTTACTATTATATGTCTAGATGGTATGTAATAAATTTACATATACAAAAATATTTAAAACCCCATTTTGGTAAAACCTTAAAAAACAAGTATTTTACTATGAAAACTTAGGTGACCAGAAGATAGTAAAATATTTTAACTCCCTTCCTATGCTCACATGTTTAGCAATGATAAATAACTACAGTGAGACTCACCAACAAGAAGTGTCCTATGTTGCCGAGACTTGCTCAGATAGTAATTGTAAAAGCTTCCCATGCAGCTCAAGGCAAGGTCTTTGAAGGCCAAACTTCTTCCATGATAAAGCTCTGCAACATTCAGTCCTTCAGCGAGCTCAGTTATATTAACCACTTCAGGAATACTGAATGTTGAAAATGATTTCTCCAAGATACCTGGATGTACATGTTTCCAAAAACATTTATTTCAGCAATCACACAGCAATAGATAACTTCAGACTAAAATATGAGAGTGTTTTACTGCTGACACTTATAACTGGAATGTAACTATTTTTAAATGGTTCTGCTTAATTAATCATAAAGGCAACAGAAATATACATACTAACATATTAAAAGATATTTCTGATGAGGGTTCAAAATCAGCTGCAAATGATTTGTAAGCAGACCATTTTGAATTTATTTCAATTTCATGAGGTGTCAGCTCATGAGTTCACAGATGTTTAGAAAGCTGGCTGGCTTGGCTGGCTTGGCTGGCTTGTGTTCGCTGGCTGTGAACTCCAGCGCGAAGTCTTGTATGCCAGATGAAAACATCCTGTTGTTCAACATCAGTGTGATGTCATACAGAACCTGAGGTTTGCATGAGTATCCATTGTCTCATGTCTGGCTTATTGGTGTGCAGACTGGTGGTTCCTCGCTGTGCAGGCAGACACTCTCCGACTTCAGAGGAGTTCAGAAAGCAATGACAAACTTTTTTTTCCCCGCATATCCTATTATAGGACATCGCTGTCAACACCAGCATTTTACCACTGTTGTTGATTTCTTGGCAAGATTACGCTCAGTAGTTTGCCTTTGCTTTCTGAGCAGCCGGCTCACACATCCCATTAAGTGCGGCGAGAACCGCTATTGATTCTCGCGCAGCTGCGTTTGCTCACGTGGATAAATGGGATTACGGAGAAAGTCGCTAACCCCTAGGCCAGGGAGACGGGCAATGACAAACTACTGAACAAAACTTGCCTAGTTAATCACAAAGTCAATAAATGCTGGGGCTGATTGCAACATCATGTGAAGGATATTCAACTAACTTTTATTGGTTAATTTCAGAGCCATGGTAAAACTAGGAATCTCTCTCTCTCTCTCTCTCTCTCTCTCTCTCTCTCTCTGTATCTCTGTCTCCCCCCCCCCCCCCATCTCTCTCTGTCTCTGCAATATTTCTGCAAAGTTTATTAGCCACGGTAACTATGAAAATATATCTACAAAGATTATATTTCTGAGGTGTATTCATTCAATTATGAGTCATGGTTACCAAGTATAAAATATTTTATTTCTCTAGGGAGTATGAGTTCACTTAGGAGTCAGGATATTATAGTGGATAAGGCACTAGATTATCAACATAAGAATCCAAGCCAACCCCCAGCGAAGAAGCAATTTTTTTTCTATTATTTAACAAACCTGTAGAACTGATGCCAAGGCAGTGGCTTCAACCCCTACACCGGTCAGCCGAACTAAAATGACGATTTCTCGTCCTTGACTTGGAGACATAAATTACAAGTATCTCAGAAGTTGGAGTGGGTTTGCCTGATGGTAAGGGACACTGATAATAGCAAAAGCTAATCCACACACAAAAATCAGTCCCGTGCACTAGAAGTAGTAGCACATGTATGGAATACCCTTGAGTTCAAAGCGAGCAAACACCAAAAGAAAAACTGTAGCATTATATACCAAAGGGGCTATTATTTAAAAGATTTAATTGCTATCTGAGTGACAAATGTCAGTTATAAATGTTTTAGAAAATTAAAATGTAGATGATGCAGAGTTTTTATCACAACAAAATGCCCCTCCAGGTATTAAGTTGGAGTGTGTTGACAAAGAAGAATCTAAAAGCTATGGAGGAAACATTACCAACCTGGCCAGTCTGTATGTATATGCAGAAACAAGACCTGGCTACATATTACTATGTCTCTCCCCAGATGTGATATTCCAGTACCAGTCTTGCACACCCTACTGCTTTCTCAGCTTGGAGAGTGGAAGAAGAGCTCTATAACACACTCCTCATACAAATGGTACTTTGGTATCGGGTTGGGAGAAAAGTCTCTATACCAACATAAAACCAATAGATGCAAGTCCTTTTTAGGGTTCAGAAGACTTAAATACTGATGCATCAGGCTTAAGAGTCAACACTCAGTCTTCCATAGAGCTCATAACCAAGCAACCGGCATAACAAAATGATAAAAATATAAGCCAACAATCAAACTTGGGTTTCATCTTCATCAAGTGCCTTGCTGACTGGCGTGGGTGATCATGCTTCTGCACAATTGCGAACTCCGATGGCATGGATCAATTCATGTGTAGACTCCCATCCGTGCCATGACACAAATTTGTCAAGAATTTTCTCTCGCTGTCTTCTTTATCTCTCTTTCCACAAATCTTTCCAGTTGTCACATGTTTCAGTTTTTTTTTTCTAATGTGGCCATAAAAATTATGACTGCCTCTTTCTGATGTTGTCTTTGCAGCTTAGCCTCCTTAAAAATGAACAGAATACTCATTTTGGCTGTCCAGTTAATTTTCAGCATTCGACTACAAAACTACATCGCCAAGGCTTCTGGGGATTGTTTGGCCTGTTTTTACTAATTATCCCAGGATTCACAGTCGAATGTTAAAACTAGTTCCATGTAACAAAAAAGAATTTCTAACATCCAATGACATGTTTAACATTTTATTTTACAAACCTTTTAAATCAGAAGATGGAATGTCTTCGGCGCTGATGTACAGTGAACATATTTCATATGCAAGCTCCACATAAGAAAGGTTTGCCCACGTTTTGAGAACATCCAACGAGACATGAGGAAAGGTCTCAGGCAAGAATATGCCCCTGTCACTGGCAAAACCACCGAGTACTACATCCTTAAAGCTGACGCCTGTAATGCCACCCCTAGTGCTGTGGTATTTCATGATGATCAGCCTGTTATCTGCAGTCAAATATAAACAAGATGAAAATCATGTTACCAAACATTCTATGCAAACAACTCAAGTCTGTTCCGCAGATTTTGTTTGTATAAACATCTAAAATTTCACAATTTATTTGTGAAAGGCACATCAACAGACAAAAATCATAGTTGCTTATCTATTGTTGAACCTCTAATATGTTGTTCAGAATTACAAACCTATGCAAAATATATGACATTCCCAAATAAATGTTGCAAACAGAAAAACAAAACATTTAACTTATTTCAGCGCATGCAATGGTAATCAACATAAGAAAAGTTAATGTAATAGTATAAAATCTAATAAATAATCTAATAATACCAGATCTGAACACTCAAGAAAACTGGCTCATAAACATCATCATGTCCAGGAGATTGAAATACTTTGGCCATATAAAATTTCACAGTGATATAGGCAGAATATTTTGGCCATATAAAATGTCACAGTGATTTTAGACAGAATATTTTGGCCTTATAAAATGTCACAGTGATGTAGACAGAACAGCCATGAAAGGTTATGAGTCTCCATGGTGTAGTGGTCTAGCTGTCTGCCTTGTGCTCTGAAGGTTGTGGGTTCAATTCCGGGCCACGTCTTTCAGTTCACAAGTGCATTTTTCTCTGAGACTCCTGAGGGTCATTGCTGGAGCTATGGAGTTTGTGCCTTGTGTGAAACTTTCGGCAGGCCACCCTGCAGAATGAGACCGAACTATATGGGATAAAACCTGGTGCAATTAGGTCAATCTTCTCAACTTTTAAGCAACTTTTTTAAGTAATGGAAGGTGTTGGTTCTGGAAGAAGAGGAAGGGGTTCACCAACACAACAGAGGACATTTAAAGACCCTGGGTGTGAAAATACATGAAGGAGGAAGAAGTAAGAATCTCTCCAGAGGCTTGTGATGACAGCCATGTTGTGTTAGTTTTCCTCATGCATGTCATGTTTCTGTATTTAGCCTGTATAAAGTTAATGATCTCCTTTGGGATCCCATAGTGTCTCATGAATTTCAAAAGTGATTCTCTAGCAATTCTGTCAAAGGAATTTTCAAAGTCCACAAATTCGATGTAAATTGGTGAATACATTTCAATCCTTTGCTCTATTATGTTGCATAATGTGGCTATCTGATCTGTGCAGGATCTGTTGGTCTGAAACTTCCCTGTTCATCTCTTAGTCAATGTCATCGCTTAATCTCTCATTGCACAGAGGAAATATCAGGTGGATTTTTAGGACTTTTACTCAAACTACTACTGGAACAATCACCATGGGAACTCTCTGGTGGCTTTCAGGAAGGATATATCAAATCAAATATCATGTGACAATAACAAGAAAGTTGCTGTGACGTTGGAACCGTGACTAACTAACTAACTAACTCGTAGTAGACACCTTACAGTCTTGACAGACTAAAGTATGTGAGTGGAATATGGCCAATATTCCATCACAATGTCTGGGCAGAGCTTCAGAGATCATGTGATGCCCAAACGACATGACCCCTCCCTCGGCCTAGTCTTGTGTATTCCAGAGGAATGGGTAACCAATACGTCTGGCACAAGGTAGGCTGCAGACGCTGGCGGCTCAGCGTCAATCCACCGAGACCTCACCACCACGAGCCGGTGGCGAGTTATGGCCAGACCCTGACACCCAAGGGACACTGCTTAGAGACGTTCAGCCATGTCCCACAGGTGAGGGCCTTGTACGAGCCCGGACCATGAGGGCGCGCACATCTGTCAATCACAAGTGTCCGGACCTGTGTAAAGCGTGCACTATCGTCAGACTCCCCACCTGACTTATAGCGGTCCCCGCGACCAGCGGGAATAGGTCCGCCATAGCTACCGCAGGAGATATTGCCTGTCTATTTGCAAGCAAATCTCCCATACTTCCACTGTGCGGATCTCGCGACCAGCGAGAATAGGCCCGCCGGAGATTTGCTCGTCTGCTGCGAACAAATCTCTACCGAAGCGAGGGGC